>CM045762.1:164369535-164969535 GCA_025200525.1 Camellia lanceoleosa | reverse complement strand
GGCTCGCTTTGGTTGCTCGGTTTTTTCTCAGAGTATGGGATTGATTACGATGAGACTTTTGCCCCGTCGCCAAGATGACTACTACTCAGATTTTATCTTCTTTGCCCATCACCGGCCTTTGTTTCAACTTGATGTCAAAAATGCCTTTCTAAATGGGCATCTTGCGAGGAAGTATATATGCCTCCACTGGTCTCTCACACCTCCTGGTGTGGTTTGTCGCCTTCGTCAGGTTCTCTATGGTCTTAAGCAGTCTCCTCGTGCTTGGTATGAGCGATTTTACTCTGTTGCACTTCAGCTTGGATTTTGCCCTAGTCATCATGATTGTGCTTTATTTGTTCGGCGATTGCTGGCCTTGTTCTTCTTCTCTTATATGTGGATGATATGATCATCATGGCTCGATTGTAATACTATTGAGGAGGTTAAGCATCGCTTGTTTCAGGAGTTCGAGATGAAAGATTTGGGGTCTCTTCGATATTTTCTTGGTATTGAGGTTGCTACTTCCCATCTTGGATATCTTCTTTCTCGCACTAAATATGCCCGTGATATTCTTTCTCGTGCCAATCTCACTGATGATAAGATTGTCGACACTCCTCTTGAGTTGCATGCTAAGTTTTCTGCTTCTGATGACGTTCTCATGAGGATCCCACTTTGTATCGTGAGGTGGTTGGGTGCCTTGTGTATCTCACGCTTACTCGTCCGGATATCTCCTATGTGCACATTCTCGGTCGGTTTGTCTCGCTCCTCGCTCTACACACTCGGGTCGCCTTTACTTCAGATTTTGCGCTACCTTCGTGGCACTTTGTTGCAATGTTTACTATTATCCGCCTTCTTCGGACTTGACTCTCGTGCCTCTGCCGACGCCGACAAGGTGTGACATCTCTGATCGCAAATCCACTTCTGGTCTTTGTGTTTTCCTTGGCGATTCCCTCATATCCTGGAAGAGTAAGAAATGGTCTGTCGTTGCTCGTTCCACCGCTGAGGCTGAGTATCGTGCTATGGCTCATGCTACTACCGAGATGGTTTGACTGCGCTGGCTTCTGTCTGATATGGGTGTTACACTTTCTGAGCCAACTCCGTTGTGTTGTGATAATCAGAGTGCTGTCCAGATTGCCCATAATTCAGTCTTTCATGAGCGGACAAAGCATGTTGAAATAGATTGTCACTTTGTCAGACAGCATCTTCAAGCTGGCACTATTACTCTCCCTTTTGTTCCTCATCTCTTCGGTTGGCGATTTTTTACGAAGACTCATCTGTTGCTCGTTGCTTTTTCTTGGCAAACTTTCGATGCTTTTCAAGGCGATTCTCGCTTTGAGGGGTGTGAATTATGTAGTTTATATTATTCATTAAGGATAGTTTAGTACTTTAGGTTATTAGGGTTTCATTCTATTCTATTGCTTATATATTTGTACTTCTTTTGATTAATCAATAAGAACAATACACAAGTTTGTTATCACCAAGATTATAAAGCTTGAAGAAGCACAATCAAAGTAATCAACTGCTGTCTAACTACATTTATCTCCATAGTATTAGATTGACGGGTTACCTGAATATATGGGGTAGGACAAATATTTCAATGGTCCTACGACCTAGTTCAGTAAGACGCCTTTCATCACGCTGAATGGAGTCCTTGTTGAAGTCCTCACCAGAACCCCCATCCTACAAGCAAGAATCGCAGAACCAGTGAATGAGTAAACAGTTAAATATGTTGAGAAAATATTAAAATATTGGCACAAACATGCAAGCATAAGTAAGAACTCACCATTCAAAAAATTATGTCATCAAATTTGCCAGATATTTTAAAAGTAACCCAAAAAGATGAATGTGCTATTACTTATTCATGAGTAGAGTACATGTCCTTCAATGATTTCACTTGTCAATAGTGCATCAATAGAACCAAGATACTGATTGCTTAAATTCATATAGAGTATATCGTACTACTATATTCATCGGTAGTATGTGCATCAAAGAGCATATTGTACTACTATATTCAGCAGTTATCAAAATTACTTCTGTTAAGGACATAGATGAATGTTTCTTAAGTTCCTGACCCACTGACCAATTACAGAGACAATAGGAAATTCTGTCAGTAAAGCAAATTCTGTTAACAGTAAAGCAAATTCTGCCGGACAGCTCTTTTGCCCATATGCAGTAACAGAAAAAGAAAGGCCTTAATGTCAACAAGAAGGGCTAAGAATGAACATGTTTTAGGCATTCAATTCCATCTAAAGTCATATCCTCCACTGAATACTAAAATATCCTTGTCATAGTTCCGCCCCACTGTTTTAACACTTGGATAAAAATCGCATCTCGTCATCCCTGTCACCACCATCTCATAAAGTGAACCATAATGATCTAAAAAGAAATTTCCCATTTTCTACTACTGTTTGTTTTTACCTTCGTCACAGGTTATGCAATAATTTGGAGTTTAAAATTTCTTATATTTTTCTCAAACTCCATCTTTTATTCAAAAACCTTACATCTGCAACATTATCTAATAAGCATGGGATCTCTCAAATTTCAATCTTCTGCTACATGAGATATAGCACATTTCGTAAATAACACCCTTCTTTGTATTTGTTATAAATTATAATAATGTGCTCAGGTAACAGATAAGTCACATAACAGCAGCATAAATACACAATCTAGAATATTTAGTTTTATTTCTACTACTTTTAAACCCCTTTCAACTGGAATTCTTCTCTCTTAACATCGTCTTAATGTCTTCATCTTATCGACACTAACACAATGTCTTGTCAATACTTTATACAACTTCATCAACTATTATCACATTGTCAATCTACATTTCTCAATAATTAATACCACTTAATCTCCAACAGCACAATGTCACATAATATCCAATAGCCTACCTCTCCACATTTAAAGCTACACAACCCAACAAAATTGGTTGACAATCTCTATGGAAGACTTCTGAAAGAACCCTCTTAGGCCTAAAGTTTTAGCTAGTAAATAACTCCCAATTAATTGGTATGCAGAAGATAAATAGAGTGGATATTATATTTTAAAGGAATTACTGCCTCAAAAAACCTAAAATGTCAAATAATATAAATTAATCTTGTAGTTTTGGGAATTTTTAAAATTTTTGGTTGTACCCATGTCCCAATCAAGACTTGAACCATGCAACCACCCCTTTGGGGGTGGCAAAAATATACAACTAAAGCTACTAGGCAAGCCTCCAACATATCATCGCTTTGTTTTCTTAGACGCAAAAAAATATAAATGCAAATATAAATCAAAGAATTGCACAAGATCCCGTGATAAGAGTATTGAGGATGACTCATCTCAGCCACAGCTCCAAAGATCGCATGGGTGAAGCAAAGATAAGCGGTGAAGCCACACTCTCAGCATCAGCTGCTCAAAGATCAAATGCAGCCACCATACACCTCAGCTCACTCATGTGTTAATAGATATGGTTATGAAAGTAAAGTGAGTTAGTTAGACAGTTAGTCAGATAGGTTGTTACACAGTTAGTTAGCCTTGTAACAAACTCAGTTATAATACACTGAGTATAAATATCTGTAACCAATCATCAATTGTAGAAAAAGAAAGATATTTTTCATCAAATTCTGTTATGGTATCAGAGCCATTCATCTCCAACGAGAAAAGGTTCTTCAATGGCGTATTCATCTTCAAACTCATCTTTATCCACTCTACCATCAAATCTGAGTCTTCTTCTGGCAAATTTTAATTCTCTTATCACAGTCAAGTTAGATTCTACTAACTTTCTGATTTGGAAAAATCAAATCCAAAATGTTCTGCGAGCTACTGATTTCTTAGGATTTGTTACTGGATCAATTGCATCACCAGATCCAGAAGTGCTGGATTCTTCAGGAAAATCTCTTCCAAATCCTGAGTTTGAAAATTGGAAGATTATCGATGCTCATCTGCTTAGCTTCCTCACTGCGACTCTATCACCCTCTGTGTTTGCATCTGTTCTTCATCTTCCACATTGTTCGCAGGTTTGGACTGCCTTAGAGAAGAGATACACATCTTTATCTCGATCACATATCCATCAGTTAAAGAACAAGTTGCAATCTGTCTCCAAAAGAGGTTTATCAATGGAAGAGTATCTCTTACAAATCAAAACCATAGCAAATCAACTCAGTCTTGCTTCTTCCATTATTGATGATGAAGATCTGGTTCTTCTAACCTTAAATGGTCTACCAGACGAGTACGATGCCTTCAAAACAACAATTCGTGCCAGAACTGAGCACATCACTATGGAAGAGTTGAGTTCACTTCTCTGTTCAGAATCTATTCATATGGAGAATAAGATCAAATCTGCTCTCAATACAGACTCCACTATGGCCTATTCTGTCATACACAATACTGACTCTAAGTCTTTAGGATTTAGAGGTTCCAATTATAGAGGCCGTAGCTCTTACAGAGGCAGAGGAGGCAGATCTAGTTCCAATAGGTATTCTATGAGAGGTGCTAGAGGCAGACAAGGCCATGGACAGTACACTCAAGGTCATGGAGGCCATGGACAGTACACTCAAGGTCATGGACAGTACACTTCAGGACATGGACAGTATTCTCAAGGATCTTCTACTTCTTGTCAAATCAGGAGGCTACAATCACATAGCTCTTGACTGTTGGTTCAGGATGGATCCCAATTATTCATCCACCAATTCTTCCATCTCATCTGGTACATCCAAACACACAGCTTATTCTGCAGTTCAGCCTTTATCCCCTTCATCTGGTTCAGACCTTTCTTCATCTAGTTCTTCAACCCCATGGTTTGTGGATTCTGCTGCAACTAGTCACCTTACCAATGATCTCAGTAATTTTCATCTTTATCAGCCCTATCAAGGGACTGATCAGGTTACAGTTGGCAATGGCCAGACGTTACCTATTCATCATGTTGGTAAGGGTATTTTACCAACTCCACACACTTCTTTCCATCTTCAAGATATGCTTCATGTGCCCCAAATTTCATCAAATCTATTATCTGTGCATAAGTTGGCTAAAGATAATAATTGTTCTGTGATTTTTGATGCTCATTCTTTTATTATTCAGGACAATCTTACCAAACAGGTGCTCCATAGAGGCCCTCATATGCATGGCTTATATCACTTTACTCCTTCATCCACTCCTCCTTGTTCACAAGCTTATCACACTTCTTCTCAGTCAAAGGTGTCTTTGGATACTTGGCATCAAAGATTGGGACATCCTTCTACACTAAAGTTTCATCACATAGCTAAACATTTACCTGTTAGTTTTTCCAATAAATGTGATGTTTTGTCTTGTACTCCTTGCAATGTAGCTAAAATTCACAAGCTTCCTTTTAAGCTTTCTACATCAACTGTTTCACAACCTTTCTCTTGTACACAGTGATGTTTGGGGACCATTTCATGCTTCCAAAAATGGCTATCAATACTATCTTTTGTTTGTCGATGACTTCACTAGGTTTACATGGATTTTTCCTTTATTTGTTAAAAGTGAAGTGTACTCTACCTTTATTCATTTCAAGACTTATGCTGAAAATCAATTTAATCTTTCACTCAAAATTTTACGCACAGATAATGGTAGTGAATTTGTGTATCATAAAATGGTCGATTATTTTGCATCTCATGGCATTCTTCATCAGCTTAGTTGTCCATATACTCCTGAACAAAATGGTATTGCCGAACGCAAACATCAACATATCACTCAAACTGCCATTGCTCTGCTGTCACAGTCTTCTGTCCCTCTTGACTATTGGTTTGAGGCCATAGCTACTTCTGTCTTTCTTATTAACCCCATGCCTAGCCTTTCTAGGTCATATCTCCTTATCAGTTATTGTTTCAATCTATTCCAGATTACACTTTTCTCAAAGTCTTTGGCTGTCAATGTTTCCCTTGGCTTCGGCCTTACAATTCCAACAAACTTCAACCTAGATCCACTCCTTGTGTCTTTTTGGGTTATCATCCTTCCACTAAAGGTTACAGATGCTTGGATCCCACTACAGGCAAAATATTTCTATCTAGACATGTCTTATTCAATGAGAATTATTTTCCTTTTGCTCATACTGCTATAGTCCCTCCTACTTTACCTACTATTTCTTCTTTCTTTTGGTCTTCTTCTCTACTGCATACCGCTTCCTCCATCAAATTCTCATTGTGTCTCGTTTCTTGCATCTCCTCAGACTACACCTGCTCCTTTTCCCTCTGATATACAAATCTGCTCACCTGCTCGCTCTCCTACTTCACCCACTGCAGCCTACACAGCCTGCTTCTCCTCACTTCACCGCAGCCCAAAGATTTGCTCCTACTTTGCCCACTGCTGCTGCTCAGTCCTCTGCTATACAGCCTAATGTCACTGCTCCCACTTCTACTTCTCTTTCTATTCCCATTAAATCTATTTCTATCGATCTTCCTCTCTCTTGTCCCTCTGTTTCTAATGTTCATCCTATGCTCACTAGATCAAAAACAAAGGCCCCTCTCACTCACCCCCCTGGTCTTTCTCGCATGTAACTCGCCATCATCAGACTGCTCTTCACCCTCCTGTTTGGTTTCAGGCCATGACTGACGAAATTCAGGCTCTCCATCATCAAGGCACCTGGTCTTTAGTGCCTCTTCCTTCTCACAAGTCGTCAATTGGCTGTAAATGGGTTTTTCGTATCAAAAAGAACTCCGATGGCTCTATTTCTCGCTATAAAGCTCGGCTTGTTGCCAAGGGCTACCATCAACAGGAAGGTCTTGACTTTCATGAGACCTTTAGTCCAGTGGCAAAACAACCTACAATTCGTGTACTTTTGTGTCTAGCTCTTCATCACCAGTGGCCTATTCGGCAATTGGACATCTCCAATGCCTTCTTACATGGTACCTTGGAAGAAGAGGTGTATATGGATCAACCTCCAGGTTTTATAGATCCTCGCTTCCTTCCCATGTCCTGTAAGCTCCACAAGGCTCTTTATGGTCTCAAGGGGCTCCTCGAGCATGGTATTCTACTTTCTCCCGCCTCCTACTCGCCAAGGTTTTCTTCTTAGTCATTCAGACTCATCTCGCTTGTCAAGACTACTTCATCTTCTATTGTCATCATCCTTGTCTATGTTGATGATATCTTGCTCATCGAAATGATTCTACTCTCATAATCGCTTCTTGTGCAAATGCATGAAGTTTTTTCCATGAAAGAGCTGGGTCTTGTCTCCTATTTTTTAGGCATCTCAGTTCAGTCTCATTCCCATGGGTTTTTTCTTTCCCAACAAAAGTATGCTGGTGAACTCTTGCTCAAGGCTGGCATGGTGGATTGCAAGTCTAGCTCCACTCCTATGGCTCTCAAATCCTCCTCTCGATCCTCGCCAAGGTTCTTTTCTCGACCCTTCTCTTTATCGTAGTCTTGTTGGTGGTCTCCAAGATTTAACTATCACTGGACCGACATCGCTTTAAATCAATCATGCTTGTCAAAGATATGCACTCTCCTCTGTTGCTCATTTTGTGTGGGTCAAACGGATTCTTCGTTATGTTAAAGGCTCTTTGTCTCAAGGGCTTTCCTTCTCCCGGCCCTTTTGTTCTTCATGCTTACACGACTCCAAATTGGTCAGGTGTGGATCGTCGCTCCACTTCAGGTTTTTGTGTGTTCCTTGGTCCAAATCTCATTTCCTGGTCTGCTAAGAAGCAGGCCACTGTCTCTCGCTCCTCCACAGAGGCCGAATACCGCGCCATGGCTCACACGGCTGCTGAGTTATGTTGGCTTCAACAACTTCTCAAAGATATGTCCATCTCTTGTTCCTCATCCCCTGTTCTTTGGTGTGACAATGTTTCCGCTATGGCATTGGCTTCCAACCCTGTCTTTCATGCCCGTTCAAAGCATATTGAAATCGATTGCCATTTCATTCGTGAACGAGTTGCTTCTAAACAGATTTCTCTTTCTTATATTCCTTCCGTTGATCAGATTGCTGACATTTTCACTAAGCCTCTGTCTTCTTCTCGGTTTCTTTATCTTAAAGACAAACTCATGGTGCTTCCCAGCCCCATTCGTTTGCGGGGGCATGATAAGAGTATTGAGGATGACTCATCTCAGCCACAGCAGCCTCAAAGATCGCCGGTGGCCACAAAGATAAGCAATGAAGCCACACTCTCAAAGATCACCGCTCAAAGATCAAATGCAGCCACCATACACCTCAGCTCACTCATGTGTTAATAGATATGGTTATGAAAGTAAAGTGAGTTAGTTAGACAGTTAGTCAGATAGGTTGTTACACAGTTAGTTAGCCTTGTAACAAACTCAGTTATAATACACTGAGTATAAATATCTGTAACCAATCATCAATTGTAGAAAAAGAAAGATATTTTTCATCAAATTCTGTTATCCCGGAGTCAGTGAAAGCATGATCAAGCACAATGATTATGAGCCAATAGATATCAATATGTTTTCTTTTTCTTTTTCTTTTTAGGGGAAGGGAAGTTGCATTCACAGCAATAAGACTCAAACCCAGGCTTCACACCTGGTAATATTAATGTACAAGACTGCTTGACCTAAGCGTTGAGTGTTATTATCTATGGTTCACTGTGCGTTAACCAAAATCAAAGTGTAAACTTCATTTCAGACATGATCTACGAGAAATAAAGACTAATATGGAAGACCTCTATGGGAAACTACAGTGTTAACACGTTAACATGAAACAAAGCGTTGAGTGCACCCAAGTATCCACACTAACTGCAACACATAATAAAAGAGGAAATGGAAGAAATTTCTTACCCAAAACATAATGACACAATTTATCAGATACATTAAACATATACGGCACCAATGGTTCATATCAAAAGTTACGCCCTCAGTTTTTAACTACTATTTTGACAAGTAAAAAAAGTAGGCAGTTTTTAATCAATAAATGTTTTGTACACTCGAAAGACAAAAAAACAAAAACAATTACATGATTCCATAAATTTTTAACACCATGTTCACTAAGCTCACCTTTGTACGGTTCTGAGGACTTGGAGGCAAGGGTTCCAAGGCAGCCCTCTTAAGTAGTAGTAACACATCATCCACCAAAACAAATATATCTTTCTCTACGTGAACAGTAGGAACCGGCAATTCTTCTGCATCCTGTAATTTCCCCCTACCTTTCTTGCTCTTGGTCTGGCCTTCAAGAGCCTTCAGTCCACTGTACAGGGAATCCATTACCAAGGTAGAGGTTACTTCCTTTTCTATTGTTAATACATAATAATAATAAATATTATACTCACACTCCTCTTTCGGTGAATATAATACTCACCCTTTAGATTAATATATATAGTCACCCACATTGTATGCTCTTGTGTGCTGGAAAGCCACAGACACCACTCACATCTTTTATCATTGATGTCGTCTACTTTCGGTGCTTCAGCTATAAATAAGCAAGCATCCTTGTAAGCAAACACAGACAATTGAATATACATACATTCATTCGGTCTCTCTCTTTTCTCTCTCTATAAATCTTTCATGGTATCAGAGCCCAGTAATACAATTCTGGCATTCTTCAATTTTGGTGTTTAGTCCCGTACACAGTGGAACTACACTTCTGGCATTCTTCAATTTTGGTGTTTAGTCCCGTACACAGTGGAACTACACCAAACAGCTCGGAATCTCCTTACGATTCCAACGGCACCAAGCCCGTCACCAGAAACGCCCCCACGCGCCTCCATGCGCCGCCCTTTTGCTCGGCGCTGCTGCCACGCCATTCACGCCACACGCCTTCACGCGCCTTCCACTCATTGCTCAGGCGCAAGGCTTCGCTACTGCACCGCGTGCACCATTCATCTACCGTGAGCCGCACAGGCGCTGCTCGCTTATTGTGCACCAAGGCGCTGCTTCGCTCATGACCGCGACGCTTCTTCCTCGCTAACGGCGCTGACATCATTTTTCCTCCTGCTGACATCATCACTGCACAACCCACCTTTCCTAGCTAATTTCGACCTTCCGGATTCATTGGTACACTATGTTTTATCTAATTTTGCTCCTACAGGCCTATTCCTATCAAATTAGCTCTACTCACCTATTATAATGGATTGTCATGATGCCTCCCATCCCATTTCCGTTATTTTGGATGGTTCCAACTATGTTCTATGGGCCCAAGCCATGTCTTCCTTCCTCAAAGGAAAGAAGCTCTGGCGAATTATCACCGGGGATGTGACCCAACCAGTAAATGACACTGCTGCAACTACTGCTCCTACTACTACTGCTACATATGAAGACCGGCTTGAGGAATGGGACAGCAAGAATTACCAAATCATTACCTGGTTTCGTAATACCTCTGTTACCTCTATCAGTCTTCAGTTTGGTCGCTTTCAGCTTGACTCTGTCACTACTCCTGCAAAGGACATCTGGGATTTTTTGAAAGACAGATATCAGACTACTGGTCTTGCTCATCAATATCAACTTCAGAGCCAACTTCATCGGATGCGCCAAGAATCTAATCAGTCCATCAATGACTTCCTTTCTCAAATGTACTCCGTTTGGGACCAGCTTGCTCTTTCCGAGCTGCCTTGGCCTCACCAAGAACATGCTGTCTTATTTACTACCTATCGTAATCAGCAACGGTTGGTGCATTTTCCCATGGCTCTCACTTCATCTTTTGAGCCAGTACGTGCCTCTCTTCTTCATCGCCATCCTTTGTCCACTTTGGAACAAGCTATTCTGAGCTGCTATTAGAGGAGACTCGTCTTGATACTCTCCAAACTCATCATGTGGACTCTGTTCTTGTCACTCCTCCGTACCGGCCATCCTTTCCCTAGCAGACCACTACTTGCCTCTATTGTCAGAATCGGGGCCTCCCTTCAACACATCTCCTGATCAATTGCCCTGTCAAAACCTGTCAACACTGCAACAAACTTAGTCCTGGTCACCTGCAACAGGATTGTTTTCGCAATCCATCCCGCTCATCCTCCAACCGCCACTCTTCTCGCGGTGGTTCTTCCCGGGGGAGCTTTCATCGTTCCGGGAATCGATCTCATTCCGGGAATCAGTCTCATCACACTGCTGCTGCTGCCTCAGAGGCTAGTTCTGAGTCTCCTGCTCCGTCTACCCCTCTCTTTTCTCCAACGGATGTCGAGGCCATGTTCAAACGCCTTCTCTCCCCTTCTGGTACACCTCCTCCTACTGCTTTGTCTGTGATTCCAGGTAACTCTTCTTGGTATTTTGACTCTGCCTGTTGTAATCATATGACCTCTAGTTCTACTATATTTTCTTCCATCTCTTCATCTCCTCATATTCCCTCAATTCAAACTGCTGATGGTTCAATCATGTCTGTCCGTCATGTTGGTACTATTTCCACATTGTCTTTATCTTTACCTCAAGTTTATCATATCCCTGCTCTCACTTTAAACCTTATTTCTATTGGTCAATTATGTGAACTTGGTCTAACTGTCACCTTTTCTACTACTCATTGTTTGGTGCAGGACCCTCAGACGGGGCAGACTATTGGGATCGGCCGTAAGCACGGACGTCTCTATGAGCTCATGCATCTCCATGTTCCTGTCTCTCTTCAGATCGCTGCTCCTGCATCTGCTTCCTCTATTTCTCCTTTTTATCTTTGGCATTGTCGCTTAGGACATATTTCTGTTAATCGCTTAAAGTCTTTGGTTTCTAGTGGACAATTGGGTCATGTACCTACAGATACTTTCGATTGTTTACCCTGTCAACTTGCTAAATAACCTGCTTTATCATTCAATAAAAGTACGTCTGTTTCCCATGCACCTTTTGATCTTATACATTCGGATATTTGGGGCCCCTCCCCTACTACTACTATGGGGGGATCTCGTTATTTTGTTGTTTTTATTGATGATTTTTCCCGTTTTACTTGGATTTTTCTCATGAAAACTCGGTCTGAACTTAAACACATTTATTATCGATTTGCTCAAATGGTCCACACCCAATTTTCCAAAACCATCAAACTTTTTCGCTCTGACAATGCTATGGAATATCGGGATTCAGATTTCCTTTCTTTTCTTCAGAGTCATGGTACCCTGCCTCATCGTTCCTGTGCCGGCACGTCTCAGCAAAATGGCCGTGCTGAACGGAAACATAGGCATATTCTTGACACTACTCGCGCTCTCCTTCTCTCTTCTTCTTGCCCTGAAAACTTTTGGGGGGAAGCTGCCCTCACTGCTGTCTACACTATCAATTGTGCTCCTACCCCTATCATCCATAATCAAACTCCCTTTGAACGTCTGCATGGCACTCCCCCTCCATACACTAATCTTCGAGTTTTTGGCTCTGCCTGCTTTGTTCTGCTTCAATCCCATGAACACACCAAACTTGAACCTCGTTCTCGTCTTTGTTGCTTTCTTGGGTATGGCATTGAACACAAAGGCTTTCGCTGCTGGGACCCTCTTTCTAAACGCCTTGGTATCTCCCGCTATGTCGTTTTCTGGGAGCACAAAATGTTTTCCTCCCTCTCCTCCTTTCACTTACCCACACTTTCCACTAATGTACTGTTTACTAATCCTTCCATAGATCTCTTCTCTGATGAATTTGATACAGGTCCCTCCTTCATCAAGACGCCTTTGCTCACTCTTGATCCCGTCCAGACTGCTCTCCCTGAAGGTCCACCTCTCACTGTACCTCCTCCTTCTACACCGATTCTTCCTCCTACCGATCCTCCTACGGGTCGACCACGCCGGGTAACTCAACCTCCTATCCATCTTCGTGATTATATTGTTGGGTCTGCTGCCTTTTCTACTTATGAACCTACCTCCTATCATGAGGCTTGTACTAATCCTCTTTGGCAACAAGCTATGATTGATGAACTCCAGGCTTTGGACAAAACTCATACTTGGGATCTTGTTGATCTTCCTCCTGGCAAAACCGCGATTGGTTGCAAATGGGTTTACAAAATCAAGACTCATTCTGATGGCTCTATTGAACGCTAAAAGCTCGTCTTGTTGCCAAAGGCTTCAACCAGGAATATGGCATTGATTATGAGGAAACCTTCTCCCATGTTGCTCGGCTTACCTCTGTTCGCAGTTTACTTGCTGTTGCTGCTGCTCGTCACTGGGAACTCTTTCAGATGGAAGTCAAAAATGCTTTCCTCAATGGTAATCTTCTTGAGGAGGTTTACATGCAACCTCCACCTGGGTCCACTTTTCCACCTCATAAGGTTTGCAAACTACAGCGTGCTCTTTACGGCCTCAAACAAGCGCCTCGAGCTTGGTTTGCCAAGTTCAGTTCTACCATTCATGACTTCGGGTTCACTTCTAGCTCCTATGACTCTGCTCTGTTTATCCGGACTACTCCTCATGGTACCACTCTTCTCCTTCTGTATGTGGATGATATGATTATCACTGGTAATGATGCAGCTGGTATTCTCCACCTCAAACGGTTTCTTCACCGTCAGTTTGAAATGAAGGACCTTGGTACTCTTAACTACTTCCTAGGCCTTGAGGTCTCTCATGATTCTACTGGTTCCTATTTGTCACAGGCCAAATATGCATCCGATCTTCTGGCTCGTGCTGGTCTTACCGATTGCAAAACTACCTCTACTCCGGTTGATCCTCAGATTCGTCTCACTCCTCTCGATGGGGATCTCCTCTCGGATGCTACTCTTTATCGCCAGCTCGTCGGTAGTCTTGTCTACCTCACAGTAACTCGTCCTGACATTGCCTATGCTGTTCACATTGTTAGTCAGTACATGTCGGCTCCTCGCACTCCCCACTATACCGCTCTCCTCCACATCCTTCGCTACCTCAAAGGCACTATGTTCCATGGCCTTCACTACTCTGCTTCCTCCTCTCTTGAACTGCGTGCCTTTTCTGATGCTGATTGGGCTGGGGATCCTACGGACCGACGCTCCACCACGGGCTTCTGCTTTTTCTTAGGGGATTCTCTTCTTACTTGGCGTAGCAAGAAACAATCCCTCACTGCCCGCTCTAGTACCGAAGCTGAATACCGAGCTCTTGCTGATACTACTCAGGAGCTTCTCTGGCTTCGCTGGCTCCTCACTGATCTGGGTGTTTCCTCTGATGGGGCTACCTCTCTCTATTGTGACAATCAGAGTGCCATTCAGATTGCTCACAATGATGTGTTTCATGATCGCACAAAGCATATTGAGATTGATTGTCATTTCATTCGACAGCATGTTACACGTGGTACTGTTCATCTTCTCCCTATTGCTTCTGCCGATCAGCCTGCTGATATTTTCACCAAAGCTCATCCTCCTGGCCGCTTCCGTGATCTTGTTTCCAAACTCAACTTGGTGGATGCCTACCCTCCTTGAGTTTGCGGGGGGCTGTTAATATATAATAATAATATATATTATACTCACACTCCTCTTTCGGTGAATATAATACTCACCCTTTAGATTAATATATATACTCACCCACATTGTATGCTCTTGTGTGCTGGAAAGCCACAGACACCACTCACATCTTTTATCATTGATGTCGTCTACTTTCGGTGCTTCAACTATAAATAAGCTAGCATCCTTGTAAGCAAACACAGACAATTGAATATACATACATTCATTCAGTCTCTATCTTTTCTCTCTCTATAAATCTTTCATCTATAAAGAAGTTCTTCACCACAACTCTCAAAATTGCATCTGTTTTCTCCCTGGACATACGGCGCCTAGCATTTTGGTCAATCCCTACCCAGAAAGCACAAAAGCGGCAGCCATCACAAGTAATCTGTTATTCTGGAATTAATAATACACTCACTGAAAATGGTGTAGAACCAGATCACATGAGAAAACAAAAAGATGAAGCATAACAGACACAAAGTTAACATGCTTTAAACAGACAAAGAAGGAAGAAAGAAAATAGAAAAGAATAAATTTTTAGGAATGTAGCCTATAACCAACGAACATTAAATTTAAAGAATTGAAACCATAAGATGTCACTCCACTTAAGCAGTTTTAAAGATATGAAAATAAAAAGCCCACATTTCTCTTCACCACAACTCTCAAAATTGCATCTGTTTTCTCCCTGGACAAACGGCGCCTAGCATTTAGGTCAATCCCTACCCAGAAAACACAAAAGCTGCAGCCATCACAAGTAATCTGTTATTCTGGAATTAATAATACACTGACTGAAAATGGTGTAGAACCAGATCACATGAGAAAACAAAAAGATGAAGCATAACAGACACAAAGTTAACAAGCTTTAAACAGACAAAGAAGGAAGAAAGAAAATAGAAAAGAATAAATTTTAGGGTCAGAGCCTATAACCAACAAACATTAAATTTAAAGAATTGAAACCATAAGATGTCACTCCACTTAAGCAGTTCTAAAGATCTGAAAATAAAAAGCCCACATTTCTCTTCACCACAACTCTCAAAATTGCATCTGTTTTCTCCCTGGACATACGGCGCCTAGCATTTTGGTCAATCCCTACCCAGAAAGCACAAAAGCTGCAGCCATCACAAGGTATCTGTTATTCTGGAATTAATAATACACTGACTGAAAATGGTGCAAAACTAGATCACATGAGAAAACAAAAAGATGAAGCATAACAGACACAAAGTTAACAAGCTTTAAACAGACAAAGAAGCAAGAAAGAAAATAGAAAAGAATAAATTTTTAGTCAACGAACATTAAATTTAAAGAATTGAAACCATAAGATGTCACTCCACTTAAGCAGTTTTAAAGATCTGAAAATAAAAAGCCCACATTTCTGTTGATTAACCCAAAAAAACAAAAATAGAAAAGAATGTCAAAACCTAGAGCCATAAGAACTAAAGATATTATTAATATTGGAAGTCTCAAAATATCCTCTCTTTCATGAAAGAATATGTCATTAATATGTAACAATTACAAAAGCAGATAAACTCTACCTTGACCATCTAGCTTTATCTTCTATCAATTTCCCAAGCTTGCTTCTTCTTTCTTCCACAAAACGGCGACAAATTTGCTCTACATCTGGCAAATATACCCGAACAAGTTCTCTTCCATACTGACAATCAAGGCAGCGAAAGGGACGGTCTGCTCTCTCCCTACAAACCAAAAGTATAACTTGGAATCAGTAATCACAATGATTAACCCTTATTAACACTAGTAATAACAGAACCACTTGATCACTATAGCCAGAATGAAACCTATAGGAAAGAAAAATAACTCTGCTGAAAAAATAATTACTCAAAGAGTGGGATAGCAGTTCTCAATCATAGTTGTAAAAGCAAAAGCATTACGGGAGATAAAAGTTTTATGATTCTTTGTTTCTTGGTAATACAAATATGAAAATGGTTAAACACAAACCAAAAGCATATCTTGGTCCAAGAAGTTCCAAGAAGACTGTCCGAAATAGCTTAGTGGCTTATCTTAGTACCAAACTTACACATAACCCCTCTGGTTCAAGAGTTGAAAAGAAATGTGGTTCGAGATCATGCCTAGTGTAGAAAGGGAGGGTTAAAATCTCTTTCTGAATAAATGAGCACAGCCTAGACTGAATCTGTCGCTCGAGGCAAAAAAAAGGGGAAGAATGCCAGGTAGAGAGAGTGCTTATGCCGGGGCCTCAAAGAGGCCAAGTGGGAAGATTTAGGGAAGAAAAAGAACATTAACCCATTCTCAGCAGCATAAGAATTCCTAAGCCATAGTTAATAGACGAGGAATATTATCCCAAATCATATTTCATTGGTTCCAAAACAGAATAACATGATTTATTAAGATGACTCATAAAAGACCTGATAACTTGGACTTGAGCTTTAATAATGAGAGTATCAGCATCAATAAACCCATCTAACACTTTAGATAGCACCATAAATTTTTTCCATCCCCAATCATGCTCTTTCTTCCAGAATCGATGTAACGTATCTGCGAATTCAATTATAAGTCATTAGTGCTGAACTAATTAGAACCAGAAACTCCGCAAGGTTTGCCAATACATATCCAACCAACCAGAATATTTGGATTTCTTAGGATCTTTATTCACCATAGCTATAGTGAACTGTGCAAAATGACTCCATCCTATTTTAACTAACAAGAAAAAGAACAAGAAAAAAGTGAGATCAACTAGAAAAGGACGAAAATTGATTATCAAGACAAATTATAAATAATTATGTATTAGCAAACCTGGAAGAAGCTTGTCATGATGAGCCACACACACAAACAAAGAAAGATGATTGCAGACATCACAACCTTGAGGGTATATTAAAATGTACCTGCAGCCATAGGAAGAAGTTTCAAATAGAACATTGTTGGCTACATATTTTGTAAAAGCCAATTACAGGTCGACACGTGGCAAAGCAAGGGTAGTGTGGAGAGACTACTCAAGTCTTCGATATTGATCGTACACGTGACAGTAAACATTGGTTTTCACTTGATCTGAGTAGCACATGATCAGTAAAGAAATACAAGATGACGTGGCTTCAACGGTTGCTCATATTCAAATTCAAATACAAGAAGGAAGTTCAACTCAAAGAAAAGGCGTAGTGGAACTACTTCTAAGGCAGCATGATCAGCAATCATGGAGGAGCAGTTTGACGGTTTGAAGCGTAATTCGATGGTCATCCTTGAGGAGTATAAATAGCAAGGAAGTCCCCAGAAAAACCCCCAGACTCAGATCATACAAACTAGTCTTACTCTACATATTTTATTTTCCAATTTTTTACATTTCCAGTCTTTACCTTTCTTGTACTTTAAATACTTGTTCTGCACTTCGATTTCATAGGAGTAGTTTCAAAGAGATCGTCACTGTAAATCTCTTCGAGGCTGAATTCTTATCATTGTAAGTGTTCATTTTAATGAAATACTTCCATTGTTCTTCATATTAACTGTTATTCCTCTTAATTTCTCCTAAGTCAAGCCACCAGTAAAAGTCCTCTTCATTGAGGCTGAAAGAACTAAAACACAATCGTCTGATAATTAGTTGGCAATTATAATTTCTGTAAGGACTGATTGATCCTTGCTGGCATGCTCGCATTTACAAAAATAACCTTCGAACCGCCAAAAAGCCAACATATATTTTTGGCACGCCCGGTGGGACAAATTAAAATGGCTAGACGAAGACGACAGGGAGAAAATGAATGCTTGGAAGAAGGCGTAGAAGGAGAGGTAGAAATACCTAATCCAGAGGATAATGTGGTAACACATCCTGTGGAAACTCCCATGTTATCCGAACCTATGGTCAAACAGACTAGTACTTCGGGACAAGAACCACATGTTCATAATATTGGACGAAGCCAAGGAATTGGACCATCCACTGTTCCATCTATTCAGCCAACCAATCCATGGGATGGCTTAGTAGATGCTATGGAACAACAATTGATGAACACAATGGAAAGGTGGGCAACATCCTTTTTGGATCGAATGAATAACCACCAACCAACAAACATAAGACACACAGAGGAAGTTTTAAATGTCCCTCAACAAAGATTGGCTAGAGACAAACATCCTATGCAAGTTAATGGACATTCTAATGGTCAAACTAGTAACCAAAACTATGAAAGACCATCACCTCAGTCTTGGTACGAACCCATTTCGAGGCCTATAGTAGGCCAAAATGTCTCGGTACTTAACAATGAAACCATACAAGTTGGTGGATCTGGCCAAGTACAAGAAACTGGCGTAAGAATGGCTACAAATCCCATGTTCGAAGCCATACCTGGCACTAGGGGGTATAATAATCCCTTATTCAAATTTATACTCGGGGGATTGGAAGGTTGGCCAGCAAATGTAAGGGACACAACACCTGTCCCAGCACCTTTCGCAGGTCCTTTTGCAGGACAGGCTCAAAGGGGTTACCCACACCCCCAACAGCAACCTGCACCACAGGGGCAACCAGTCCCAAATATACCACCTTATGGACCAAGAAGACCGCAAGCACAAGTTTGTCCACCAAATCCTGTGTTTATCCCTCCAGTAATGGTTCAACATGCACAAAATATGGTCCTTAGGGACCAAATTGCTGATATTGTCAGTGAGATGTGTGGACCGATGGCTCGGGGGGTCCAGACTCCTGTATATAGAAAACCATACCCAGAATGGGTGGATAGGGTACATGAATACCCAAGGGGGTTCAGGATACCAGATTTTACCCTTTTCTATGGGACTGGAAATCAGTCAACAATAGAGCATATTGCTAGGTTTGCTGCTCAATGCGGTGAATTTACTAATCATGACTTTATGAAACTAAGATTATTTCCAAATTCTCTAACTGGAGGAGCGTTTGTATAGTACATCAACCTTACACCTGGCTCCATTCAAAATTGGCAACAAATGGAAGAGGCATTTCATGCCCAGTTCTTTCAATCGGAGCCAGAGGTTTCTATGGCAGACTTGGCTAGATTGAGTCAAAGGCCTGAAGAAAAGGCTACTCAGTTTGTCGCCAGATTTAAAAGGGCTCGAAATAAATGTAGAGTCATCCTGCCAGAATCAGAATTTGTAAGATTGGCTCAAAATGGCCTAGAGTTCAGACTTCGAAAGAAGTTTGACTTCACTGAATTCAGAGATTTGGTGGAACTGACCTATAAGGTGTCTAGATATGAAGCATTACTAGAGGAAGAACAAGATCAAAATAATGCGTCGTACAAGACATATTATAGAGATCCTAATTATGAGATCGATGCAGCGGAGATTGTGGGCAAAGAACCCGTAATCTGTGAAGCATTAATTCATAAGGATACAACAATTGACCAGCAGTTTAAAAAGAAAGATTTTCATAGAAAATACTCTTTCGATTTAACAAAAGCAGATGACATCTTTGATCATTTGCTTGCGACCAACTTCCTTAAGTTACCTAAAGGAGTAAAACTGCCATCTCCAGATGAACTTAAGGGGAAAGTATATTGTAAATGGCATAACTCTTGGTCTCACTCGACTAAAAACTGCATTGTTTTCGAGACAGGATCCAAGAGCAAATTCGGAAAGGGAGTTTGAAATTTCCAGCCAAAACGGAAAAGGTCATGGGGATTGACAGCAACCCGTTTCTAGAAGTTGGAGAGAGCACAGCTAATGTGGTTGTACCAAACTTCCAGAATCTATCTCTACAAGAGTTGGAAGAGGTTAATGTGCAGATGCATATTGCCAACCAGACAACTACCAAGAAGGACACCGGAAACTCACCAGCCATTGGACAAGGTTTCCCACGCCAGAAGGAACACTCTGATGAAGAAGCACTGGATGATGATTCCTTGGAAGTAGTTATGTCTGAGAGGATGTGTCCAGTGCACTAAGTTATAAATGGTTGAAGGGGCTTCCAATTGATGGGAAGCAATACTACAGGGATGTTCAGGGACGTCCTAAATCAACCAACGCTTACAACAAAAGGCCGTATCCGGCTAGTGATAGGCAACGACCACCAGTGGTTGAGCCTGCAATGGACAGAATGCATGCTAAAGGCAAGAGACCCTTACATGAATCTAGGCCACCTAACTATTACAGAATGGAGAGCCGTCATTCTGAAAGAAGATTGGAGAGAGGCTCATTTCATGGGATCAAAGCCAGGGATTGGCCCCCTAAACCTACCTCACGTAGGACAGAAAGTGGCTATCTGCATCGAAGGTCTGAATTAGGCTCAAAACATGAGGTTAGAGCCAAGTACTTACCTTCACAGCCAGCTTCGAAGTTGGCTTCAAAGGTTGAAAAAAACAGTTCCACATCTGAGTCAATAAGTTCATGGGTACTTGGGGTCCCAGATTGGTTTGTAATGCAGAACAAGCCTAGGGAAGCGCCTGCCCAAAGGGATGTTGAAAACCAAGGCAGGATGGTCAAACCTCCATTGGTGGCTCCGAACAATTGGATATTGCTTAAACACCCAAAGACAAAGGAACCAGATATGGTCCCAGTTATTTCAAGGTCACAGAGGAGGAAAATTCAGCGTAGGTACACCCAGTACCAGCAAGATCTGAAAGAAAGTGGAGCGAGTTCTTCACTAGTAAAGACAGAAGAAAAGAAGAATCCAAAGCCAGACCATGCCCCAAAGCCAAGTCCACAGAACAAACTGGTTGGCAGCAGAGAACAATTGGCCAAGGTTCATTCTGAACTAAAGGCCAGGGAGAGGGCTAGCTTAGCAGGGTTGGAGAAAGCTCTAATGGAAAGTGACAGCGAGACGGAAGAAGAGATTGGCATAAGCCAAAAGAAGGAAATGGCAGAGGAAGAAATGTTCGAAGCCTTCATGGCTGAGCAAACATTTCTGGCTGAAGGACCAGTTGAGAAAGATCCTTCAAAAGAATCAGGTAGCAACGAAGTGCCAGAATCCAACATGGAGGATGCTGTTGAAGTCACTAATCAAGGTAGCCAGGAAAGGGGACAGGCACAACCAGCCATCCAGTTTGGCTCATTTCCTCCGGTATTAGTCAATATGGTACACATACTGCCTCACGAGTTCCAGGCTGAAGAGGAGGACCAAGATGACCAAGACATGGACCCTATTCCAGTCTCTAGTGAAGAGTCACAAGTGAGTATGGTACAGGATGAGTCTGAAGTGGCTATTCCGATGGAAACTGAATGCGAGGGCCAGGAAGAGGTGAGCATCAACCTCTCATATCCTTTTGAATATCCTTCGAATTCTATGATACAACATGTCAAGCCTTTGTATATCAATGCTTTCTTTGATGGGATACAATTGAATCGGGTCCTGATAGATAATGGGGCAGCAGTGAACTTGCTACCGAAATCTTCTTTGAAGAAATTAGGGAAAAAGAATCCCAGGTTGATCCCAACCAGTACAACCATCGCTAGCTTTGCTGGAGACAAACAAATGGCTCAGGGGATTTTACCCATTAACTTGAGCGTGGGGACCAGGGATTGCATGACAAAGATTCTTCGTGTCGACGGTAATGCTAAATACAATGCCTTACTTGGGAGATTGGATCCACACTAACAAATGTGTGCCTTCCTCTTTGCATCAAAAATCATGATGGCTTTGGGCAATAGAGAGACGGAGGAAATCGATGCAGATTCTCAACCCTTCATACCCTGTGGAGATTTTGCAGAGGCCGAGCTGTATATTGAGGGCGTGACACCACTCAAGATTATCGAGGAAAGATGGCTCACCAAGTGGCTGATGAGGAAGTAACACACTTGAAGCACTTAGTCCAAGAGAGTGCTGATGAAGAGATTGTCGTTAAAGATGACAATGATGCCTGGTTGTAGGCAAAGAAATGAAGAACAGGAAGCCAAGTCTTTGGCTCTGATTAAATTCTCAACATTGGATATAAAAGCTATAGTCCAGAAAGTACAGGAGCAAGAAAGAGAAGCCATGATAATTGGCTGTAAACAGGAGTAGCAGCAGGTTAGAATTTTGACTCTTGGGAAATACTGTGCATTGGACATTGAGACAAAAGTCCAGGAGATACAAGAGGAGGATGCCTTATGGACAGATTTTGTCTATGAGGAGGAGGGCAAAGATGTTGAACTAAGGAACCTAGGAGCAGAACAAAGCAAGAAGGTTGCTTCGAAGGTCAAAGAAACCAAGGAAGAAACTTCAATAAGTTCTCAGACACAAGACCCCTTAGAAGAAGTAAATTTAGGGGAAGGTTCTATACAACAGCCCACCTATATAAGTGCTTGCTTGAATATTCTGGATAGAGACCAGTTGTTGGTTATTTTGAAGAAATACAAAGATTGGTTTGCATGGTCCTATAATGAACTATCAGGATTGGACAGGTCATTAGTGGAACATAGGCTTCCTATGAAGTCTAATTTCAAGCCATACAAACAGAAACCAAGAAGAATGAGTCCAGAAGTAATTCAGAAAGTCAAAGAAGAAATTATTAGACTTCTCAAGGCAAGTTTTATTAGGACAGCCAGGTACGTTGAATGGCTATCTAATATTATGCCTGTAGTTAAGAAGAATGGCAAAATGAGGGTATGCATCGATTTTAGAAACTTAAATCTAACAACTCCCAAAGATGAATACCCTATGCCTATAGTGGATCTGTTGGTAGACAGTTCGGCAGGGCATCGGATTCTATCAATGATGGATGGGCACTCTAGTTACAACCAAATCTGCATTGCAGAGGAGGATATCCACAAGACAGCATTCAGATGTCCTGGGAATATTGGCACCTTCGAATGGGTTAAAATGCCATTTGGTCTGAAGAATGCTGGGGCTACATATCAGAGAGCTATGAATACTATCTTTCATGATCTCATTGCAGGGTATCTAGAGTGTTATATTGATGACATTGTAGTAAAATCCCAGTTCATGGAGGAGCATCTGTTTCACCTAGAAGCAGCTTTTGAAAGAATGAGGAAGTTCAAGTTGAAACTTAATCCTCTTAAGTGTGCTTTCGGTGTATCATCTGGAAATTTCTTGGGTTATGTAGTGCACAAGAAAGGAATACAGATTGATCAGAATAAAGCTAAAGCCATCATTGAAGTCAGGCCTCCATCAAGTAAGAAAGAATTACAAAGGTTCCTTGGACAGGTTAACTTTCTTCGAAGGTTCATTTCTAACACTGCAGGGAAAACTAAAGTATTTTCTTCCTTGTTAAGGTTGAAAGATGAAGAGGAATTTGTGTGGACAGCAGAGCATCAAATTGTTTTCGAAGGTATCAAAGCCTACTTGGCCAACCCTCCAGTGCTGATGCCACCAAAGGGGAATAAGCCCTTGAAGTTGTACATAGCCGCAGCAGAAGATTCATTGGGAGCTTTTTTGGCCCAAGACAATGAAGAAGGCAAGGAGCAAGCTATTTATTACCTTAGTAGGTTTTTAAATTCTTGTGAATGTAAATATTCAGCTGTTAAAAAGCTGTGTCTTGCTTTGTATTTTGCTGCAATGAAATTAAGATATTATCTTTTAGCTACAACTGTCCTGGTAATTGCAATCACAGATTTGGTTAAATACATGTTATCTAGGCCTATGTTGAGGGGGAGAATTGGCAAGTGGATACTAGCCTTATCAAAATTTCATCTAGAATATGTCCCCCAAAAGGCAGTAAAAGGACAGGTTTTAGCCAATTTTCTGGCAGACCATCCATCTCAAACAGAGAGCCAAGAGATAATGGAACTTGGTATGGCTAGTGTTGAGCCATGGCAGATGTGGTTCGATGGATCGAAAGCCAATGGCTTAATTGGAATAGGTGTTGTGATTAAATCTCCACAAGGGGTAGAAACTATACATGGTTTCAGAGTGGATGAAGCCACCTGTTCTAATAACCAAGCTGAATATGAAGCCTTAATAGTGGAACTAGAAATTCTTATTGGATTACAAGTACATGCAGTTGACATATTTGGAGACTCTCAATTGGTGGTTAACCAAGTAAAAGGGATTTTCAAGTGTCAAAGCATAAGTATTTTGCCATACTATGTTGTTGCATTACATCTGCTTTCGATTTCAAATAGCAAATGTAACTCATGTTCCAAGATTCTTGAACAATAGAGCTAATGACGTAGCTCAGAAAGCTTCGAACTTCAAGAGAAGGGATACTACCCAAAGGGACATAAGCCAAACAACATATCAAAGATTAATACAACCTTTGAATAAAAGGAATGTGGTCTTGGAAGTCAATCATAATGACTTACAAGAACAAGATTGGAGGCATCCAATAATGCAATATTTAGCTAGTCCATCTTCGAAAGCCAGCAGGAAAATCAAATTACAATCTATGCAATATATGATATATGGCAATGCTCTCTACAAAAGGGGGGGAGATGGTTTATTGCTAGAATGTCTAGGCCCAAAAGAAGCATTAACAGCTATGGCTGAGGTTCATGAAGGCATCTGTGGTGCTCATCAGCCTGATGTAAAGATGAGATGGATGCTTCGAAGGCATTCCTACTATTGGCCAACTATCCTTAAAGACTGCATAGAATATGCAAAGAGTTGCCAGGCATGCCAAAAGCATGGCACAATAAGGCATGTGCCCATAACTGACCTACATGCAGTAGTGAAGCCTTGGCCATTCAGAGGATGGGCCATGGATATGATGGGAAAAATACACCCACCCTCTTCGAAGCACCATTGTTTCATTCTAGTGGCTACTGACTACTTCACTAAGTGGGTTGAAGCCAAGCCATACAAGGCTGTAGACCAAACAGAGGTCATTGGGTTCATTAAAGATTTGATCCATAAATTTGGCATCCCACAAACCATAACTGTGGATAATGGGACTGTATTCGATGGGAAAATGGTGAAGTCTTTTGTGGCAGAGTTTGGAATTAGCCTTGTTAATTCCACACCTTATTATGCACAAGCCAATGGTCAAGCTGAATCATCCAACAAGTCCTTGAAAAAAGGGATACAAAAGGTTGTAGAAGATAACCCCAGGGATTGGCATAACCTTTTGTTGGATGTTTTATGGGCATACAGAACTTCCCCAAGATCAAGCACAGGAGTCACACCTTATGCTTTAGTATATGGGCATGATGCAGTTTTACCTGTGGAAATTAATGTTAAATCTTTGAGGGTAAGATGCCAAGATCAGCTAAATCCTGAGCAATACCATCAAAGTATGTGCTTGGAGTTAGAAGGCATAGACGAGGCCAGAATTTTGGCATTAAATAGCATTCTTTTCCAAAAGAAGAAAGCAGCCAAGAATTATAACAAGAAAGTCAAACACATTGGCTTTGATGAAGGTGATTTGGTATGGAAAACAATACTCCCAATAGGAATTAAAAGCCATAAGTTTGGAAAATGGTCACCTAACTGGGAAGGACCATATCAAATTCATAGAGTTCTGCCTTTTGGAGCATACCATTTGAGAAATCTGAATGAATATGTACATCCCAAAAAGATTAACGGCAGATATTTGAAACCTTATTTTCCAACCATTTGGGAAACACAAGGAACAAAATAAGCATTAAAAACAAAAACACAAGATTGCTCAGATGATAGACAAAATTCGCTCTTTCATAAAGAATTAAGTACATTGTGCCACAAATTGGTCCAAAATTCATTACAATGTCTTAGCCACCAATAAGGATAGGAGAAATGGTTGGAGCATCTTTGGCAGCCTCTATGGTCTTAGCCACCAATGAATCAAGTAAAGAGGGGCTAGAAGTAGGCAAAGGTGATGAACTTTGAGTTGGAGAACTACCAGCACCCTCAACTGGGAAATTAACTGCCATTAGAGATGGAGTAGCAGTTAGAATTTCTGTGAAGGAAGGAGGAAAAGCAAGGCTCGAAGAAGAAGTGAACTGAGGAAGATGAAAAGTCAGGAAAGGAAGGTATGGCTCTAAGCCAAGAAGGAGAGATGCAGGAATGCTTGGCCTCAGGGAAAGTACGGGAAGTGTAGACCTTGGAAGTGGGAGGATAATTTGAGTAGTCCTCACATCCTGTATCTAGTCAACTTCAACTGAAACCAAGGGAGGCCTCCTTTGGAAAGAAAACGCAGAGTTGTTCGCAAAGGAAGAAATACAAAAGACTGTCAAAATACAGTATCAAAAGTTGACAAGAGGAAAACAACGGAAGTGTAAGAGAAATTATTCGTTTCAGAAGTATTAGCACTGATGGGAGAGCTGCGAAGAGAGTAATGTTCGGCAGTTTGTCGCCTTCTTGCAGCTTCCCTTTGTAGTGCATCAGCAGCAGCGGCTTCATCTCTAAAAAATTGTTGTTTCCGTCTCCTTTCAGCCCTTTCAAAAACAATTATTGCCTTGGAATGTTCCTGCTCTACTGCCTTGGCAGCTGCTTCATGAATGGGGTCTTCAACCAAGTCAGTAGCAGGAACAGTCACTTTCCTTTTCTTCCTTCTTGGCAGTGTTTTTACTGGCTCCTTTTTGATTCCCCTTTCTTCAAATTGGGGTTCAGATTCTTCAGAGGTAAGTTCTTTCCCCATCACTGTAGTAGCTGCCTCGAGAGGAGGATGTTCGATTACATCAAAAGGAGAGGCAGCCACCTTTTGTTTCTTTGTTCTTTGTAAGGGCACTTCTTGCTCTTGCTCAACCTCTTCTTCTTCCAGAGATTCAGATGCCTCAGGAGGGAGGACTAGCTTCCTTTTCTGTTTTTGTTGTTGTTTCTTTTTAAGGATAGCTAGAGTTTCAGCTCTCTTGGGAGATTCTTTTTGCGGGGACCCTGCACCAAAGAACATAAGTATAAAGGAAATGAACAAAAGATTCAAAAGAAAGAAAAGGGAAATCTGAAGATATTTACCCTTCTTCGAAGTAGCTCTAGTAACTCTAGCTGGAGGGGATGAAGCTGCAGGAGTAGTTGTGGCAGCTTCAGGAAGAGGGGGAATGCTCTCAGCCGTTGCCGACTTGGCCTTCGAAGGCATTCCTAACCCTATCAACAAGTCATGAGGGTGTGCGGATAAGCGCACTTCCATATTGACTGTCCACCAGTTCTGGAATCTTTTCAAAACTAGGCCAGATGGGAGGAAAGGGACAAATTGAAATTCATTCAATTCCTTCAGCAGTTTGAGTATTGCCGTCTCTAGCTTGGATTTGGATATCCTCAAATCTCTAGCAGTAAGGTGGACATTTGAGATACTGCAAAGTGGAACAGGTATTCCTTGAGTAAACCCAAATTGTCTGGCAAATTTGGAAGGGCAATACACCTCAGAGATGCACTTATAGGCTCGAGGGTTCAAGGTGCCAATGAACAATTCCATTGGTAGCAGTATAGAGGCCCATATATCTTTATGAGGTGAGGTGGAGCACTCTTCATCAGCCAGAAAAGTCTGCAGCCAGGTCGGTCCTCTATTGGCTTCGAACGGACAAAAGAATGAAGCAGACGGAGAAATAGAGAGTTGATAAAAGAAGGTAAAGTAATAAGCAAAAGAAGCAGGATAAAGGACAATCCTAGCATACTTCTCCCCATAAGTGCTAGGATCCTGGACAAGAAATCTTAGGCATTTTGAATGCAGATCAGTAAAATAGGCGAAGAGCCAGAGTTGGAGCACCCAGAGGGGACCTCCTTGGTTAACATCAAGTGGTCTTTCACAAAATTGGGAACAAGCTCTGTAAACATGGCCTAAAAGATAAGGAGCCAGAGCTATATGTTTTTTCAAGACAAGTGCCTTCGCGAGGGGAGCGAACTCAGGCATAATCCTCTGAGACGATGTGCAAAAAAAAAATTTGCATAACCAGTATAAAATAAAGGAAAAGAATTCTCTGTCTTTCATAGGGCCGTCCTTTTTGTTTTCAGCCTTCACAAAATCACTATAAGAAGAATTTAAGGCTGGAAGGGAAATTTGACAGGGAGGTCCGGATAGTTGGGAGTAAAAGGAGAGCCATGAGGGGAAAGCCCTAAAAGATGGCAAATATCGAGAATGGTGGGAGTCATCATGCCACATCGAAATTGGAAGAAATTAAAAGCCATATTCCAAAAACATAAAGCAGCTGGAACTAAAAAGGGGTCTTCAGGGATGATGAACCTGGAAAGACGAAGGGCGTCAAGGATATAGAGCTCCTGTAAGTCATCTTCTCTCGCAGGTACAACCCTGTCATACCATTCCTTCCATTCAGCTCTCAATGTCGGCCAGCAACGGTGAGGCCGGGTCAATCTCCAATTGCTCCAGTCAAGCCCTCCTTCGTAGAGAAGAAAGTGATCCTCCAAACGAAGGTATAAAGCTGGGAGCTGGTCAGGAGCTTCCCGAAAGATAGGACCTAGAACGTATTCTCCTTGGCTGCTGTGACGAGGAACAAAGAGACGCCCATCTATAGCGCTCGACCCACCAGTTGTTAGTTTGGTGATTTCTTCATCGATGCATTTCTTCAAAGCCATGGTAGGACTCATGTTGTCGCCAGCGGGCACTTTCAACGAGGAAGGATCCATGGAGAAAGAGAGGGTTACTAGAGGATTGGTAGGGTTTGTGTGTTAAAAGAAGCAAGTGATTTCAGAACACGAAACCAGAGGGTCTTAAAAGCCTTTGTGTCTGAAAAATATATTGCGTAAGTCGTTAAGTACTAAAAAGTACGAATACGAAGAGTTTCCTTCAAATTGATATTTTTGGAGAAAAAGAACACAACCCAGATACTGAGACTAGCTTCGAAGTAGGGTATTTGGCTTCGAAGCCAAATTTTGGAGCCAAAAATCAAACAACAACGGCTTCGAAATACAGATGCCGGCTTCGAAATACAGATGCCGGCTTCGAAGCATACTACATGCTTAAAGATGCTAGAATGCTCGAGCATTGGTCTACTTCAAAGGGTTTAGAGAACTGTTTGAGGGTTATTAATTAAAATAACGGCCTTCGAAGCAAAATTTAGAATTCTTTAAGGATGAGAATTACTGTTCGAAACATCTAAACCAATAGTTGGTTTGTATATACACAAAGAATTGTTGGTTCGGTTAAAACAATATACCCCAAGGGCAATTTCCATATTGTTGAAAGTATGGACTGTTGCAAGACTAGTCAGTATTAACCATGACTATATTTTGGTTATGATTAAAACAGGCTTTAGGGGAAAGGATTGTTAAATTCGAAGCACTAATTCTGAACAAGAATTAACAAAAGTTGACGATCATAATCCATAAATTGGAGGATTCATCCCAACATCCTTATTGGAAATTGATTGGGTCTGTATTCGAGGGATAAGGTTGTATTCGAAGCACTAATTCTAGATGATGTCAGCCAGAATTGTCAACTTTATTCCATAAATTGGAAAAAGACATGTTGGTTCCTTTTAGTGTTTCATTAAAAACAATTGATTCCAGATTCGAAGAATGAGTTTATTCAGTTCGAAGCACTAAATTGGCTCTTAAAGACAAATGGAAAAAAGGTCAAACAATGCCAAATGGGGAATTCTATTTATATTTGAGGCCAAAGCAATTACATCAAATGACCCTATCTGGGTATGAATTCAAGCTCATAAAAGTAAGGAATAGAATAAATGACAAGATCATGAAATTTGATCCAACAAAGGATCAATAAATTTACCTGTCTTTTATTATATCTTCTATTTCTTCTAATGTTGGCTGCATAAGTTGGTGTGCTCTGACTTCATAGTAGAGCTCTTCAGCCTTTATTTCGAATGCTTCATCTCTCAATCGTTGTTCCACTTCATCTAGGACCAAATCATCCCAATACGCAGAATCTTTATTCTTGAAATCATCGAAGTCTTCGATGAAGTTCTCTGCTTCGTATTGGGCTTGAATTCGGAGAGACGAAAGTTGGTCCAAAGATTGTGTAGTAACCTTGGAATTTTGATACGATGAGAGCACTGGGAGTTGGTCAAGGAACATATGAAGTTCTGCTTGGGCAATGGGGTTAAGAATATGGCCCCTAGTCAAAATATCACAAGCCCATCGAAAGTTCTTGAAAGGAACGCCGTCCTCAAGAACATTGAAGGGCAAGTGAGAGAAAGCTGCAAGCAGAAGTTGAGCCTCTTTCCGCTCAGCTGGAGTAGGGATTGATGGAGGTTTGTAAGGTGGAATGACTTCATTCATAGGGAGGGCAAGCCTCAGTTTTTCTGTCCAAGAAACAGTTGATGAAGAAGGAGCAGTTTGTTCTGCTTCAGAAGATGAAGAAGAATGAGTAGATGTTTCTGTTTCAGAGGGTGGAGAAGAAGGTGTGGATGCTTCAATTATGGAAGATGGCACAGGACTGGAAGGAACAACAGCATTAATATAGTCAAGCCAGTCAGAAGAGCAAATCTTCGCCTTTTTGGCTAAGAAGGATGGGTGGTACCCTTGAGCTTCTTCTGAACGTTGGGCAACAAACACTGTCTTGGTAGGTATAGAGGATGTGTACCATGCCACAAGAAGATTTTCCTCCAAACTACGTCGAAGGTCAATGGGTACGTAAGGGTAGACCACTGAACTTCGAGCATAGGGAGGAAACTCCAAAGGGTCAGTAAACTCTACAAAATGATGGTTGATTCGTTCCCTCAAATCATAAGTCTCAGGAGTTGACCAGCTTGTCCAGCCAGAACCCCCAGAAGACGAAGAAGTTATAGTTTCATCCCATGCAGAATTTTGTGAAGAAGAGTTTCCTAAGTCCATATTTGCAACTTGCCAAATCAAAGGTTTGAGAGCAGTTCGTTCAAGGTACAAAGGGGAGTCAGAGGAAGAACTTCTTGTATCTGTGTCTGTGACTTGTTGAATCGAAGGATTAGGGACAATGTGTTCGTAGTCCAAAGGTTGGTAATTTGCAAAGGCTTCCATGACCTGAATATAGAAAGGTGGGTAAAGGTGGCTAATGAATGCGTGGAGGTTCTTTCGAGGGGAAACAGCATTACTCAATGACTCTTCGTGTGCTTGATCAATAGAAAGGGAAATTGATTCAGCCATAGTCTGTTCGAATGCTAAGGTATTGGGACGTTCAACAAATTGAAAAGAGTTAATGCAGATTATCACCAAAGAAATGACGGTTGTGTTTCCAGAAGATAGACTCTATGCACATTCCAAAAGCGCGGGAAAAGCTGTGATCCACTAATATCACCAAGTATTGGGTATATTAGTGCGGGGGGTAATGTTGGCTACATATTTTGTAAAAGCCAATTACAGGTCGACACGTGGCAAAGCAAGGGTAGTGTGGGGAGACTACTCAAGTCTTCGATATTGCTCGTACAGGTGGCAGTAAAAATTGGTTTTCACTTGATCTGAGTAGCACAGGATCAGTAAAGAAATACAAGATGACGTGGCTTCAACGGTTGCTCATATTCAAATTCAAATACAAGAAGGAAGTTCAACTACAAGAAAAGGCGTAGTGGAACTACTTCTAAGGCAGCATGATCAGCAATCATAGAGGAGCAGTTCGACGGTTTGAAGCGTAATTCGATGGTCATCCTTGAGGAGTATAAATAGCAAGGAAGTCCCCAGAAAAACCCCCAGAATCAGATCATAAAAACTAGTCTTACTCTACATATTTTATTTTCCAGTTTTTTATATTTCCAGTCTTTACCTTTCTTGTACTTTAAATTCTTGTTCTGCACTTCGATTTCATATGAGTAGTTTCAAGTAGATCGTCACTGTAAATCTCTTTGAGGCTGAATTCTGATCATTGTAAGTGTTCATTTTAATGAAATACTTTCATTGTTCTTCATATTAACTGTTATTCCTCTTAATTTCTCCTAAGTCAAGCCACCAGTAAAAGTCCTCTTCATTGAGGCTGAAAGAATTAAAACACAATCGTTTGATAATTGGTTGGCAATTATAATTTCTGTAAGGACTGATTGATCCTTGCTGGTACGCTCGCATTTACAAAAATAACCTTCGAACAGCCAAAAAGCCAACAAACATACAACGTGAAGCAGTTTTCCACACCATAATCATTGATCTCACAACCCTCAGCATGCCCACATGTAACAAGGAGAAGGGCACAGTGGTCAAATGGCTATGAGAAAAATATTCTTACTCTTTAAAAATTGAAATTGCACAAATTTTTCAGGGCTGATAAATGAGTGAACAAGTAGGTCCAATTTCAATTTCAGCCAAGCATTTTTCAAAGATACTACAAACCTAACCAAATAAGATATCCAAAATGTGATGTGGCTGTGGACCTGAGGTCATGTTGATTTGTCATAACACGTAGGCATCCTCTTAAATTTAATCAACATAACAAAATTCCAATTCAATCTGACAATATCTATCAAACAACTTCTGTGCATATTCAGAACTAGTAAAAGTTCCAATGCCAACCCAGCACATGTTCTTTTCAACCAGAACTACTGATTGGAAAATCACATGCATGTTCGCATACAGCAAGCATGAAAGTACCAATCTGCATAAAATATATCCATACAACACAGTGAATAACATTGATTTCTTTTTGTAAAAGATACCACTAAAGAATGGTACAGTTGAAGCACATAACAATAATAATATTGCATTCCAAAAATGAGTTCTTTAATAATGATAACAGCAACCATAAAAATAAACCAAATAAGCACAAAGGAAAATGCATGTTTAACAAACCATGTGTAGCCGCCGACCTCAAATGCATTACTACGAAGTTCTCGCTTGTTAATCTGTGAAAATTTATCTATCTTCCATGTATAATTTCCATATAACTCAGAAGGTTTTGGTCCTGCAAAGTAATAAAATAGCAAGTTGAAGTTAAACACATAACAGATGCATCATGTGCCAGAGCAGATATGACAGATTAAAAGCATTCGATGGGAAAAACTAACTCCGCCGGGGTTGCTTAACAACTCCGCCGGTCCCAAGCCCCGGCAAAGGAGGAGGATTGTGTGTTAGTAGCCGACAACCAACACGTAAAAGAGCCGCTCGGATCCTTTATGACATGAAGCCTAATACTTTAAACTGATTAAATGGTAGGTCGTTCCCTTTAAGTGACACATTGCGCCTGCCTCCGGGTGTTTCAAAAGTGAGCAAGGGACGCCGCATCAATGCCTAGGTGCGGTGAAAAATGGCCAAAGGTTTCTGCATTTTTCTAGACGAGCGCGGATAAAGAAGCTAGTTTAAGATTATAGGTTTAGGATAGTCACAAGGAATATAGGAACTTTAACTGGTAAAACTATGAAATTGGAAAATGTCATGATTAGGAGGAGAGTAAGTATAACTTGCATACAAGAAACTACGTGGACGAGTGAGAAAACTCAGGAAATAGAGGATACCGGTTTTAAGCTATATTATAGTAGTAAGGATAGACACGAAATAGGGTAGGAATAATAGTTGTCAAGAGTCTTGTAGAAAATGTAGTTGTGGTCATTAGGAAAGGTAATAAGATTATGTTATTTAAATTAGTTATTGCAGAGAATATAGTGAATGTTATTAGTGCATATGCCCCCCAAGTAGGATTAGATGATCAGACTAAAAGTGTTTTTTGGGACCAAATGGATGAGGTATTACAAGAAATACCCGTAAGAAATGACCTACTTATAGGTGGTGATTTCAATGGCCATGTAAGAGTAGATAAACTAGGTTATGAGATGGCACATGGTGGGTACAGTTTTGGTGATAAAAATGAGACTGAAGAGAGTATTTTAGATTTTGCGTTGGCTTCTGACCTAATGGCGGCCAATACTATGTATAAGAAGAGAGGAACATTTGATAATCTTCAAGAGTAAGTCAATTAGGAGCCAAATAGATTACTTTCTAGTAAGAAAAGGGACAATCTAAAATGTAGCGATTGTAAGGTGATTCCTGGAGAGAGCTTGATGTCTTAACATAGAATTGTGGTCCTAGATTTATACTTTAAAGGGCAATACCAAGCTCGAAAAGATAGTGGGCGTCGCAGGACTAGATGGTGGGACCTAACAAGGGATAAATTAGACACATTTAATAATAGAATGGATAAAGAAGGTACTTAGGCCATGGAAGATGATACTAACACTATGTGGAACTCGATGGCCAATTGTATGAGGAGAATCTCAAGAGAAGTTCTTGGAGAGTCGAAAAGAAAGGGACCCAACTTTAGAGAAACTTAGTCATAGAGGGAAAAGGTCCAAGCAGTAATAAAAACAAACAAAGAGAGCTTTAAAAAGTGGGAGGATGATAGAACTGAGGAAAACCTTAAGCACTATAGATTGGCCAATAAGGAGGTCAAAAAAGTAGTAAGAGAGACTAAGTTGTAAGCCTATGATGACCTATACACTAGACTAGATAGTAAGGAGGGAGAGAAGAAGATATATACAAGCTTACTAAGATAAGAGAGAGGAAAATAAGAGATTTTAATCAGGTCAAGTGCATCAAAGGTGAAGACTCTACGGTGGTGGTGAAGGGTGAAACGACTAAGGAGAGGTGGAACAACTACTTTGAGAAATTGTTAAATGAGAAATTGTTACATGAGAAACATGAATGTAGGTCAAAAGAGGAAGAAGTAGATAGTAATAAGGAAAACCAAAACTATAGATTCTATCATAGGATTAGGGACTTTGAAGTGGAGTTTGCGCTTAAGAAGATGAAATTAAATAAGAATTTAGGACCCGATGATACACCTATTGAAGTGTGGAAATGTTTGGGTAAGAAGGGGATTGTTTGGTTAACTAGGTTATTTAGCAAGATTTTTATTAACTAAGAAAATGCCAGAGTGGAGAAAGAGTATTTTAGTGCCAATATATAAAAATAAAGGAGATGTCCAGACTTGCAACAACTATAGAGGAATCAAGTTAATGTGTCACACAATGAAAGTATGGGAGAGAGTGATGGAACGTCGATTGCGAGATATGAACAGAGGTGTTAGAGAATCAATTTGGGTTTATGCCTAGTAGGTCAACAATAGAAGCGCTCTATCTTTTCAGGAGAGTAACAGAAAAGTATAGAGAAAAGAAAAAAGGCATTTATATGATTTTTATTGATCTGGAGAAAGCATATGATAGATTGCCTGGGAGATATAATCTGATGGGTGTTAGAGAAGAAAGGGGTGACAAAAGGTAATATTAATGTGATTAGGGATATGTATGAAGGTGTGGTGACCACTATTCCATCGCCTGCAGGAGAGACGAGTGAATTTCTAATTACTGTAGGGTTACACCAAAGATCAGCCTTAAGTTCTTATCTTTTCACTTTAGTTATGAATGAGTTGACATGCCATATTCAGGATGATGTGTCATGATGTATACTTTTTGCAGATAATATCGTGTTAGTGGATGAGACTAAAGAAGGAATTAACACTAAGTTGAAGATTTGACAAAGTATATGTAGTGTGTAATTTTAGTAACAGTCACAATGGAAGAAGAGGAGAAGTGAATATTGAGAACCAAGAACTACCTAAGAGTGAGCATTTTCGTTATTTAGGATCGATCATCTCAACGATTGGGGAGACTGCAACGGACGAGGTGGCTTAAGTGGAGAAGTGCGTCTGGAGTACTGTGCGATAAACGAGTATCCATTAGACTAAAAAAGAAGTTATATAAAATGGCTATTAGACCAGCGATGTTGTATGGGATGGAATGTTGGGCAACTAAAAAACATATAGATAAGATGAGTGTTGCTAAAATGAGGATGCTAAGGTGGATGTGTGGCAAGACTAGAAAAGACAGAGTTAGGAATGAGTATATTCGAGCATGGGTAGGAGTAGTACCGATAGAAGATAAGTTGACAAAGAATAAATTGAGATGGCTTGGTCATATACAATGGACACCAACAAAGGCAGTAGTAAAGAGATACGATACAATGATGGTAGATGGTAGTGTTAGGGGAAAGGGTAGACCTAGATTGACGTGAATTAGTGTAGTAAATAAAGATATAAATCTCCTTAATTTGACTAATGAAATGGCTTTGGATAGAGTCGAGTGGAAAAGAAGGATTCATACAGCTAACCTCAGTTGATGGGACTTAAGACTTGGTTTGGTTTGGTTGGGAAAAACTAAAAATGGTTACTGTAATGAAGACCTAAAATCTATCTTCATAAGATTGCCCCCCAATAATGGTTTCAGATAGTATTTCATTCCACATAAGGTAGGAGAATAATATAGAAACAACATAGCAGATACTGCACATGGGAGCGATATGTAGCTATGGTATGGTATAGTCAAACCAAACCAAACCAAACCAAGTTTTAAGTCCCATCAAATGGGGTCGGCGAAGCTATGGTATGATATACACCAAAATTTTGTAGTAATTTAGTCACCGTTCGATTGATCAAGACAAATAAATTGCTCATGATTAATCAAAGTCAAGATGGTTGAAGCCTTCAAAGAGATGTGGGTCCCACTAAAATTATAGGGCTTAACCCATTTCACAATATGGGCCATGCCAACAAAAAGTGTCCACCCATTTTGGCAAGTTGGGTCAAACAATTGGTTCAACTAAAAGGTGTAAGTCCCATGAGGACACTCATCAAAATCTACCAAGAAGTGAGAAATTATAGGAAAGCTACTATAGACGTTGGATTACAACAATCCCTACACATTGAATCAAAAGATAAAAAACAACACCCAATTAGTACACAATAACGTGTATTTGGGAGGAGAAAGATTGAGTACACACCTAACCTTTGGCATAATACACAAAGTGATGATCCCAAGATTTGAACCCATAACCTCAAGGTTATTAGGCCAAGTCATCACCATTATAATTGGTGTAAGCCATAGAGGATTGTACCCATTTTATACGTATTGTATTTTTCTTTGTCAATACCAAGCATAATTATTTTATATATTTATGTAAATGCGTATATTAAAATAAAAATCTAAACGCTCTGAAGATGCTCCTTCTCTCAAGATATTTTCACAAAGAATGTTCTCGCTCTCCCGCTCCCGCTCCATGAATGGGTGATCTACGGCATACCCATATTGTTCCCTATTTGTGCTACTTAAACCCAAATGGTTGGGAGCTCACCTGCGGAGAACTTCATTAAAAAGTTGTTATAATAAGTAAGATAACTTCTTGTGGAAAAATAATCTATCATAATATGGTGGTATGACTAGTCTTTTAGGAAGAGGGAGATTTAGGAGGACAGAAATTCCAGTAGTGTAACTAGTTTTATGAGGAGAGGACATTTGAGGAACATAGAGTGCTTCTAGTAGACCATCTCCAATAAAGGCAAGTAATTTCACAAAACTAAATTACAACTCACTCGTTCAATCATGTAAAAATAATAAATAAATAAATATAGCGAATCTATGATAACTACAAGAGCTTCTAGGGTAGCTAACATCAACTGAAACTATTTGACTCTCTTATTGCACCATTATTGCTACTACGGCTAGTCTCATTCCAAATCTTCTTTGCCGCTATATAGGATGAATATATATGAACACGGGACACAAATATTATAGAATACAAACACTAACACAAGAAAGATTTCAAAAAATAAGGAAAGATGCAATTGGAAAATATAAGTAAGGATGCAGACATCTTGCCCTCCCCATACCTCACTTTAATAGGAATCTTGTGCACTGCGTTGCCTTTTTTTTTTTTTATGTAACTCGGAGGACATGACAATAAATTAAAAACAAAAACAACTTATTCTTTCTTTTTATCATAAATGCATTTATGACTTATTATCTCAAATTATCAATATAGTAAGAAATTATTTGATAGGTTATATTTGTTTGCATGAATCTTTTTAATAAATTATATTCATTCATAAAAATTGCTTTGAGGTCAAGACATTCTAAAAGAGACCAAGACATTCTATAAATAACTTAAACACACACACACATATATATATATATATATTTCCCTCCACCTATGTTGCATATACAAGTGTCGACTGCAAGCAAGGTTTTGATACCATTCCATACCAGCCAGTATATACCATTTTGCAAAGAAACCGGTATAAAAGCACTGTAATTTCGTCACACCTCTCTTGGACAATATCGGCGAGTTTCGGCCATACTGGAAGTTTTCAGCCGGTATCTCGAAAATTTGGGTTTTGTTTGGTTTAGTTTGGTTTTTAGAATTTGTTTTCTGAAAAAAATTGACAAAACTAAAAACTAGTTTAGTGAAATAATAATAATAAATAAATAAACACTCATCATTTTCATATGGTTCTACATTTTTAGGGCAAAAATAATTTAAAATATTAAAACATCTTTTTGGTATTCATTTTTGTCAAACTAATTTCTATGTTTTTAGAAAAATTTAAAAAATCTGATTATGAAATTGAAACCAAACAAAGCCTCGATGTTTCAGATAGCAGTTTACATGTTTGTATATAATCTAATTAGGTCCCATTTACTACATATATATACTAATAACATAATAGGAAATAATATTTTCTTTTAAAACATATATATGGAGATGGTATGTGTTTTAGCCCTTTTGAGGAATTTGGAATTTATTATTAGATGTTTTGAAGCCTCTTTCTGCATATATATTTGTGTTTGATAAATGTTTATGTTATCCAAAAGTTATTTAGTGTTAGGTAGGATTTTTTTTAAAATACATATATACTATATGTGGCGATAAATTTGAAATGGTATCCAAAAACTTAACAGTACTGGTAATTACCGTACCAATGAACAAAATGGTATCTTGGCTGGTACGGATTCTGAACATTAAGTGTAGGTATCGTCTCAATTTTTATTCATTTTATTCTCATGTCAAAGGACACAGGAACATTGCAAAAAATTCATATTTCTTAACATAATTTTATTTTTTAAGGATAAATGGTGTTCACAAGATGCCATAGACCAATCCATGCATAATATGGGAGTTTCATGAATAGTTTTAGGGTAAACTCAAATTACTAAGGATGCTTGCTAGGCTGCTTTAGCAATTGCTTCTTTATTTTATTTTTTTTAATTTTTTGATTGGCACTGAAGTGTCCGGATCAAAGCCTGACCAATCCCCACGGATGCATAGGCCCTTAACAAAGAGTTTTTCACAAGTGCACCCCTGTTAATTCAAGAGTTTTCTCTTAGTCCGATGGCCCCAACGAATTGTCACCTAAGAAGTTTCGATCCTTGAACCTTGAAGGGAGTACACCCCAAGATCCAAGGCCTTGCCACCAAGTCAACCCCTTAGGGTTTTGGCAATTGTTTTTTTTAGCAACATTTTTGTTAACTTCTCTTTGTTTCTTATTGAACTTTCTGTATTTTTCTCCAAAAAAAGTTCACTTTTAAGTACCTACAAGACTGGAACACCCTAAAAATAAAAAAATAAATTTCAACATGTCCACTGAAGAAGAAAAAAAAAGGAAAAAAAACGGTTTTTTGGTCTTCAAGGAACTTATCTAAACTAGGACCAGAAAAGCGTAACTTTTGATAAAAAAAAATTATAAATTAAAAAAAAAAACCACTAAAGATAAAAATAGTTGGAAAAAATATGGTTTTTTAGCATTTGTTACAAACAGCCATAGTGCACATATCCTTACCCCAGTGTAAGTAAGTGTCCGACACGGATTCTTCATACATTTAGGTCTCGTTTGGGAACCTTCTTTTTTTAGTCAAAAAGTCAAAAAGTTACTAAATTAGTCAAAAAGCTAACAATCCACACCAAAAAGTCAAAGATTCACTTTTCTCTCTACTTTTTGCACATCTTTTCGTAAAAAGTCAAAAAGTTATCTCAAATATATTAATTTTTTTTAACTCATATTTTGGTCAAATAGTTAAAAAATTACTAAATTAACCTGTTCCCAAACGAGGCTTTAGAAAAAGTTCATGTAGCATAGCCCCTCACCTATAGCTTATTAGGTAAACATTTGACTAACAGCTAACATCCCTTGAAGCATGATAGCTTGTATATAGTTTTAAATCGCGGTATCGGCTGACGTAACGGTATCGGTCGCGGAATATCGGTATCGGTAGTATCGGCCGGTACGTATCGGGAATCGGGTGTCGCGACCGTGAAATTTTAAAAATCATTACCAATCCCTCTAAAACTAAATTTTATACATTTTTTTGACTCTTTTAACCTTAATTTGTTACATTTTAATCAAAATTTCATTATGTAAAAACATTTTTGACTCATTTTTAACTAAATGATATGTATTTATTTTTGGCATATAATAAAAAAATTGATTTGAATATTTATTTTTTCTTATACTGAGAAATAAATAAAATATATATATATATTAATAAATATATATATATATTAATATTAATATATAATATATAATATAACAGGTTGAGAGACCCAGTTGTGGATCAAGATCGAGAGAGATAATCATGTTAGAGAGAGAGACAGAGGGGTCGTGCCTCTTGCCCCTGTGTGAGTCTTTCCTCAGTGTGTGCCTCCTCTCCCGCTCCATGTGTGTGTCTTTTTCATTCAAGAGAGAGACCAGCCCATATCCTCGCTGTGTGATCTAGCCGAGTGCCCCTCTGTGTGTATCGGTGTGTTATCTCAATTGTAGAGAGGGATCAGAGAACCAGATGCATGTGTCAATGTATGGGTGCAGACCCCTCCTCTCCTCTTCAGCACCTTGAGAATATCAAGAAGAAAACAGAGCACATCAAGAAAACCAGAAACAGAGCAAATCACGAAGAAAACAGGTGAAACAGAGACCGTATCGGACTGTATCGGCGCGTATCGGCCCATATATCGGATTCACGCCGCTACGTACCGGGACTCGGCCGCTACGGGTGTAAATTTCATTCTCACCGGTATACCGGTGAGTATCCGAATCGGAGGTATGATTTTCCGGTACGAATCGGCTGGTACGTACCGTACCGGCCGATGTTTAGAACTATATAAACAAAAGCACCAAGGATAGTACTCATCTAATTTAATCCCAATCTTGTCTACATTTAAAACATACATCAGATATTAACAAACATTTAATTCACCACCACCCAGAATTTTGACACAAGCAGCTGCGTGAAGGGGTCAAATATGCACACGGTGGTTACGCAGGTCTGAGTACCAAGAAAATTCCATCTAAAATTCACTCATGTATGATTGTTCCCACAATAATTGATAGCAGTTTACAATTACCCATCTTTAGCAGGCAACTTGCTAGAAAAGGCATCTTAGTTTGGTCTCCATCAGCACTAGCCTGTTTTCCAAGCTTCAGATCATGAAGACATGGACAAACTTCTAGGAATAAAGGTAGCTTTAAAGAAAACCATATTTTGCATGTAGCAAAAAAATGTTAAAAATTCACTTTGATCACTTTAAGGATGTGAACAAAATGAAAGTCAATTCAGTTGCATCAGTCACTACCTTGGCATAAACCCTTTTTTCCCATGAAACATTATCTACCTCAGCCAACACTTGCAATAAACTTTTAGATTTCTCCCTCTATCAAAATTAGGTTTCATAACTTTTATGTTCGTTTGTTTGTTTATCGTTACTTCTCTATTATGTCAGAATGAGAAACTCCAATAACATGGATGACGAGGGCTATCTAGCATGACCAGACATAATTTACAAGAACTAGCTACTTGCAGATCAAAACTGACTTTGTGACTGTAAACTGGATCTTAATGGAACCTCCAGCTATTATACGGTCTGGTCTCCCACAACCAAGCATGATTCTCCACAAGTTTGCCAATTCTTACCTCAAAACTTCACATCACACCAAGTACAGAAACAGCAAAATGTACAAGAATTTCAGTGAACAATATATTCAGCTTTGATTCCCTACTAAATTACTCAACAAGTCAAACCCAAACCCAATACCAATACCAATAACTAGGGATGTAAGAAAAACTGATAAAACCAACCGAAATTTTAGTTTTTGGTTTATTTTTCATAATATACGGTTTGTTTCAGTTTTGAAACTTTTTACACCGATACAAACCGAACCAACTGAATATTATATTTAAATATTTTTATATTATAATTTCTTGAATATTATATGAGAAGTAACTAATATAATTTTTGTGATAAAAATTAAGGAGAAAAATATTTATAGACCAATTTTCGTATATTTTTTTCATTTATTTTCAATGTAAAATTCTAAAATCTACTATAAAACTTTTCAATATTTCGTATAAATTTCTCTTCTACATCAAACCAACAAAACCAATAAAACCAATCCATCAGGATCGCCCCCAAAAAAAAAACCCCTAAAACACTCAAACTCGATTGCGAATGCAAAGAAACAATTCACAAATGTCAAACCACAAGCAGTAAAAATGCATAGATCGAATGAGAAAACAAACCTGAAAAGAACGAAACGGAGCTTCGTAAATGGTGAGATGAAGCTCTAATTGAGGTCTAGAGAGAGAGGAGGAGAAAGAGGAGAGATAGAGATTTGAGGTCCAAGGAGCAACAGGGCAGAGAAGGAAATAAAATAAATTACAATAATTATTTATATATCCAGGTAATAATTATTGTATTTTTGTGCGTTTTTATTGAAGAACGGATTGAATTGAGAAGAGAGATATGAAAACAAAAAAGCTTGCTCCTTCTCTCACCTCTTTCTATTATAGAAAAAGAGAAATACTTCGTAGCTCGAAACAATGGCTCGAATTGTGGCTCGAAACAGAAAAGAGAGAGAGAAGGAGAAAAGAGGAAGAAAGGGAGAGGGAGAGGGAGAGGGAGAGAAAGAGAGAAGCAGAGGGGAAGAGAGAGGAGATGAGGAAGAAGATGGCGGTGATGGGAGGAGAAGATGCAGTGGTGGAGAAGGTCGTCGACAGCAGTAGATAGAAGAGGATCGTCGCCCAGCCCAGCCCCGCCCAAGCCGCCGATCGTCGCCCAGCCCAGCCCCGCCGCAGCCTCCAACCGCCATCGCTCTGCCTCCGCCTCCTCCTCCCCCGAATATTATGCCCCCTCTAGTCCTCCTCCTCCTCCTCCTCCTCCTCCTCCTTCTCCTCCCTCCTTCCTCCTCCTCTTCTTCCTGATCTTCATTCTTCTTTTGCAAAAAAAAAAAGATACAGAGAAGAAGATGGAGTTGAAAAAAAAAAAAAAAGGATCAAAACGACGTAGTTTTGACCCCTCGAGCCAAAATCGAGCCAGAACTTTCGAGTTACGAATCGGAACCGATAAAAAAATATTAAATTTTTGTAATAATAAAAAAATAAAAAAGAAAGAAAGAGAAAATAATATAAAAATGACGATAATATGTGTATGTATGTATGTATATACACTTCTTGTGGCGGTGGCAATGTGCCTGTTTGGTGTAGCTTAAAAGCTGCTTATTTCAGCTTTCAGCTTAATTTAAGCTATTGATATATTTGGTTTAGCTTATAACTTATAACTTTTTGGAAGTTAGAAATCAGCTTATTGTTTGAGTGGGGCAAGAGATGCTTAATTTATAAGTCAGAAATCAGCTTATGTTCATAGTTATAACCTATAAGGTGTTTAGGTATAACTTATAAGTACTTTCCCACAGCTCTACTAAACAGGGCCAATATGTGAGAGTGCAGAATAAAGGTAGTTTTTGTGGATTCTACTTTTTGTAATTAGGGTTTTAGGTGGGTCGGGTCAGATTGTGTTGTTATGACCCGTCAAGGTTCAGATCGGGTAAACAGTGGGTTAGAGTTTTTGTTTTTGTTTTTGTTTTTTTTTTGGTTCACGGTCAAAATTTACACTAAAGTCTCGTTTGACAATTATATGTTTTAATTAAAAAATTATTATACGTTATCACATCATTTTTTTATTTTTCGGCACGTCTTTTTTTAAAAAATCAAAAAATCATTAAAATAATTTGTTTTCAAACGAGACCTTAAAGGAAAAATGATCACTCCCAATTAAAGTTGAGAAAAAAAATTCAAAAATAGCAAATTGGTCCGATTGTGACCAAATCAAATGGTTTTGGATTTATTTTTTTAATGTACGGTTCGATTTTAATTTTTAAAATAAACAAATTATGACCTATTTTGATAAGTCAGTTAAAAATTTATTTTTAACCTTTTTTGGATTTTTTTTTAAACATGCAAAAAGGTATAAAAATGATGTGATTCAAAAAAATAAAAAAATCAAAACGTTGACTTTTAATTGTGTCGTCAAAATAGACATATACTTCACGGTTTGATTTGTGATTTTCCAACTATAACTCTAGTTTAAAATTAAACTAAAACATTTAGATATATATATATATATTAGCGGACAGAAAGGCCAAATCTGACCCATTCTCTTAAAGTTTATTTTTATTATTGGAATTAAAAATTTGAAAGTTTATTTATAACTTTTTACTATTAAGGAGTTATTTGTGGTGTCTTAAATAAGTGTATTTTTTATTTTTTTGTCTAAAAAGTTGAGGAAAAAATATATGGATGTTTGGGTTAACTTTTTGATTTTTTTATGAAAAAAAGTATATTAAAAAATTGTATAAATAAGTGTGAGAAGTTAGTGAAGTCGGCCGTACAGATTGGCCAGTGCAGTCGGCTCGGTAGGAGATGAGAAAAGATTGCTTCCTTTTCGGGTTTTAATTGGACAGTATTGTTCGGCCCGTGAGGGCCCACCACGGGTCCCGTTTTTCTAACCGGAACCGTTTAATATGTAAAACTCGTCGAGTACTATATATTTGTAAAAAATCACTCTGAATAGATATCGATAACTATCTGATCTTGTTAGTTTTTTTGGTCAACTGTTAACTATAACACCATCCATTTTTTATTCAAAAACTGATTTGATCATATAGTTAGCAATATTTGATATGCGTGATTGTTTACAAACATATAGTAATAGACGATTTCTACATATTGAACGGTTCAGATTATCAAAATGGGACCCATGGTGGGCCCTCATGGGCCCAACTTTACCATCCAACTAAGTGAATATACATATGTAATTTTTTTTTTCATTTCACTGTCTTTGCTTTCACGTCAGTACCTAGAGTGACGTGAAGTTGATTTATATTTTAATATTATGTATATTAATTTTTTAATATTTTTTTTGTTGAATAGTAATAACTTTTTAATTTTTTAACTTTTTTTAAAATTCTCAAACCAGACCTAAGTATTTTTTTAGTCAATGAATATATTCACTCTTTCAAGTTTTAGGTCAAAGTTACACTCTGGTTCAAATATAGTCAAAAAAATTCCAACATCAATTTAGACTAAAGTGCAACTATTAATTTCATAAGTTACATATGTGAAATAACTACAATACCTAAGGCCCTGTTTGATTCCAGGATATAAAGGGTGGGATTGGATATTATATCCTGTGGGATCCACATATCCCATGTTTGCAAAAAAATTTCAAAGAAGATATAATATACTATGCGATTGTATATCCCCCAAAAGTGGAGGATATACAATATCACCACCCCCTATTATATCATATCCCCTTGGTTGGGATATGATTTAAAAAGTCCAATTTACCCTTTTGTCTATCTAACATAATATAATTTAATATATTTTTTTGAATTTAATATAATATAATTATTGAATTTAATTTAATATTATTGAATTTAATTTAATATAAACATTATTGAATTTAATATAATATAATATAATTGAGAGCTTTTTCCATAAATCCATCTTTAATTACTTATGTTCCATCCAATCCATATTCTTTTTAACTATTCCATTAGGTTCTATTTGAGATAAGAAGACCAAAATGCTCTTTTTATCTACTTATGTTCTATTTAGTTCATATTATTTTCTTATATTTCAATAAGTCCTATGGGTGACATAATTACCAAAATACCCCTAATGTGAATGTTTACACCGTCAATGTGAATGTTCATATTGTCAATGTGTAGGGGCCCGGCCCATGTACAATGTGAATATTCACATTGACATGTTAACATTCACATTGATAGGAGTGTAAAATTAGCCATGACTGTGGGTGGCAGGCGAACCCGTCGACGTGACAATGTGAATATTCACATTGACATATTAACATTTACATTGATAGAATTTGTAAAATTGGCGCATACGTGGGCGAAATCCACCGTTGCTGGGCGGGCGGCCGTTGATAATGTGAATATTCACATTGACATGTTAACATTCACATTGATAAGAGTGTAAAATTGACTCGCGTCCATGGGCGTGAACCGTGGGCGGCGGTGTGGCCCGGCGACGTGACAATGTGAATATTTACATTGACATATTAACATTCACATTGATAGGGTGTAAAATTGGCGTGATCAGTGGTCAAACCGGACGGACCGACTGACAGCGTGACAATGTGAATATTCACATTGACATATTAACATTCACATTGATAGGAGTGTAAAAATTGGCTCATGACGAAGGCACGACCTCGAGGTCGGTAGGTGGGCCTAAGCTTCGAGCTTAGGAGCTTTGACGAACTGGCTATTTTTTTAATTCTTTTTTAATTTTTCTACCAAAATTTTATTATTTTCCACAAAAAAGACATTGTGCCTCGGGTGGGCCGGGCCTGACCGAGCCTTAAATGGGCCTTAGCGAGCCGATGGGCGAGCCAAGCTTCAAAGTGATGGCCTGCCCTAACCTAGGGTCTCGGACATGCTCGGGCGATTTCGGACCAAACGCAGGCTGCCCGTATGGGCGGGAAAGCGACGACCGGGTGGCGGGCCAATTCTACATTCCTATTAATGTGCATGTTAACATGTCAATGTGAATATTCACATTGTTAACGGGCCGGACCGGGCCTACCCCGGGCCGCGGGCGAGCTTCGGGCAGCGTACAAATTTTACACTCCTATCAATGTTAATGTTAACATGTCAATGTGAATATTCACATTGTCATCGAACCAAGCCGCGCCTCGATCTGATGCGGTTTTAGCCACGGCCGTGGGCCAATTTTATACTCTTATCAATGTGAATGTTAATATGTCCATGTGAATATTCACTTTGTCAACAGGTCGGGCCAGGCCTGCCTTGGGCCACATGGGCTGTGGGCGGGTTTCGGGCAGTCACGGGGCACGGGCCAATTTTATACTCTTATCAATGTAAATGTTAACATATCAATGTGAATATTCACATTGTTAACAGCGGCGAAACGCCTCACAGCCAGCATGGTTTTGAGTAGCCACGGGGCGCGGGCCTATTTTATACTCTTATCAATGTGAATATTAACATGTCAATGTGAATATTCACATTGTCAACAATGTCGCCGCCGTAAGACGTGGCGGGTTTGAGCGACCAGGCGCGGGTTAATTTTACACTCCTATCAATGTGAATGTTAACATGTCAATGTGAATATTCACATTGTCAACTGAATGGTAAGACGCCGGTCGCGGTGGGCTTTGGCGCCCGGACGCTAGCCAATTTTATACTCTTATCAATGTGAATGTTAACATGTCAATTTGAATATTCACATTGTCAATGGCCGGTAAAAGCCATCTTGTGAGCGAGCTTTTTGCCCATCGCGGACCAATTTTATACTCTTATTAATGTGAATGTTAACATGTCAACGTAAATATTCACATTGTCAACGGCTCAGACTGGGCCCGCCCCGGGCCACCCATGGGTCGCAGGCGGGTTTCGTACCGCCACGGGACGCGAGCTAATTTTACACTCCTATTAATACGAATATTAACATGTCAATGTGAATATTCACATTGTCAACGAGCCGGGCCCGCCCCGGCTCGCAGATGGGTTTCAGGCCGCCCACGGGCCAATTTTATATTCCTACCAATGTGAATTTTAAAATATGAATGTTCACATCATAAAATTGCTAACCGTTCAAAAAATATTTGTAAGGATATCAAAATTAAATATAAGGGTATAAGTGTCCAAGAAAATAGTGTAAATCATGAAAAAAGACTTTATGGAATAAAACTATACATACATGGGACTAAATGGGTTAAAAAATTCCTTCATGGATTTCTTAGATTAAAACACTTCTAAATGGGATTTATCAATAATTTTCCTTATAATTTAATATAAAATTTTGAATTTAATATAATATAATATTATCGAATTTAATTTAATTTAATATAATATAATTTAATATAAATTTTGAATATAATATAATATAATATTATTTAATTTAATTAATATAATATAATATAATATTATGAGGGCAATCTTGGAAATTACTTGTTTATATCCCACAATATATTTTGTAAAACAAAAATGGATAATATATATATAATCTTATATATCAAGTCAACAAACATGAATTGGGGGATATATTATCAAATACCTATATCCTATTCATTATATATCCTGATTAAATCTCACATCATATTATATCCTCCATTTTATATTCAGTGAAACAAACAGGACCTTAAATCCTATGCATTTTTTGTTTTTGTTTTTTTCCCCCTCTCATATACATAGTTTTTGATTTCTAACATTAACTCAATTAAATCACAATTAATTATAAATTCTTAATTATTTATTATAATTTCTAATAATTTAATAAAAAAATTACTTTTTTAGTCTACTTAATTTAGATTCATTTAAAAAATAAAATATTTGTGAAAAAATCTTTAAAAAATAAATGTACAAAAATGTACTCTTTTTTTTGGGGGGGGGGGGGGTTTACTAAGGGGTTGTTTGGAGTGTTCTAAATAAGTGTGCTTTTTGTCTTTTTGGACTAAAAAATTGAGGAAAAAAATATAGATGTTTGGGTTAACTTTTTGACTTTTTATGAAAAAATGTGTATTAAAAAATTGTATAAATTAGTGTGCAAGGAAAAATTAGGATTGAGAGTTGTGCAGCCGTAATTTTTGACTTTTGGTGAATAGTGATAACTTTTTAATTTTGTGAGTAACTTTTTAACTTTTTGACTTTTTGACAACTTACCAAACTTGGCCTAATTCTGTGGCAGCGATATTGGGCCTAGGAAATTTTTGCATTGAGGCCTTAATAGATGTTAATAATGGGCTATGACATGTTGAAATGTTGGCCCTAAAGTGGAGACATTGTAGGTTTTCTATGATAAAATTTTGGGTATTGGAATGGATTAATTTCTGGCCATTTAAAGAGGCTAAAACTTAGGCCTCGTTTGACAAGTGCTCCTTTTAGTCAAAAAATAAAAAAGTTATTAAAAAAATAAAAAGTCAACAATTCATACCAAATAGTCAAAGATTCTATTTTCTCTCTAGTTTTTGCACATCTTTTCGTAAAAAATCAAAAAGTCATCCCAAACATACTAGTTTTTTTTACATCACATTTTAGCTAAAATGTTAAAAAGTTACTAAAAAAACCTATTACCAAACGAGGCCTTAGGGTCTTCAAGGTTACTGGAATTTGTATTTGGGCCAAATATTTAGGCTTCAACAAGCAAAATTATTGTCGTGGGGCATGATTTTTTGGGCCTCGTGGGTTATATTTTGATTTGTTATATTCAACAAATAAAAATTTTAGAGATAAATTTTAGAGACAATAAAAAATTTTTAGAGATGAAATATTTTAATCATCAAACATGTAATATTATATTTTTAGCAAAAAAATTTAACATTCAATAATAAATTATTATCTTTTTAGGATTAAATTTTGTCTCAAAAAGTAAATATTTTGACATGAAACTATATTGTCTCTAAAAATATATTTATTAACTACATTTTCAAAAATTTATCTCTAATGTTTTAAAAAAAAAAAAAAAAACTTTTCTCAGGTGGTCATTTCGTGACTACTCACACGATTATTGGAATTGGAATTTTTTTCATTTTTTAAGACGAAAAAGTTTGAAGACTAAAACCCTTATATGTTAATTATCCTAAAAGCTGGTTTCTATTTTAGATAATTTTAATAAGTTGGATGGAGTTATAAAAAAAATATATATATATATATATATTATATACCTCTTAGTAGGAATAATATTAAAATGTAGAGCTAATTTTCAATAAATAGGTTATTATGTCAATTTCATGTTATACAAATTTGACAATAACCCAACATGTTTAATATTCATGTTATCAAGTTGTGTAATAGACGTATTTGTGTAACAAAACAATCAACACTAACTTGCTAATTTTATATATGATTTGTTGAAAATTGTAAAGTATTAAATTTTAAAAAAATCTTAGGCCAACAATATATAGCATATGATATTTCAATACAACTCAATAATTGAAAAGTAAGTAGCATTTATTGTTTTTGTTAAAACATATCTAGAATATATTATTTATTAGGTCTTTTATATATTTTTATAAGTTTCCTTCTTCTCATGATTTCTTGATTAACACTCCATATAAGTCCTATATATTAGGGGTGGATATTTGTCGGACCAGGTCAGGTTTGGGCTAGGCCGACACTACATAATAAGGGATTTTATATTTGTCCAAGCCTGGGTCGGCCCTGTAAGAGGGGTTAACTTGAGCCCACTGATTAATTGGGCCCCATCAAAGCCTAATCGGAAAGTCTAAAAATTGGTAAGCTTGGAGAAATTATTGCTAAATAGATCAAGTGAATTCTATTGAATGGGCCCATAAGAAAGCCAACAAACTCGGCCAAGGAAGACCCATTAAGCATATATCTCTAAAGATAGTCCAACAAACCCATCCAAGAAGGTTAACCATTGTTTTCAGAAGAGATAAAACCCTCAGAGGAGATCCATTCTCTGAGGTATTAGCTTAGTCTTGAAAGAGTTCGGAACCATGAATCTAGAGACCATTTGAGCTCGGATTTGAAAGGATTCGGATCTACGAACCTAGAAATCCGAAGCACTTGGCTTTGAACGGATTCGAACACAATCTAAAAGTCGTTCCGTTAATGAGTCCCAGAACACGTGCTGTAGCGACCCTGATTTTTCGTTAACCTTTATTTATTTATTTATTATTATTATCTTATTTTATTTTTGGCTCTATTAATTGTGTGGTTACATGAAAATTTAATGTGGTATTTAATTAATTTAATGTAATAGTTAATTTTATGTAATTAATCCGAATATTTATATACATTTATATTATATATATATATATAAAAGATGTCATATATATTGATCTTATATTGTATATTTATATATGATGTATTTAAGTATAATAGGAAATTAGGTTATAAGGATTGTTTTTTTGGGTGAATAGGTGAGAAGGATGAGAGGCTCACTAAGATAACAATAAGAATACAAAACAAAAACAAAAAAACAAAGGCCTTTGTAGTGTAGTAGTGCCCGAGAGAGAGAGAGAGAGAGAGAGAGAGAGAGAGAGAGAGAGAGAAACCACGGGAATTAGAAGAAAGAAAAAGAGAAACGGTGAAAAAAAGAAAAAAGAAAAGAAGGTATAGAGAAAAATAAAGTGTTAGAGTTTTATTTTGGTGGTTCTATTAATTCTTCAAGTGATTCTTTGATTTTTAAAAATAATTGTGAGTAAAAAACCTACTTCTCTTAATTTATGTTTAATTCGTTATTTTTATTTATTTATTTTTATTTATTTGATGTTGGTTGAATTTTGTATTTGTATGTAGATGATGGATTGATTTTAATTATTTTGATTAGTTGTGTATGTCAAGTTTTGAGTTTTTATATGTATTTATTTTATGGTTGTAATCACATTTATGAATCTTTGAAATTAAAATAAACTTGGAACCCATAGATAAATTCCTTATATTCTACCATGACTCCATGGATTATTGTTTTATTTGAGTGATGGTGAGAAAGAATGTATAAGAAAAAAAGTGAAGATTATGAGATTTATTTGAATGCCTTAGGCTTGGCATTGTTATGTTTGTTCTCATGAGTAGATGAGAGATTGTGTATATATGTTGTTGCCTCGTTCTCATGAGTAGACGAGTTCTTTGATTTACGCTCGTACGTATATGCTAACTATCCGAAGAGTGTGGGTCAAACTCGGGATGATATCCCCATGCAAGTTTGGCTTCGAAGCGGTGTTAGGTATAAGGGAGGCACATGGGATATATGTATAGGCCGAAAGTGTAGGCCGAAGTGGTGGAGTTAAGGTACAAATAATTAAATATGAGTTTATTGGTATAGTGTGAATTGTATTGATTTGTACATCTTGAAAAATAGTAAATGACCTTGATAAATTATGAAATTTAGACAAAGGTATGTATACGTAATTCTAGACAACTTTTGTATTTTAACTTTATACTAAAAAAATCGATTAGAACTCGTAATCGGATGATCTTGGTTATAGTAGTTTTTATTCATTTTAGCAATGCAGATTTTAGAGGCTGTTTTAATCCACGAAATGAACTTATTTTTATTGATTTCATGCAAACTGAAGTAAAATATTATTCTGAACACTTTTCGTGTTTTGAACTTTTCCGAAAAAAATCATCTTAAAGCAGTTTCTTTTCGTTTTTAGCTTCAAATTTTTCAGTTGAATTCCGTCTAGGTTCTTCTATCAAGTTTTTCTCTCAACCTATTCAGTTTTTACTAAATTCGCTCACATTGCATTTTAGGAAGTTTGATTTTGTACAACTTTTATTCTTTGAGTTTTGGTTAATTCAAATTATTTAAGCATGAAACGGTATATTTTTATACTTATGATTAAATTATACTAACTTTATTTTTTGCTGAATAGTGGGTCTTACTAACTTTTTATGCAAGGTTGACCCACCATATTTTTATTTTTTATTTTTTTTATTTTATACTCAATTTATATTTTGTTGTGTACATGCAAGAAACTAAATGCCACCGTATCTCATAAAACTACCCATTCGTCTCAATGCGGGTGGAACTATTTGTCTTGTCCCGTAACAAGAATTAAATGTACTTTTGTTTGTGTCTGGTGGGCACGTGGGTGTTAAATTTTGCACTCATACCAGTATACCTATATATTGACTCGTTTTTTCTCTTGGCAACTCAGGTGCGTTCTATGTGAGCGTAGCCGAGCTTCCTTTGCAGGATTAGTTGAGACTATGGTGGTAAAGAGAAATAAGTATAGTTATTAGATATGTTGTTTGGACTTCTTTTATTTTCTTGAGCTTAGGGTTGATATTAGTTTATGTATTTTTTTTTTTATGACCTTGGTATTTTGATAATTTGGCATGGTTTGTAATTTTACATTATTTAAGTTATTTTAATTATTTATTGTTACTTTAATATTGAAGGTATTGGTTAGTTATGAAATTATGGTGGATGGTTTGGTTGGCGTTTTGTTAGTTTTTTTTTTTTTTTTATCCATTGTAATCTTTTGAGGATGAAAATTTTACTTAAACCCTTTGGAGATGTGAACATTTAGATTTTGTTTCACCCTTAGGATTTGGATGATGGAATATTGATTGGGGTTTAGTCCTAATTTAATATTTAATTATCCAAATTTTGGGACGTGACACGTGCGGGTTCGGAGCTTTCCGGGATCTACACACCAGAACCATAGGCGTAATGGAGTCCAAACAAAGGACTCGATCCTAAGGACGGTAAGTGGAGATAAATTCACTTTTCGGTTAAACTAGCCTATACCCGAGTTGAGGTGGCACGATCTAGGGGGTTCCTAAGACTTGGCAATATTTGTGACAATACATTCTCTTGAACTACCCCTGACCCTTTTGCCTCAGGACGTCCTCTTAGACTACCCCTGACCCTTTGGAATGATTGGGGACCATTGGTTAGGTGTGGCTAAGAAGAAGGGTTCACCAAGAGGTTGATCTCCTCTTCAAAGTTTTTCTCATCCTCGGAGAGGTCACCTCCTCGGACAAGGTAGTGAGAGGGAATATTCCCCATGTGCCTTGTACATGGGCTCTATCCTACATTATGAGGTGCCTATAAATAGCACTCACCCATAGTTTTACAAGGGATGGATTTTGAAGAGATAACTCTTGGGAAAGAACTAATTTCCTTTCTCTATTTTCTATCTTGAGAGTGAAAGTAGGAGATCCATGGGAGAGCCTTACCATTATTCGCTCTCTAACTACTTTGCCTTCTTCTTCACCCAATCTCTTATCTCCATCATCTCTTTACTATTGTGCTCTTAGTTGTGACTGTTGAAGAATCTAAGCCTCTTATCATTTCCAGAGAATTCGAGTTTTCTTCAAAGATCAGTGCAGAGCTGCTGGCTTCATTCTGTGGTCTTTCTTTCTTCCTCTTCCCTCACAGTTCTTCTAGTTCTTTCCCTAATATTGTGTACAACATGACAAATATCTAACTGCCAATCTAGTGCATTTTTCATTACTTAAATTATAATCACTTGTACCCCTCACGAATAATTCCAGAACAGCATCTATGTTTTGACTCTATTTTGCTTCAGAGGTCAGATGTGTCGTGGTATCGCTTGAACCAAAGAAGGCAATTCGAAAGCTCCATAGAGTCCAACATCTCTATGCCCGATTGACGGGGAGGTTGAGAAGTGAAGATGATGAGGTAAAGTTCAACATGTCAAGTAATTAAGTTTAGCTTTTATTTTAATAAATAAGATTTCCAGTTCAGAATTTTATTTGTACAGTCTTCTGTATCAGAAACCTGTTACGTAACCATCTAAAATTGTCTTCCTGAACCAATATATTGTGAACATTCATGTTGTTTTATATGTGGGTGTGTATATATATATATAATTATTTGACTTTAGATTTTGAATGTTTCATATGTTGATAATGAATGTGTTAGGTTTTTATTGTTGGCAACCCCGTTTGACAAAACTCCTTTCAGATGTATTTATTTTCGTATTTATTTTCGCACTTTTATTTCAGTGAGGCTATGAGTTTATTAGATGCAAATCCAAACCCGAATCGAGCCATGCAGAGAAGTTTGTGATGTTAATGCTTTCAAGATTGCCACTTCGCTGATTATTACGGGTCGAAATGACCGTCACCATGGTCAAGCAAAATGCAAAATTGCATTCAAAATTGCATGTCTGCCATTGGTCGCTCGAGCCAAGAAGAGCTCGCTCGAGCGAAGGTTTGCTCGCTCGATCCAAGGAATGCTCGCTCGAGCGAAGGATTGCGTCCATACAAAAACCTGAAAGAAGTGATCGGTCGCTCGAGCCAAGGATCCGTCGCTCGAGCCAAGGCACTAGTAGAAATCATGAAAATTACTCTCCTCGCTCGAGCCAGGAAAGCTTCGCTCGAGCGAGCCTCAGAATCCGGATTTCTCAAGGAGTTTGTTTTCTTCCCAATCTAGGATTACTTTTGGTTCTCTATATATACTTGGTTTTCTCCCAAAACTAAGTAATTGATTGAAGTCCTCCAGATCTTCTTTTTGGTTCTTAAAGGTTTATATCTGGGGATATTTTGCTATTTTTTCTTTGATGTTTTATTGAGTATTCAACTCATGGTTTAAAGAGAGTACATCAAAGGTTTGTTTGTTATACACAAAAGAGAGAGTTGTTCTTCAGTTGTGAATTCTGAAGAATTGAGCACAAGCTTTGGAGGGAATCCGGAGTGGCTCATCAGAAAGACAATTCCGTGCTGAAGATGGGGTTGGAAGAGGCACATAGAGGTTGGTTCAATTAGGCGTTGTGAATTCGCTAGATAATTGAGAGTGATACCTGTGTAATTCCTTTATATCTTCTTAGTGGATTGTTCTTGTGGCAGTTGCCCGTGATTTTTTGATCACAATTGGAAGGTGTCCAATTGTGGTTTTTCCACGTAAAATCTTTGTGTCTCTTTCTCTTGATTGTTTGATTGGGATTGTTATATTTTGCTTATTATTGATACATAATCACAAATCAACATCTAGGGTTTCTAGATTTTTCAGAATGTCTAGTTGCTTAGTTTCTCTTACACGAGTTTGCTTTGTTACCAGTTTAAGGTATTGTCTTCCCTTCATCCAACTCCAGCAGTTTGTGGGTTTCCTATAGAAGAGGCACGTGTTCTAATTGCAGAAACTAGTACGTGTATATTGCTATATCATTTCTATTATGTAATCTGTGTTTTATGGCTTGTTTACATCGACGTGAAATTTTTAAGATGAGACATAATTCAATTCTTGACTAAAGTTGAACAAGAAAGGAATCAATGATCTAAAGAAAGTATACATACTTATCTTGCCTAGACAGAATCATATATCATTATTTACACTTCCTTGTAAAGCTTATGTGTTTACTGTCCATTTAGTGCGACTAGCCTAATTTGAAGTACATATAACAGTGATAAGAATTGCACTATTAATGAATTCAATCTTTACTCTAGAACAATAGATTTAGCCTGACTAACATTGGTCATATTATTGTCCTTATGGTTTTGGTTCCACTTCTTGATGTGTTTTGGCAAAAAACCTCTGGTTTATTTTCAGTAATGATGCTCAATTCCTAACTGATGCAACAAAGGATGGACTTGTATCAAGTCATAGACAAAGAAATTTAAAGTGGTATCTGAATTTTTACTTGACATAGACAAAGAAATTTAGGTCAACACTTTGAAGATGGAATGTTGAGTAATCTAAAATTTATGAATGTTACAAGCAAAACTAGTTCAGGTTGTAAACTGCCACACTTTCAAGCACAATCTCATATAACTATTTATTATTATTATTATTATTTTCTCTTACGATGCAGTTACCAGCTGATGCAAATGATGCTGAGCTTGAAAAGTGTATTATTCAGCACTTGGCACCGCCACATTGCTCGAAGGGATGGCCCAAGGAGTCGGTCATCTGTTCATGGTCGTCCACAGTTCGTGGTGTTTTTCTCTCATCCTAATTCACCTCTTGCTTATCTGGCACCTATAGGAGGGGAATCTGAACCAGCTACTATAACTTTAGCTAGTCTATCTGTTCCACTTGCAGGTGGGGATGAACCATAGCTGCATAGGCACCAGTTTCATTATGTTCAAACTGATCAATTTTCATCCTCATCCTCTAGATCTACTATGATACGAGGAAATTGACAAGGAATATCTATTCGTAATCGGTAGGGATAATTAGTTGAATTTGTTATTTTATTATTTACTATATTCTCATTATTTTGTCAATAAGTTTTCTGAAGCATTTCTAAACAAGTTTTCTAAACCAGAGTCTAAGTGTGCTTATTTTTTACTTCTACAGAGGTCTAGTCCACGAAAGATGATTGTTTCGGGTGGAATATGGTAAATTTCATTCGACTTTTGCTATAGGACTTACTAGAAACGGGATCCAAAGCAACTAATGGAGAAATGAGGCTTTTGTGAACAAATGCATGTAAAAACAATAATATACATAACTCACTTCGAGTATGATTTGAACTGGTTAGTAATATGAACCAGGCTGGCCACTCTATCTAGGCAGAGAACCACTGACTTGGTCGAATATGGTCATCCATGGGATGTTTTGGGTGGACTTTGTTTACCCCTGTATGACCAGTCAGAAGTGTATGCAGTGTAGGGACTTTAGACAGAGTGGTTCACCAGCTGGGTTAACCAACCATAGAATTAGATGCATCACTTTTGTAAGTTAAAAAATAAAAAATAAAATACCTTTGGAAAGTGAAATTGGTTGGTGATTTTAATAGAACGCAATCAGTGGTTAAGTTGATAGAGGCACCTGTTGGAGACAATGGTTTCATATGCTAAAACAGTTGCACGCATAGTTGAGAGCCTATACTAAACATCAGTATTTTGTAGAGTTCCAGGAGGCTTGAGTCCTTGAGTGTTTGATTTCTTAGTCTTTAAACTTTTTGATTTTTACCCTTAGGTATTCAGATGCAATGGCTGCATTCATATTCACTTTTGCATTGGATGGCATGAGCATCATCTAGGATCCTTGATTTCTTGTAATACTTTGATATTCCATTTTATAGCTCCATACTATATGTGGATTGGGAAACATGAGTATGCAGGTGCTATTTGGTTTGTATGCCTTTTTGTTGGGTTTTGGGTTTCATTTTTTTTATATATTTGTTGGAGCTCCATTCTTCACTTATGTTGCCCTATTCTGATATTCTTTTTCTTGGTTTCTGACATGCTGAATATTGTTCAGACGATCTGCCTCTATGGGGTATGTATTAACAAATGATTATTAAATGGTTGGCTCTTGTTCTTATTCATTAACTTTAGTTTTTGGTTCATAGATGTTTACAACCATTCCATGAGCTGTAGAGCTGTTTTTGGGTTCTATTATAGGCAAACGATTTTAATTTCCTTCTCTTCTTTTTCTTACTTGTTAATGTCTTTTTTTTTTTTTTTTTTTTTTTTGGGTGACCATATAGCTTTATTTTGGAATGTGAACACAAACTTGTCCAATTAATATTATCATGGGATTGATACCTTGATCAAACTACATCCTGGGCCAGCCATAGGCCTTAGTGACTGACCAAGAAAGGGCTCAGAGTAGGCAGCTCTTTTCTGACAAGGGTAAATTGAAAACAAAGAAGAATGAGTATATTCTCTCTTCCTTTCCTACTAAGATGAATAGAGGGTCCATTACTATGTACATTCCTAATGATTTGTCTCTGTTTTCACATGAAAAGGATGCTGGCGAAGGGAGTTAAGGATGGGAGATGGTCACAAAAATTTGTTTCTCGGTGTGTTGTCTCAAACATTTTCAATTTTTTTGTTTATCTATCCTTTTTGCACTCCTGTATCATAAGAATGCCCTCATGAATCCATTGATTATAAATTTGCAGTGCACTCTCTTATTATTATCTTCCTACTGTCCTAATACAATGGTATCAGATCAATCAAAGGGCAAACCAATTGCCTTGGGTAGTTCAGGACTTGTAGTTCTATTTACAGCTTAGCTAATTTTGAGTATATTAGATTGCTTTGACAACAAACACATTTTGTTTTGTGCCAGAATAAAATTTAGTAGAGACTTGGTTACTGTAACTCCTGATATTTTTCAAGTTCCTCTTAGCTCAGATACAGAATTTATACTATTAGCATCTGATGGCTTATGGGATTACATGAATAGGTTTGTGGTTTCCTGTTTGAACCTTGTACTTACATTCTGTAAATTATCTTAATTAGCACGATAGTTATTTATTTAATATTTTTCTCAATTAACCACAAGATGAGTATTATCTCATCAACTTTGCTATTGTTTTAGCTCAAAAGCAATTAATTTTGTTAGGAATCAGCTTCGACAACACGGAGATGTTCAGGTAAAAAATTTGCCTCAATTTTGGTATACCAATGTTATGGTTTACAAAGTTTTAACTTCTTTTGTTCTGATTTTTGATAGCTTGTGAGGCGCTTGGAAGAGCAACTCTGGTAATGGATGCGTAGATGTTTATTTTTCTTGCACAATGCTTGATCATACTTGTATTGTTTGGCTGTTCTAATTACCTGCAAATTTATGTATATTACAGGACCGACGTTCACAAGATAATGCCAGCATCGTCATTGCTGATTTGGGGTATGCACTTGTATGCATTAAGTTAATTTAATCTAATGTGTTAATCTATTGTATTGATATTAACCTTTCTAATTTGGTCTTGGCTGTGACTTTTTGCAGGAGGACAGATTGTCAAAGTTTGCCTCATCAGAAAAAATTTTTGTTTATGAACTGGGCCAAGCTTTTGCTACTATCTGTATTGTGTCATTAGGAATATGGATGTCTTCTCTCCTTTTTGCATGAGTTTTCAAGCCTGCTGACTTTGTAAATAAATCCTCATGGATTTCCAATATATTTTGTGTCTAGATATATTCTGTAATTGTACATGCATCACATCTTATTGCATTGTTTTTATTTTTAATTTTGTTTTCAAGCTTACTTTATTTATTATTTTAATAAATATCAATTATTAGTTCTTAATAATTGTTTATGGCAGGTTTTTTTTTAGTTCAACCATATAAAAGTAAAATTAAAATTAAAATTAAAAAAAGGCTATGGCGGCGTTTTTTAAACGTCACTATATCCTTACTCCAACTGTTAGATTTTTAAAATGTATAAATGTCTTTGACGGCATTGCCAAAACGTCGCTAAATGTCATAATGACATCATAGTACAGTTAGGGTAGGACATTTGGCGGCATTTTTAAAACGCCGCCTATACGAATATAATGACATTTTTCAAATGTCATAAAGCTATAACGACGGCCACGTTGTCGGTGTTTGGTACTAAACGTCACAAAAAAGAATTAACGACGTTTTTAGTACCTATAGCGTCGTTTTTAAAACGCCGCAAAAGTCAATTTTCTAGCAGTGAGCCCATTTTGTCTTTTTGTGACTAAGATAACCAAAAAAAACCTTATCAGCAACTCATATCCTATTTTTTGTCATTTTTCATAGCATATTCTTATTAGATTGCCAAGAATGAAACAAATTAAAATATCAAAAAGACAAAATGTACTCAGTGTGTTTGGTTTCAGTTTTCTGAAAATTTGGTTTTTTGTTTTTTGTTTTTAGTGAATATTTTTTTAAATTTTAACTAATTTTTTTTTTACTTTTTTAGATGCACCTTACTTAGATGTATCTAAATTGTAAAATATTTGTGAAATAATATTTTTAAAAATTAATAAATATACAAAAATACGAAAAGTGTATTGAAGTATCAATTTTTTTTGTATTTTTGGTATTTAGTGAATTTTTTTTAAGATTTTGTTCACAAATATTATACTTTTTAAGTGTATTTATGTTAGGTGTGTCTAAAAATTTTAATTTTTTTTTTTCTTAAAATATTAAAAAATTCATTGAAAATGAAAAAATACGAAAAATAAAAAAGTTGAATTTTCTGTAAAGTGTTTTCTGGAAACCAAAACCAAACAAGCTAAGTAATTTTTAAGAAAAATTAGTGAAACAACTCTATCCAACTTTATGTAGCAGGAGTAGTAGGAGTGATCCAATATGTCTTTTTTGTTAGCTAAGGTCTCTTGATGAAATTTCTTTGTGATCATACCAGAGAAATTTTGAACTTTCTCTGTGTCGTGGCTGGAATTTTTCTAAGTCGGGTGAAATTTCTCTAAGTCAAATTTTCTTTGTGAAAATATTGAATAACTCTAACTATTATGAAAGTATTATATGTCATTTATCTTATAAAATCTTAATATCAGTGATCTTAAAAAAAAATCCCTAATTTTTAATTGAGAAGATAAAGTAAAATCAATCATAATTGTCAGCGAAGTATTTTTACTTCTAATATACAAAAATATTGGTGAACTTTTCATAACATAGATTTAAGGGAAATATCAATCAATGATATTTTTGAAAAGTAATTATAAATCATTGATAAATTTTATAAATAGTAATAATTAAAATCTTAAAATTTTATATGAATGAGTAATTATTTTTTTTTAAAAGTTCCATTAAATTGTAGTTTCTCTTAGATTTAACCAATAGCATGCCTTGACTTGTTGGATAACCTACTCATCATTTTCTAATCATACATACACCATGGAAAAATCTATGCACATGTTTTTGGATTTTGGATTTGTATAGAGAAAAAAAAAAAAAAAAAAAAAGGAAAAAAAACAAGAGGGAATATTAAGTGACAAAATTTTCTTTCTTCGTTTTATTTATTTATTTATTTATATTTTTAATTGTTTTGGTTGGTTAGGAAAATGCAAAGAAATGACTAGATAACTGTCAAAAATAAAAAATAAAAATAAAATTTTAATTTGCTGATTATCCATGACATTAGGTGCAAGAAAAGATGCCATTTAGAGAAAAACAAGAGTAAAGAAAAATAATAATAATAATCCAACTCGCTTATTGATAATAATTATTAGGATGACACACTACAAGAAAAGTGGGCTTAAAAGACGGAAGCATTTGCGACGGTACACTTGCTGTCTCAAAAAGTGACATTTTGCGATGGCACAACTTGTTGTCGAGAAAAAAGTAACTTTTTGCGACGGCACAATTTGCTGTCGTGAAAAAGGTGACTTTTTGCAACGACACTATTTGCTGTCGCGGAAAAATAGAGTATTTGCGACGGCAGAAAATGCTATAGCGAAAAAACAGAGTATTTGTGACGGCACTAGCTGCAGTCGCAAAAAAAAAGTGAGTTTTTTGCGACTGTAATAGGTACCGTTGCAAAAAAAAATCATTTGAATTGAGTTTTTTATTTTTCGTATTTTTATTTTTTGTTTTTAGTGAATATTTTTTTACTTTTTTAGATGCATCATACTTAGATGTGTCTAAAAAGTAAAATATTTGTGAAAAAATATTTTTAAAAATTAATAAATACACAAAAATATGAAAAATGTACTGAATTTTTGTTTTTGTTTTTGTTTTTGTTTTTTTTTTTTTTGTATTTTTGGTATTTAGTGAATTTTGTTAAAAAAAAAATACAAACATTATACTGTTTAAGTGTATTTATGTTAGGTGTGTCTAAAAATTAAAAAAATTGCTTAAAATATTTAAAAAATTCAGTAAAAACAAAAAAATAAAAAAAAATAAGAAAGTAGAATTTTCTCAAAAGTTTTTTAGAAAACTCAAACCAAGCAAAGTGATTGTGGCTTTGAGACGACTTCATATATATAGTCACAAAATTGTTTGAATAAATGCAACGATATTTTTCTGTCACAAAAAAAAAAAAATGACATCGTCTTACTCTTTTGATATAACATTTCTCTTTCATCCATTTTTTCATCTTCATGTCTCTCTGTCTTTGTCACTCGCTCATCTCTTTTCTCTCTATCTCTCTCACTCATCTATTTTCTCTCTATCTCTCTCATCTCTCTTCTCTCTCTTTCTGTCTTGCTCATCTCTCTTTTCTCTATCTCTCTCTCTCTCTGTCTCGCTCATCTCTCTGTCTCGCTCATCTCTCTGTCTTTCTCTTTTTCTATGTCTTTTTTTCGTTCATCTCTTTTCGCTCTCTTTCTCTATCTCTCGCTCATCTCTTGTTTCTCTCTCTTTTTCTGTCTTTATCTGCCTTTATCTCTTTCTCTCTCTCTCTCTCTTTCTCTCTCTCACACACACTCATCACTCTTCTCTCTTTCTTTCTCTCTCTGTCTGCCTGTCTCTCTTCCACTGTGTTCGCCTTGCTCACTCTCTCCCTCTTTTCTTTATTTACCAAGCTCCCTCTCGATTTATCGATCCACTACAAGAAAATACCCTTTTAGCAACCACTTTGTCTCTCTCTCACTCTCTCCCTTCCATTTTCTAGTCAATAAATTATAACAAGAGTGAATGGTTTGGATCGCCGAAATTAGCTTCAAAATGAGCCCACAAAACCCAAAGTTAACATAACCAAATTAAGAGAATCGAAACTCTTTCCAAAGTTGAGGTGGTGGCCAAGTTTGGTTTGATTTTCTGAAACTTTATTCAAATTTATTTTTTAAAGACTAAAAATTATTTTCGTGAAAAAATTTAAAAAATCAAAACGACCATACTTGTCAATTTTATATAATTTTACGAAGGATATGATCAGCTTGTTTGGTTTAGATTTTCAATATTTATTTTTCAGAAAATTGAAATCTTTTATTTTATGTGTGTTTTTTATTTTATTTTTGTTTTCACTAATTTTTTTTTTAATATTCTAAGCATTTTTTAAAAACTTTTAAATACACCACACATAAACACACTTCAAAAATATAATATTTGTGAATTTTTTTTTATATAAAATTCACTAAATTATATATATATATATATATATATATGAAAATTTAGTACATTTTTCGTATTTTTGTGCATTTATTAATTTTCAAAATTTTTTTGGACAAATATTTTACTTTTTAGATACATCTAAGTAAGGTGCATCTAAAAATATAAAAAATAAAAAATGCTTAAAATTTTAAAAATTCACTAAAAATAAAAAAACGAAAAAAAATAAAAAACTCAATTTTCAAAAAATTGAATGAAAAAAATTGAAACCAAACAATTTTTTAAAATTCAAAAATACATTTTTGAAAAGAAAATCAACCAAACAGATCTCAATTTTTTACCTCCCTCCCAAATTTCCCAATGTTGAAATTTCCCACAAAACCCTATCTTTCTGATTTTGTTTTCCCTCTCTCTTTTTTCACACTCAACTCTAATGCCTTTCTTCGTGCGTTTCATTATTTTTCTGAGTTCTTCCCACCCCACTTTCATGTAACTCATCTTCGTGCAATTCGCCGATGAGCATGGCTTCTCGTCATCACCGGCCTCTCCATAATAATTGGTGTGTATATCCTTCTGTTTCTCTCTCTCTCTCAGTAAACCTTAACATTTATATATATATATATATTATATTTGCCCTAGCCGCTTCACAAACACTGATCGGTCTCTTCGCTCTCTCAATCTCTCACAGTAATATGACTGGTAAGAATCTTGAATGTACTTTCTTCGATTTCTTCTTTCGAATTTTAGCCCCTATTCTTTAATCAATTTCGGCTTTATTTATTTATTTATTTATTTTTTGAATTTTTCTCTGTATCAGTTTTTATCTATTGATGCAATATGTTCCTTATTTATTTTTTCAAAATTCATGTTCAATTTGATGGGTTGTTAAATTATATATATTTATTTATGTTCAGCTATTTTTTTCGTTGGATTCCGTAAGGTTCGAGTATGTATTTGTAGTGATTGAGCTCTGAGAGTAAGTTAATTAATCACTTTTTTATAGCTTTGATTTGTTGTGTTTTTGTTTTTGTTTTTGTTGTTTAGCTTGGATAATGAACATGGATGAGAACAAAAAAAATTATTGCTTGTTCTTGGAGCAATATTCCATGTCAATTATCAAAGGAAACCTCTGTATATATGGGCTAAAACACAAACAAAATTGGTGAACTCTAATGTTCAAACCAATTAGAACATCCAATAACTTCTCAACGAGAAACATATTTTTTTTTTATTTTGATTTATAACATTGAATACTACAGATGCCCAGAAAGGGAGATACGTAAATGTTTACATTTCTGTTATTTAAAATATAGCTTCTCAAGTGTAGGAACAATATTTTATATACCAATTTTAGGGACAATGCTGATAGGGTAGGCTCTTTATTTTCATGTACCGTAGTGTATATATACCTTCTCTAGAAGTAGATATATATTGTTGGAAAAAATGATTTTTTTTTTTTTTAGTGACTTTAATTTAATATTAAAGTGTGGTGACTTTAATTAAATATTAAAGTGGGTCCCAACCATCTTTTGTGTTGGGTTCAAGTGGGCCAAAAACCATTCAGATTTGAATAAGAAATTGCCAAGAAATTGTTTCATGATGTTAGATTCATGAATAGGATTTTAAAGAGTATTTAAATCTTTTTTCTTAGCTAAAGGGTGTGAATCCTTTGGGCATCCAAACTTTTCATTTTTTTTGGAAATGGGCTATGGATGCTTGGTGTTTTAATGACCAACCTTAAAGGCTGGAGGCTCTTCTTCTCTCCCTTTTACATGTATAAATTGAGACCCCTCCTGTCAAGTTTCAATATAAAAATTTTTTCTTCCATTTTACAAGTCAGTTTGCCAGAAAATTCCTTCAGTGAGAGAGTACTGCCATAGTTTTGTTCGCTAAGTTAGACAGAAAGTGCTTCTGCCGTAGCTGGTCTTGACCATCGTATCCTGGGAGACAGACGCCGGGATTCCTCAAGCACTCGACCCGTGAGGCGGCGAAATCTGTTTTAAGGAAACTGCTTCCGTGTAGGCTTCGGTTTCATCTCTTTACCCTTTTATTGTTTTGTGTATTTCTGTTGAAATTTAATTGTAATTATCAGCATATGTTCTTGGTATATAATTTGATTTCTTCATAAATCTATTTATTTAATTTCACAATTTGAACAACAAGCTTAAAACAAATTTTATATATATTTTCTATGAAATTGATCGAATAAATTTATATAGAAAATTAGGTTAGTTTTGTTTAATGTTACTAGGAACTGTTGCGGAATTGCTCACTATTTCAATGATTGTAAATCATGCAATGTTATTCTCTAAATTGCTTAGTTTAATTAGAATGCTCTATTATAATTTGCATACTTAATTGTATTAGTATGATCTTGTTTTATGCGTATGGTTCATCATTCCTCTACCATGTTTTGCATGAATTTTAAGGTTATAAAATATAATTTATGGAGTTATAGAGTTTTTATGAATTGTGTACATGATTAATGTGAATTATTTAATTAGGTGCATTAATCTAAATTATCTAATTGGGTACATTAATCTAAATTATCTAATTGGGTGCATTAATGTGAATTATTTAATTAGGTGCATTAATCTAAATTATCTAATTGGGAGCATTAATTTGAATTATTTAATTGGGTGCATTAACTTTGAATTTAACTTATTTATTTGGAGTTAATAGGTTAAATGTTTATTATGAATTAATTTCATTCATAACTCATGAGTATTGAACTTTATTTTAAAGTTTTAATTTAATTGGCATTTTAATTCTTTGGTTAATTTTATAAATAGTTGGCTAGATGGTTTCAATTATTTATTATATTTATTTTTTTTGCTTAGATTATTTGTTTGTATTTTGTTGTGGTTTGCTACTAACTTTCTTTGTAGGAATACCAATGCGAAAAACAAATATAAAAACCAAATGAATAGTATTTGGGATGTAAAAACAAAAAATGTTTGGACTACTAACCTTTGTGTTGAATAGGAATACCTAAGCGTGGAAAGGCTTTTGGACTAAATAGAATCCTTATGGATTGGCTATTTTATTTAAATGTTTGAAGCATGTTTTGTTTGAGATTTAGTTGGTTTGTTTATCAATTTGTGGTAGCAAGTTTTATTTGCTTGTTTTGTTAGAAGCATTTTATATGCGTGTAATTGTTATAGCAATTTTTTAAATTGCTTGTAAGTTTGGAACTTGATTTGGTTTTCTGTGATAGAATCCAAAGTTTTAGCTTTGGCTAAAGAGTAGTTCTTATTTGTTCAGAAATGACAACTAAGACGGATTTGGTTTCAAACCTTTGGAGTTTAAGGAAGTCTTTGGGTTTAATCATTTTATTCCCAAAGTGTTGGAAAACCAAGTTTGGAGAAAGTCTTTTGGTTATAATCTGATTATATCCAAAGTGTTTTGGTTTTGAGAAAGGAAACCAAATTTTAGCATTAGCTAAAATATTTCTGATTTTATTCAGAAATAATGGGCGTAGTTCCGGGAGTACCGGTTAACTTTTATGAGTGGTGTAATTCTGGTAGCAAATTTTATTTGCTTGGGAATCGGTTTGTTATAACTTGGTTTATCCCCTAGAAATCTTAATTTTAAAATTGTTTCCTATGGACTAGGAGTCAACATGCTCTTGAATGTTTTGTCAAAAGGTTAACTGGGTTTTAAGTGGGACCGATGTGACCCCTCCAGTCTTCCTGGGAACATTCCTGACCATGTTCGATTCTAGGTTAAATGGTGAGACCAGTTTTGAATTAAATTTCCATCTGAGGGATTTTCTAAGGGTTAAGTTTAATTTCCGGAATCACAGAAGTGAAATTCTGTTGTGATGTTTCAGAAATGGCTTCAAAAGGTGACAAACAAAAATGTTGTTTCACCTGACAACCTTAGCCTCGCGAGATTCTTAAAGGAAATCATAAGATTGCATTAAAATATCTCTGAATTAATCAGAGGCAAATAGTATGGTATCCTTGTGTTATTTATAGCATTTATGATTATTATGTGACTTTGCTTGAAAGCAAAGATGAGACAACTTGTTATAGTGGGTGAATATTTTTTGGATTTTTAAATTCCAAATATATTCTTAAATTGGTGGCTCCTAGTGAGTACAAGATCACTGATCACAGAGATAGAAAACTAGTGGTTCCTAGGAGGTGTTAGACCACTGGCTACACAGTTAAGACATTGTGGTTCCTAGTAGTGAACAGATTATTGATCACATGGCAAGACATTATGCTTCCTAGTAGTGGAGAGGCTACTGGTCATATGTCAAGACATGATGATTCCTAGTAATGAAAGAGTGTATTGATCCTATGTCAGGACGTTGTGATTCCTAGTAGTAAAGTGACTACTGATCACAGGTTAAGACATTGTGATTCCTAGTAGTAGAAAGTCTACTGACCACATGCTGAGAAATTAGTGATTCCTAGTGATAAGACTACTGGCCATGTTATGAAGTTCCGAATAGTAGACTATTAAACACTGGATTTGTGTTTCCTAATAGTAAGACTATTGGCTTTAGAGTGATAGGTTGGACCAAATATATTTGGGTGCCTAATTCGGTTGATGACATTCTGGGAATGTATTTACTGTGGTATGATTTTGAGAGTTTTATAATCATTGTGACACAAGGATTTGTTTTAGACTTTGTTTAAATTCTACAAAGAAGACTTAATTGTCCGACTCCGAATTGAGGAGGTTAATAGAAAGAAAAGAGGGAGTACCTCCTCAGTGAAGGCAAATGTCATTGAGCATGGAAAATCTTCTAGGGCAAGGAAGAAGCCCCCTGTGAACAAGGGCTCTAAGCTGGGGCCAAGGGGTGGTGTTGCAAAGAAGCTGGCATACAAGTCGCGGGAACCTGGTTATCAGTTCTTTGGGAAATGCTACAACTGTGGTAGCGAGGGTTTTAGTTTTACTAAGGCTACACGCCACATCTGCTTCGAGAAGGAGTTGTTTACAACTTTTGAACCGGTTACAAATGGTAAGAAGTTGTTTATGGGAAACTTTTCTACCTCATTTATTGAGGGAAAGGTGGTCCTGAAGTTAACCTCAGGAAAAGAGCTAACCTTGAACGAAGTTCTATATGTTTTGGACATTTGTCAGAATCGTGTCTCAAGGTCTCTTCTCAGTAAACATGTTTTCGCATGGTTTTTGAGTCTGACAAGGTCATTCTGACAAAACACAAGTGTGAAACTTGTGTTGAAGCGAAGTAGACAAGATCCCGTATGAGTTATGGAAGGCGTTAAGCCTTCTTATAAATTCTTACGAATGTGGGGGTGTCTTGTAATAGTGGCGATTCCTATACCCAAACGGGTTAGGATAGGCCCGAAATCCGTAGATTGTATATTCATTGGTTATGCACATAATAGTAGTGCATATCGGTTTCTTGTACATAAGTCTGAAATTCCAGACATACACAGGAATACCATCATGGAGTCAAGGAATGCATGTTTCTTTGAAGACGTTTTTCCTTGCCGAACCCATGGAGGGGTTCCGAGGTTTTGAAGTAATTTGGTGAGCTTGCTAGTGATGATGATCATTTTGATGATCAAGTTGAGAATCAAGGTGATGATCAGCCCAGAAGGAGTAAAAGGGCTAGGATATCCGAATCTTTTGGTCCAGACTTCTTGACTTATATGGTTGAGAACGAACCTCAAACTTTCCATGAAGCTGTGACTTCTCTTGAGAGTCCTTTATGGAAAGAAGCGATCAAAAGTGAGATTGACTCCATCTTATAGAACCACACCTGGGAGTTGGTAGATTTACCTCCAGGTTGTAAGCCTTTAGGCTGCAAATGGATGAAGGCCGATGGGTCAATTGACAAGTATAAGGCGAGGCTCGTTATTAAAGGGTACAGGCAATGAGAAGGCCTGGATTACTTTGATATGTACTCACCTGTAACTAGGATAACATCCATTCGCATAGTGATTGCGTTAGCAGCTTTGCGCAATCTAGAAATACGCCAGATGGATGTAAAGACAGCTTTCTTAAATGGGGATTTGAATGAAGAAATCTACATGGAGCAACCTAAAGGGTTTTCAGCTCCAGGACAAAGCAAGAAAGTCTGTAAACTTGTCAAATCTTTATATGGTTTGAAGCAAGCGCCTATACAATGGCATGAGAAGTTTGACAACGTAATGTTGTCAAATGGGTTTAGAGTCAACAAATGTGACAAGTGTGTTTATGTCAAAGACACTGACAGAGGTTATGTCATTTTGTGTCTATATGTTGATGACATGCTCATTATAGGTAGTAACGATGAAATGATCAAAACTACCAAGAAGTTGTTAAACTCTAAGTTTGACATGAAGGATATGGGCATTGCAGATGTTATTCTGGGAATCAAGATTACCAGAACATCCGGCGGAATTGTACTTTCTTAGTCTCATTATGTTGATAAGATACTTGAGAAGTTTAGTGGATCAAATACGAGTGTGTCATCGACACCTGTAGACTTAAGTCTACATTTTACCAAGAATAATAAAGAGAGTGTCTCTCTGTTAGAATATTCTCATGTAAATGGAAGTTTAATGTATCTGATGAGTTGTACTAGGCCGGATATAACTTACTCAGTTAGCAGGCTTAGTAGATACACAAGTAATCCCGATGCTTCTCTTTGGAAGGGCATTGTGCGGGTGTTAAGGTATTTACGCTACACTCGGGATTATGGGCTGCATTATACTCGATATCCAACAGTGTTTGAAGGATATAGTGACGCGAATTGGATATCAGATATAAAGGACTCAAAGTCCACTAGTGGATATGTGTTCACTCTTAGTGGGGCAGCCGTGTCTTGGAAATCTTCCAAGCAAACGTGTATATCTAGATCAACGATGGAATCAGAGTTTATTGCTTTGGATAAAGCAATGAAAGAAGCTAAATGGCTTCGCCATTTCATTGAAGATATTCCACGTTGATCTAAACCTATGCCAGCTATTTGTATTCATTGTGATTGTCAATCTGCAATTGGTAGAGCACAGAGTAATATGTATAATGGAAAGTCTAGACATATCCGTCGTAGACATAATTCCATATGACAACTACTCTCGAATGGAGTTGTCTCTTTAGACTGTGTAAAGTCTAAAGGACAATATTGCGGATCCTCTAACCAAAGGGTTAAGTCGAGTGTTAGTTGAAATGTCGTCAAAAGGAATGGGGTTAAGGCCTTTGGAAGTTACCGGAATGGAAACCCAACCTAGTTGACCGGATATCCCAAGATCTAGGTTCAATGGGACAACCTAATTGCGTGTAACGGTGCTATGTCACTGAGGAGGTTAAACCTCCAGTCATTCCTTCTATCAGTGATACCTGCAAGTGTAGAGGATAAGCTGAGCTTTTAATGACTCTAGTGTGTTAAGCTGTTGAGCTAAGTATTGCAGGATACTAAAGTAGAGTCACCTATGTGAGTGTGGAGTGGGGCCGCTTCTAGAAGAATTGGGCAGGCCAAGATTCTTTGAAACCACTCGCTGAACCAGGCTAGTGTCCAGGGCCACACAGGGCACACCAGTGAGAACAGAATGGCGGTAGGAGTAATTCCTGTGTGAGATCTATTGTTTCAGTTTACATAAACGGCAGAGTAGTTCAAGATGTCATATTCACTGATTAGCTAGTAAACTCGATAGGTTTTCACTGGGAGAGGTTCAAAGCCAAAAGCTACCTTCTCTGATGTCTGGGTTAGTTCGTTTTACTCTCTCTTCGAGTCATTATTGTTGAACGTTGTCCGTTTGTTGAGTCATTCGGTCAATTTTTATTCATGTGGGGGATTGTTAGAAAAAATGGTTTTTTTTTTTTAGTGACTTTAATTTAATATTAAAGTGTGGCGACTTTAATTAAATATTAAAGTGGGTCCCAACCATCTTTTGTGTTGGGTCCAAGTGGGCCAAAAACCATTCAGATTTGAATAAGAAATTGCCAAGAAATTGTTTCATGATGTTAGATTCATGAATAGGATTTTAAAGAGTATTTAAATCCTTTTTCTTGGCTAAAGGGTGTGAATCCTTTGGGCATCCAAACTTTTCATTTTTTTTGGAAACGGGCTATGGATGCTTGGTGTTTTAATGACCAACCTTAAAGGCTGGAGACTCTTCTTCTCTCCCTTTTACATGTATAAATTGAGACATTCCTGTCAAGTTTCAATATAGAAATTTTTGCTTCCATTTTACAAGTCATTTTGCCAGAAAATTCCTTCAGTGAGAGAGTACTGCCATAGTTTTGTTCGCTAAGCTAGACAGAAAATGCTTCTACCGTAGCTGGTCTTGACCGTCGTATTCTGGGAGACAGACGCTGGGATTCCTCAAGCACTTGACCCGTGAGGCGGCGAAATCTGTTTTAAGGAAACTGCTTTCGTGTAGGCTTCAGTTTCGTCTCTTTACCCTTTTATTTTTTTGTGTATTTCTGTTGAAATTTAATTGTAATTATCAGCATATGTTCTTGGTATATAATTTGATTTCTTCATAAATCTATTTATTTAATTTCACAATTTGAACAACATATACAACATAATTATTACATGTATATATATGACCACAACTATTTTTTTTTAACACAAATAACTAATGCTCTAGTTCTCTTACTCTATTCTTTATATATATAGCAGTATATATGTTTTCCGTTTTCATTTTGATTATTCATGGTATGATTGCATCTAAAATTGTTCATGATATGATGGCATTAGATTTTAATTTATAATGTGCATATCCATCTGCCAAGTCATTTGAGTAAAAAAAAAGATTCCAACATTTTTGTGACTAGCATATTTTGCATTTCTTCATTATGTGTTCACCTATTTATCTCTCTCTCTCTCTCTCTCTCTCTCTCTCTCTGTGTGTCATGTGGGAAATAGCCATCATGTTCGATCTAAAGAGTATGTTATGTATGTGGTCGTGTTTGTAAAGAAAACTACTTTCATATTTCATTTCCATCTATTGAACTGTGCATGTTTTAAAATCTAGCCTTTTGTTGGTTGCTAAAATCAACTCTACATCCTTTTTTTTTTATATTTCTTATATGCCTTTCATCTATTGTTTATTTGCTCTGTAGACTTACATAGTGTATGAACAAAATTTTCAACAGATTTTTCTTACTTCGTGTAATGTACATATATTAGCTTTTGCTTGAGTTCATTGATATACTACAAATTTTTATCTTTTTCTGCTGAAGTCAATGTTCTCATCCAATTATGATAAATAGGTGCAGCTTGTAAATTCATGATTTCCAAATTACTACCAATCCCATTAGTTGGGTTTAGTTAATGAGAAATGTAGCTGAAACACATTATAATCTCACTTATATGTTTTTGTTTAAATGAAATGATTGTATGCATTCTAACTGCAGACTATTCATTTGTGTTCAAGTCTCTAAATCATATTAGTAGTAATCTCTTTTTAACATATCCCATCAATTGGGTTTAGTTGATGAGAAGTGTAGCTAAAACACATTATGATCTCACTGATATGTTTTTGTTTAAATGAAATGATTGCATGCATTCTAACTGCGGACTATTTGTTTAAAAACATATTTTGCATGCTTGCTTCATGGTGATGTAATATGGAGCCCTTTATACGATGGCATCATGAGAAGTTTCATTACATCAGTGCATAATACATATTTTGAGAGGACACTTGCACCTATCCATAAGAAACTTTGCATTTTCAGTGAGGGCTCTTTGAGGAAATTGGATAGTGTTTCTCGTTTGAAGAGTTAAATTACATGTTCTGTATCTGTCTTCATAATGATCTCATATAACACTTTGTATTTTTGGGTTTAGAATTGAAGTAAGGTGTAATTGAAAGTTGTCAATGTTTGGTGGATATGTATGGGTGCTCTCATGCCTTGTTGTGAACTGGGGGTTGTTAAGAATTGGTGAGCATAAGGTTGTTGCTATTTCTGTTAGAACAGATGCAAATTTCGAGGACGAAATTTCTTAAGGTGTGAAGGTTATAACGACTCGGATTTTAAATTCACATTGGATTGATGTATAGTGGTGCCCGTCACCTTAAAACTTGTACAATTGTCGGACTCTTGATATTGATGGGTTGGCAAGTGAACTTTAAATATTATAATTGAGGACCCTTGGGTGATGTTTGGAACCTTGATTGAAGCCTTAACAAGATATATAGATAAGATTAGATAGAAAGCACCAAAATTGAGTTTGAGTTTTTGACCAACCGTCACTCTTTTGCCCTTTCTCCTTTCATACTTTGAATTTGAATGTGAGGTTGGAACCATTGGAAAGCTTGTTTCCGGGGCTTCAATTTGGACACAAGAACGACCTAGAACGGAGTCCAGATGAGAGAGTTATGCCCGTTTGAAGTTTTCATATCTGTGTTGGAAGCAAGTCCGCACGTGCGGGGATAGCGGCGCACGTGTGGGACTGTGCGGGACAGCAGCTCAAAAACGTGATTTTTTTGATCATTTCTTGCATTTTCTTTTCCTCTCTTCTTCTCTCCTCCTTCATGTCCGAAACCCTAGCTCCCAAAACCTTGATTTCCTCTACTTTTATCAACAAATCCACCATAGATCTTGCATCAAGGATGGAGAACAAGAGAGGATCAACATTTTTCAACCGATTGAAATTCGAATTTGTGGAGGATTCTTCTCAAAGCTTGCTTTTCTTGCTTGAATCTTGAGGTAGGGGTCCTAGTTCTCCTTCAATGCTTACATTGATAGATAGATTTGTGGTATTTTGGAATATATAAATGCAAAATCTATATTTTGGGCATATAGTGTAAATCATGAAATTTTGGGGTTAGGGTTTGAAATGTTGGGGTTCTATTATTGGGTTTAGATTATGGTTTATGGATTATGGACCTAGGGTGTATAATAAATGGGAAGATTGGAACAAAAAGTAATGGGTTAAGAAATTTGGATTTTTTCTTGAAATTTCTAGATTTTTCTTGAAACCCTAGGTTGATTTTTTATGATAATCAATGATTTGGCCCAAATTGAATGTAGAATCATGAAATTGGTAGGTTGAATTATATATGTACAAGTTTAATTGGAATTTGGTTATGTTTGAAAATTATGTTTAAAATTTGTGAATGAACTTTGTTATGAGCAATGTAAATCATGTTATAATGAGAAGAAAATTAGGGGAAATGATTTATTAATGATATAGATGGCATAAACTCGATGATGGAATGTTGAAATGGTATTTAAGAATTCCTCTTGAATTATATTTAATGGTGTTGAGTTGAATCATGTTGATTTAAAAAGTATTTGGAGATTATTGTGTTGATTTGATTTTTGGCTCCAAAAGTTTTTTAAAAAAAAAAAAGAAAAAAAAAAAGAGGTTTTCGAAAATAGGAATTTAAATCTCAACCATTTTGCTAACACTAATGGGTTTCCACGTTATTTAACTCAAAGAATATGATTTGGGTGGGTGTGCCATGAAAGGGGAAAGATGGGGGTTTCTTTGATGAAAACCCTAGAGATTGGGAATTTTTGGAAAATATGGGAAGTTTTGATATAATGAAATGGGTGTGTTGTTTTAAAAATTATTGTTGAATAAATGATGACAAGTAGTTGTGGAATGACAATTGTTGTGCACTATGGATAATGATTGTAGCTATGTATTAATGGTTTCTTTTTGGTGATCTCGTAAAAGAACAGTGAAGAGGGGTAATGGAAGTTGTGGATGTTGACATTATTGTGGAAACATTGGAAATGGAGAAAATGTTATGAGATATTATGTATTTTATCATGTTCTTATTTGATTCATTAATACTATTGCACATATTGAAATAAATGGGAAAATGCTTACTTTGAAAAGGATAAGGTTGTAATGAGAATTATGGAAATGTAAATGGGGTAAATACGTGATAAGTCTGGAAAGGGGGTGTAGTTGATTTTGTTAAGTTGGCCTTGAGTGTCCAGGGTGAAAGACCCGAAAGCCGTGCGGATAGGTGTCGAGCCTTCCGGTTAGCACCGGTAAAAATGACAGTTTGGTAGTGCTTGTTGAGCTTACTTGCAGACACCAGCCTAGGGATTACCAGTGTCGTATTTACCGCCCCTATTGAATTAATATTGGAAGTTTGAAATTGATGAAATCACATGATAATATTGAGAACATGGTGATTTGAAAACAATGCATTGGAATGAATATTTTTCCTCATTGATTACCCTTGGCATAGCATTGCATTTACATTTATTTTTGTGTTGAGGAAAAAGCATAACTATGTATACTATGTGAGAATTCTCTACAGAATATGGAAATTAATTACAAAAATGGTTGGTTTTAAAAAGTTGAAAAATGGTTTTTGAAAGAAAATGGCTTTTATGAAAATGGTTTTTGGGAGTTCACTTCCCATCATATAGTAGTTGGCAAAAGGTGGAAAGTATTATGAATTAGGTGTCCGCTATCCCGCCGTAGTAAGTCGGCAAAAGGTGGATTGTGTTGAGCTATGTGTTGAGAAGTATGTTGAGTTGATGATGTTATTTGTTACTTGTGACGAATTTGTGAAATTTCATATTGATGTGTAATTTGGTTTAAAGAGGTAATGTGCATAGGCATTAATTGTGAATAATGGGAATCAAAAATAGATATGAAGATTATAGACCATGATGGTAAACTTAATGAAGTAGTTGTGTTAGTAAAAGTAAATTGTGAGCGTTGTTCTATAAAAAAAAAGAAAAAAAAAAGAACCTAAACTTGAAGTTACGGGGTTCTAAATTAAAAATGAAGAGTAGAAAAGAAGAATGAAAGGAAAAGAGGAACATTAAAAATGGAATGAGAAATATTTTGGGAATTGGTTAATAACCTTTAAATGATGTTGTTTCTTAAAGAATGGTTGTTTCACAAGGATTTATGGTTTTCTAAGTTAAGGGATGATTTTAATGGCTGAAGATTTTTCTTAAAAGTGTTTAAATAGTTTTTGAGAAAAAAGATACCTTACTTATGATATTTTGAGATTATGAAATGTCACCCTACTATATGGTATCGCCCTGCATGCTTGATCATTTCTATCTGTGTGTTAGTTATTGATTGAGGACTATGAGATTCCTACTGGGCATTAGTGCTACCCCGTTGTTGTTTTATCTTTTTACAGGAAGAAAGTTTGGATTATTTGATTGAAGATGTATAGAGTTCTTGAGTCCATTTATATAACTTCATAGTAGTTGTAAAGGAAGTGGATTTTGTATTTGTATTTATCTATTTGTAGCTTCGCGGCAGAAGCTTGGCATGTATTATTGTTGTTGTATTCATTGAGAGAGAGAACATGTATTATTGTATTTCTATTACTCAAGTGTAATAGATATTTGTATATGTATATATAAAAAAAAAAAATGGACCTAAATTTACAGGCTTGGTAATATTTCCGAGTAATTAAAAATTGGGGCGTGACATCTCAGGTTTGTCTTGTTCTGATTTTTTACCTTTTATTGTTTGATATTTTCAGAATTCTGTTTTCTTTATTTTTTTTTTATACTTTTCTATTGTCTGCGGAAATTTTTAGGCTTCAAGGATTATATGAATGAAAATGAATGGTGCTTAGTTTTTTTTCTTTTTTGTGTTTCACTAAATTTTAAGGTGGTGATTAGGAATGCTTCAAGCTTTGGTTAGCAAAAATACTAAGCTAAATCAAATAACAAGAGAGCAGAGACATCATATTGAAGATTCAACTATGTAAGAAATATTGCAAACAAAGTAAAACAAGACCTACAATAGATGTGTTTGGGTAGACCCATTGGATAGGCTTTCTAATATTTATAATAAGGCTACTCCTTTAATTTAAACAAGTTTGAGGGGTGTCTAGGATTCTCAGCGTTGTGGAGTGGGTTCGAATCCTGGAATCGGCCTCTCTACAAACAATTTGGGGAAGGTTGCCCACTTATTCCTATCCTAGACCCTGTTGTGAGCAGGGAACCTTATGTATTGAGTACAACCCTTTTTTATTTGTGGGAAACTAAGAGAAATATGATGCTGGAACTTTGGGCATCATGGTGCTGTTATTATTATTATTATTATTAATTCTATTTGTTGCGTTTAAAATTCTTTAGATGAGTTTGAAGTACAAATTTATTTGTTAGGAGAAAAAAAAAAAGGTATAAGGTTTGAACTGCATCATTGAACAATTTTAAACTAGTAACATTTTCATTTATTTGTTGAACATACTTATAAAGCTCTTGGAACATATTAGAGGGTTCTTACAAGTCATATTGGTGTTAATTCTTGCCTTGAAAATGCTTCTTTGCCTAAAAGATACATTAATCTCTTTTAGGTGGAATCAACAATAGAACACATCTGTCGTCATGAAAGTGATGGCGCCATTCTTGTATTCCTCACTGGTTGGGATGACATTTCTAAGCTACTTGAAAAAATTAAAGCAAACAGTTTACTTAGAGATCCCAGCAAGTTTCTTGTTCTTCCTCTTCGTGGTTCAATGCCTATCATCTCTCTCTCTCTCTCTCTCTCTCTCTCTCACAGTTTCTTTTTCCATTTTTCCTGCAGTAACTACTCCCTTTCATTTACATTTTTTTCTTTGAGAAATTTGTTGTTAGTATTTTAATTTTCACATTTGAAAATCCTGCAAACCACCCCAATTCATTTTTAATTGGTTATTAACACCATAGAAACATGGAAATTGGTATATAAAAATCACTCGACAAAATGCATGATTCTGCAGATATCAAATATTGTGAGATTAAAAAATAACTGGAACTCATAAAAAGCAAAGATATTTCATATTCTAACAATCATTCATGTAAAAACTGATTCAATGATCATCTTTTTGAACTCTTTTACCTATGCAAAAGTGTATAAACCAGCTAGGTCCATTGTGTAGAGTTGTCTAGGCCATCGATAACATTGCTTTGATTACTTGGTGATTTGTTTTGAATTGGGTTCTCGGTTTGGGAGTTAGAGCTGGATTTTACTCTGGGTAAACTAGTTCCTCAAGAAACTTAGCATTTGAGGTGTTCCAAAATCACCAAACGGCGTCGGATTAGCACGAAACTTGGCACACACGACTGCCTAGGCACGAGAAACTTGTGGGAGAAGACGAGACTCAAATCGGGTTCCCAGTTTAGGAGTTAAAGCCGGATTTCATTTTAGGCAAACTAGTTCCTTAAGAAACTTGAATTCGAGGTTTTGACACCCCAAAATCACCAAACAGCTTCGGATTAGCACGAAACTTGGCACACATGACCGTCTAGGCACGAGAGACTTATGGGAGAAGACGGGACTCGAATTGGGTTCCTGGTTTGGGAGTTGGAGCCGGATTTCACTCTAGGCAAATTGGTTCCTTAAGAAACTTAGCATTCGAGGTGTTGACGCCCCAAAATCACCAAACGGCGTCGGATTAGCACGAAACTTGGCATACACGACCGCCTAGGCACGAGAGACTTGTGGGAGAATGCATGACTCGAATCGGGTTCCCAATTTGGGAGTTAGAGCCGGATGATTAAGGCCGAATTGTACAATATTGAGGCTGTTAATTAGGATTTCTTAACTTTACTTGCTTGTCAAACTGTATATTTTATATGTGTTTAATGTTAATCAGGTTGTACATAGTTGGAGCATAAAATGGGCAAAAATACAGAATTTGGAGAGAAAATAGCTTCCCGCACATGCGTTGACTTTTTTCGCATGTGCGTTGACTTTTCTTGGAAAACGGGCCTGATGTTTTAAACCTGTTTGAAAGGCAACAGAAGTATAAATAGGCAAGAAGGGGGATGGATTAGGGTTGGAAAATTGATTTCCAAGGAAAGAGAGGCTAGGTTTTTTAAGAGGTGATATTTTCCAAAAGCTTCAAGGAGACTTCCATAGGGGCTTCTTCTTCATTCTCTTCTTCTTCCCAATCCTCCATGAGTGGCTAGGTTATTCTTTTCTAGGGTTTTGATGAAACCCTAGCTATGTAATTAGGTTTTCTTTTTTGATTTTTAATTATGTAAAGGTTTGAACAATTGTATGAAGTTTTAGATGTTTCGTATATTTATTTTCCATTATTTCTTCAAGCATTCGACTTTCTATAATTGTTGATTGTTTTCCATACAATAGTTTTCTATTCTTTCACATTCAAGGTATGAGATGAACCATACTACGAGGGACGAGTCGTGTCGCTACTCTAGTTTAGAGAGAACGATTCGTACTACTTGAGATGGTTTGTACCCGTACATTGAACGTGATGATTTTCTTGTTGAATGCTTTGAACTTGTAGTTGCGAAGTATTATTCTGTTTGAACCGTAACATAATTGATTTCAATTTGAAACCCTATTTGCGTAACTAGTAGTGAATTCAAGAGTCCTAAACGTGGCCTAGGAATGCCTATGATGGAATAAGGATGCAAAGATGTGCTTTAAAACACTTTTCAAAATTTTGCTGAAACAGGGGTCCCGCTCGAGCGTGGTCTTATACGCTCGAGCGTAGATTACTCCGCTCGAGCGGACTGCAAGCTATAGTAAAAGTACTGGATGCATGAAATTCATGCTTGATGGGCGCTCGATACCTACTCGAGCGTGAGACACAAGTCCTCGCTCGAGCGTGCATTACCGCTCGCGCGGACTGCAAACACAGGCAAAGTACTGGATACACGAAATTCCCACTCGAGCGTACTGCATGAACCCAGTATGTACGCTCGAACGTGGAGTTCCCCGCTCGAGCGTGAGTCCAAAATCTGGAATTTTCATATTCGAATCTCAAGCTCAAAACTCAACTACAATGCATCAAATTCAATCATTTTGGGCTAATTTTCTGGAAAACACTTGTAAACTCATAATATGACATGTTTCAAAGATCAATTTGAGAAATCAAAGCCCAAAGGTAGTTCAATTAAACACAATTTTCAACTAAACTTCAAGAACATGATGGGTATGTAACATGCATGAATTTAAACCAATTCAAAGCTTCAATCACTTGCTCAAATGAGCCAATCCTTTCAAAAACATGAGGAATTCATGGTCCAATGCAAAAATATGAACATGCATGTGGAATTTCATGAATAAATAACTTCAAAACTCAAGAATGGCAACATGCATACATGACTTATGCTACAATTCAACATTTGAACTAACTCATGGCTAGAATCTCTAATTTCTCATGGATCATGCAAGACAATGCACAAATACATCAATGAGAGGTTGAATTCTCTACCTTAGGTCTTGTACTCAAGTGCAGAAGCTCAATTTTTGCAATTATCTTTAATTCCTTCAAGTCTCCAAGCCAAAACTCATGAACTCAAGCTTCCTCACTCTCTCTAATTCGGTTTGGCTCAAGAAGAATGAACAAAATGATGCACATGGTGAAATAAAACAAGCCTTAAAATGTTTGGTGTAGTGGTCCACTAATAGGGCAAAATTGTAAATAATGCAACTTGTGGGATTTAGCTTATTTTAATCTAATTAAATCATACCAAATCATATTTCAGATAAATAAACCATAAAATCACATTAATTCTAATTAGCACAAAACATCAGTCAATTTCAGGTTCAGCCACCGATAAGGCCTCCAATCTGCAGTTTAAAGCATTAAATATGAACAGATAATTTAATAGTCAACAGATAGATATGCATTTAAACTAGCACATTCAATCGATCCCAAGATTTGATCGATACCAATTAACATGCTTAATCATAAATTAGCACTAATCAGTACTGTTATCAGTAAACAGTGGTGAGGGTTGTTACAGTTTCCCCTCCTTATAAAGAGTTTGGTCCTTTAAACTCGAATTACCTTCTTCTGAAACAACATTGGGTCTAATGGAAACAAGTCCGGATATCTCTTCATCATGTCTTCCTCGGTTTCTCAGGTCGCATAGGTTCCTCCGTGGTTTTGCCAATCGACTTTTACTAGTGGTATTTCTTTATTTCTCAGTCTTTTGATTCTGCGGTTCACAATCTGAATAGGTCTTTCCTCGTAGGTGTAATCATTTTTCAAAAGTACGTGCGTTGGCTAAATGATATGGAGTGGATCTCTCAGATATTCTCGTAGCATCGATACATGAAAGACGTTATGCATATGTTCCATTACTGGAGACAAGGCTACCCGATACGATACCGGATTGATCTTTTTAAGGACTTCATAAGGTCTAACATACCTTGGCGCCAATTTTCCCTTCACACCAAACTGAGTTTGACCCTTCATTGGGGTCACCTTTATAAACACATGGTCCCTAACTTCATATTCCCTATCTCTTCTTCGGACATCGGCATAACTTTTCTGCCGACTCTATGCAGTTTTCAGACGTTGCTGGATCAATTTCACCTTCTCGGTTGTTTCTTGCACAAGTTCCGGTTCCAACAAAGGTCTATCACCTACTTCAGCCCAACATATCGGAGAACGACATTTTCTTCCATACAAAGTCTCGTAACGTGCCATTTCAATGCTTGAATGGTAACTGTTGTTGTACACAAATTCGGCTAATGGCAAGTAGGTCTCCCAATTCCCTTGGAAGTCTAGCACACACATTCTGAGCATATCCTCTAGAGTTTGGTTCGTTCGTTTAGTTTGGCCATCTGTTTATGAGTGATAGGCACTGTTCAGTCTCAATTCAGTTCCCAAAGCCTATTGCAAACTCTGCCAAAATCTCGATACAAACTTTAAGTCCCTGTCAGACACAATAGATGCTAGCACTCCATGCAATCTCACAATTTCAGTCATATAGACATTGGCCAATTTATCAGCATTATAAATAGTTTTGTCAGGCAGAAAATGGGCAGATTTAGTTAAACGGTCAACTATAACCCAGATAGAGTTCATACCTCAAAGAAGAACGAGGCAATCCCACAATGAAGTCCATGGTAATGTGCTCCCATTTCCATTCTGGTATTGGGAGTGGTTGTAGCAAACCAGCAGGTCGTTGATGCTCAGCTTTGACCTGTTGGCAATGTAGACATCTAGCCACAAAGTCTGCAATACTCTTTTTCATTCCAGGCCACCAAAAATTTTGTTTCAAATTATGGTACATTTTCGTGTTCTCCGGATGCATAGCAAACTTACTACTGTGAGCTTCGGACATAACACGTTTCCTCAAATCATCGCAATCGGGTACACAAAGACGATTCTGAAATTTCAACACATCATTCTCAAACACAAATCCTGGTCTTGGCTTCGAATCAACTTCCTCTATGATCTTTTCCAAGTATTCATCTTCACATTGTTTTTGTTTGATCTCATCAAGAATAGCAGGTTGAGCAGAAATAACAAATAACAGCCCATCTTGTTCTAAGTCAATCAACAATTCTTTTCGGTTGGATAACAAACACGACAAATTCGCACTGGATTTTCGGTTCAAGGCATCTGCTACAGTATTAACTTTCCCCGGATGATACAAAATTTGTAGATCATAATCCTTGATTAACTCTAACCATCGCCTCTGTCTCATGTTCAATTCCTTTTGGGTGAAGAAGAATTTCAAGCTCTTATGGTCTGTGTACACCTCGCAAGTTAGCCCATACAAGTAATGGCGCCAGATTTTCAAAGCAAACACCACGGTTGCCAGCTCAAGATCATGTGTTGTGTAATTCTTTTCATGAGGTCGCAGTTGTCTAGAGGCATAGGCAATCACTCTTCCGTTTTGCATTAGTACACACCCCAAGCCTTTATGAGAAGCATCACTGTACACTTGAAACCCATCAGTACCATTAGACAAAGTTAAGATTGGTGCAGTCACTAACCTGGTTTTCAACTCTTGGAAAGATACCTCCCTTTGTTCATTCCAGTCAAATGGCACATTTTTCTGAGTTAATTGAGTCAATGGCAGGGCAAGCTTGGAAAAGTCTTTCACAAACCTCCGGTAGTAACCTGCATGTCCCAGAAAGCTTCGGACTTTTGTCACATTTGCTGGTCTAGGCCAATCCATAACGGCTTCAATTTTCTGAGGGTCAACAGAAACTCCATCCTTGTTGATTACATGTCCCAAAAATTCCACACTGTCAAGCCAGAATTCACACTTGGACAATTTAGCATACAATTTCTTTTCTCTCAAGATCTGCAAGGTGGTTCTCAGATGGTTCTCATGTTCTTTCCTGTCTTTAGAATAAATCAAAATGTCATCAATAAATACAATAATGAAGTCATCCAGATATGATTTAAACACCCTATTCATAAGATCCATAAAAGCTGCAGGTGCATTGGTCATTCCAAACGACATTACTAAAAACTCATAATGTCCATATCTAGTTCGGAATGCAGTTTTCTCTATGTCCTCAGCTCTAACCTTTAGTTGATGATACCCGGACCTGAGGTCAATCTTGGAAAACACTTGGGCACCCTGAAATTGATCAAACAGGTCATCTATTCGGGGCAAAGGGTATTTATTCTTGATAGTCACTTTATTCAGTTCCCGGTAGTCTATACACAATCTCAAAGATCTATCATTCTTTTTGACAAACAAGACTGGAGCACCCCAAGGTGAAGTACTCGGACGGATAAACTTCTTATCTAACAGTTCCTGAAGTTGGGTTTTCAATTTTTTCAGTTCAAAGGTAGACATTCTATAGGGAGTCTTGGAAATAGGTTGTGTTCCCGGAAACACTTCAATAGTGAATTCAATCTCCCTATCAACTAAGTCTCTAGGAAAATCAGTGGGAAACACATCGGAAAATTCACAAACAACAGGGATTGTTTCTATAGTAGTACTGTCAGATGGTGCAGTCAGTATACAACACAGGTAACCCTTACATCCCTTCATAAGAAGTTTTACAGCTTTCATAGCTGAAATCAAATATGGGTGATGAACTACCCCATTCCCAATAAAAGTAAATTCAGGCATCCCCGGTGGTCTAAACACAACAGTTTTATTTGCACAGTCAATGGTAGCACAATATTTAGTCAACCAGTCCATCCCCAAAATACAATCAAAATGACTAATGCTCAAGGGTAATAAATCCACATATAACACCATATCACCAATCATAATATCACATGCCGGATAAACATGAGTACACATCATAGAATCCCAAGATGGTGTGGATACAGATAGCACATATGTCGTTTGTTCTAGTGGTCTAGTTAATTTTTGAGAGAAATCATGCGATACAAAGGAATGTGTAGAACCAGAATCTATCAGTACACATGCATTTTGAGAACATACAGAGAGTGTACCTGACACCACAGTATAGGTGTTGGGTACATCACCAGGCACTAAGGCGAACACTCTCCCCTGCCTTAATGTTTCATTGTTTGCATTCTCTCTAACATCGGCCCTTGCATTTGGTCTTGTTGAGGAAACAGACCCGGTGGAACTTGCCATAGGACGGTTAACCTCATTGGATCTCATCGGGTAATTCCTCACCATGTGGCCAGTCTTGCCATAGCGAAAACACGCACTTGAGGCTCGATAACAAGCACCTCTGTGTTTCTTCCCGCAGTCGGGGCAGTTTGGAGTAGACCCACTACTTTGGCTAGAGCTGCTGGAGGATCCTGTATATTGCCTCTTCGAAACTGACCAGCCTTTCTTAAAACTGAATCTAGTCCTCTTTCCTCTCCATTCTGTTGTTGGTGTTGTAGTTTGTTTCTTAGCTGCTATCGTGGCTTCTGCTATCAATGCTCTGTCAAGTACCTCTACATAAGTAGGTAACTTTAGGACACCCACTCGGTCAAATATTTCTAAGTCCAGCCCTTCCTTAAACTTCCGTTCTTTCTTGTAGTCAGTATCCACCATATGTGGAGCAAAACGTGCCAGCTCGGTGAATTTAGCTTCATACTCTACTACAGCCATTCTTCACTCTTTAAGTTCTTAGAACTTCGACACTTTCCGATCCCTGAAACATTGGGGAAAGTACTTGTCGTAGAAGATAGCATTAAACTGTGCCTATGTCATATTCCCATTGCCATTTTGGATCAGTAACCACCACCTGCGAGCTTCATCTTTCAGAGTGTAGGTGGCTAGGAGGACTTTCTGAGTTTCGGTACAAGGGAACAGTTCATACGACTTCTCCATTTCAAGTAGCCACGTCTCTGCTTTCAAAGGTTCAATTCCACCATAGAACTTTGGCGGTTTCATTTTCATGAATTTCTGTGTCAGATTGATGATGTCATTATTATCTGCCTCAGCTTGTACCGGTGGAGGCGGAGGAGGCAAAGGTTGTTGTCTCTGTTGTTGTGTCAAGGTTTCAGTCAATGCTACTAACATTCGTTCAATTCGGCCCATGCGAGCCTCTGAAGACTCACCTTCACCACTTCCCCTTGCATTTTCCATCTTACTGTACAAATATCAATTGATAATAAACACAGGCATAATCTTATTCGCTTCCCCTCAATTCATTTATTCAAATGTACATCAAATTCTCATATTTAATTAGTTTACCACACACTCACACATGCAGATGGAATGCCCCTAACTCTTACTAGGACATCCTAAGCTCATATGGGCCCGTGTGTGCAGTAGAAAACGTGCTCTGATACCACTCTGTCACGACCCAAACCCGCCCCTATGGGTTTAGCACCGTAACCGGCCAGTAATCCGTGGATTACCAAAGGCTTCTGAACAGATTAACAAATAATAAGAGGCTACGAAAGCAATAATATAAAATAGACAAGGTCCAATGAGCTGTGGTGACATACATGGGACATAATATTTCAAAACTTATAATTATAGATATAAACATGCTAGTCCAGATACACAGTATTTACAAAATATTTACAGAAGTGAACTCCCCAAGATCTGACTATACAGTGCCTACACAAAGACTAGCATGAAACACAAAAATAGCCTTGGCACTAAACTTTGATCGGAACCTCCTCGGGAGGCACAAGGGTTGGCTAACAAAACGGTACAGAGGGCTATCAGCTCTGGCCCTGGTCATGTGCCGGCTCACCTACATACATAATATAAACTGTAAGCGAAAGCCCAGTGAATAATAACAGAGTAAAGGGGTTATATGAATGATGTCCAGCACAAGTTAGAATCCAGCATTGAAATCAGAGCATGATCAGACTTCAAAACAGAAACAGATTTATATACACTTTCATATTCAGATTTTGCATAAGATCATACGTGGTACATCCATTAGCTATCAGAACAGATTTATCATGACCTGAACCCACCCCTATGGGTTAAGGACATAACCGGCCAGTAACTCTGAGATTACCTACAGCCTCGAAACAAAACAGACATATCTCAACAGGGTAAAGGGGCCAAACGGAAGCAATAATTAAAAAAAAAACTTTGTTTATAGAGCCGTGCTTGTATGCACTTTTAACAAACTATGCACATATACGTTAATAACCCAAAACAAAATACAATACTATAAAATCATTTACAGACAAGATCATCTAAACTGAGTCAACCCATATCAAAACTATATACAAATATACACAAGGTCCTTGCCAACAAAACAAAACGTAAATGCATAACAAAAGGGCAAGGATGGGTCTCGTGCGTGAGACACAAGGCTGACTCTCCAAAATTCGTGTTGTTCATGGCAGACTTCACTGGGGCCGGGTTTGGACTTCTCTTGGCTCACCTACAAACACATGAATGAATGTGAGCGATAGCCCAATGAATAATATCAAATACAGAAGTTACATATCAATGTAGAACAACAGGTTCCAAACGGCCTTGGGCCCAATTCATATTTCTATTTAACAGATGTATAACTATACAATTTCGAATCAAGTGACTTGTAGTTTTAACATTCTGGCCTTTGGCCCATTCAGGTTTCCATTCATGTCAAAACGGCCTGCGGCCCACTCATTTATGTCAAAATGGCCTTCGGCCCGATCATTTATGTCAAAATGGCCTTCGGCCTATTCATTCTTGTCAAACGGCCTTCGGCCCATTCATATATGTCAAAACGACCTTTGGTCCATTCATATATGTCAAAACAACCTTTGGTCCGTTCATTTCTATCATGACGACCTTCGGTCCATTCAATTCTATCAAAACGACCTTTGGTCCATTTATGTTTATCAAAACGACCTTTGGTCCATTTGTGTTTATCAAACGACCTTCGGTCTATTTGTGTTTGTCAAAACGACCTTTGGTCCATTTTTGTTTATCAAAACGACCTTCGGTCCATTCATTTATTCATGTCAGACTTTTGTCCACAATCCCAATTAGCAACTCATAAAGCTTATAAGGGAGTAAATAATTGGACATTCACAAACATTCGGATATCGATATTACTCACAGTGATCGGCTTGTGGATTTGCCCCGGAGCTTGACCCTACACATTTCATGAACACAAAAGGGTCACTAACAGTTCAATCCATTCTTTGATTCACATATTCCTCTCTAGGCTTTATTCTTATCTCATTAACTCATTTACAATGCTTAACATATGCCTAAGAGTGCTTACAAGTAAAAGAGAACGGAAAACGAAACACGGACGAGCATACAAAATTTCAGAGAGCAGGGTCCCCGCTCGAGCGTAAACTTCCCCCCTCGAGCAGACCCTTAAGGCCTGCAAAAGTACTGGTTGCATGAAAAATAAGCTCGAGTGTGGAATAGAGCACTCGAGCGGAAGGCCTATCTACAACACTCCCCGCTCGAGCGTGGTTTATCCCGCTCGAGCAGACATCCCACTCTGCAAAAAGTGCTGGGAGCACGATTTTCCTGCTCGAGCGGACATAAAAAATCTGGGTTTTTCAGATTGAGTTCTTGAGCTCCAATTCGAATTCCAACCAACAAAATATGCATGTTATGGCTCAAATCTCAAATATACACATGTTAACATGCTACCAATACAAGATTACAACATTAGGGAGCTCAATTTCAAGGATTACACAATTGCATGTCTCAAAATATGTCAAACTCAACACCAACATAACAAACTCATGCATTCAAGCTTATATCTTCTCAAATTGTACATGCATGTGATGGATTAGCCACATTCTCAACTTAGATAACACAAATGGTGATCAAGACATGAGTTTCCTTTAACATTTCACATGGATTATACATATTTGTGCTCAAACATGCAATATCAAGGTGATTTCCTACATGCATGCACCTATTAAGCTTCAATTCAACAAATACAACCCAATTTCATTTTAACCTTACTCTTGATCACCAAATTAGCTTGAACACACACAAAATCACAACTATGCTCCAAGAATTACTCACCTAGAAGCTTTGATCTCCTAAGCTCTAGTCAATTCTTGAGCTAAATCTCTAAGATTTCCAAGCCTTAGGCCAAATTTGCACAATTCTCTCATCTCTCACTCTAACAGCCGGCCTTGTCTCTCTCTAGAGAGTTGATCAGCCCAAAAATGAAGTTAAAGAAAGGGAATTGAGTGTAAAATGCCTTTACATAAATCCCCACTCACAATATAATAATAATAAAGCAATTTGGCACTATTCATCAATTTAATCGATTTAATCTAACCCGAATCAATTTCTAATTAAATTTCACCGTAGGTTCTAAAAATTACGCTCATTACAAGGGCGTAATTAATTTCAGGTTCTGTGGCCGATAAGGCCCTCAATTTAATTTCCGAAGTGGATTATTCAAACAGATATTCCTACGGTGAACAGATAGAGTTCCAAAATTACATATATCCACATAATGGCACACAAAATCATATCAAAACATTTAATCACATACGTATTAGGGACCAATTAACATAATACAGAACAGGGGTATCACAAGATTGGTCCAGAGACCCACATGCATAGTTGGTACCAACGACCACAAAGGTCCATAACTTGCGCGCAAGTAGCTATGGTATTGTTACCCCCAAGCAAGGGCCACGTGCAGATTAGCCGCAGTATTGTTACCCCCGAGCGAGGGCCAGATACAGATTGGCCACGGTATTGTTACCTCCGGGCGAGGGCCACGTGAACTAAGGGTGCCACAAATACTTTTTAGAAGATTGGACATTCATTCATTCATAATTCGTAAGATAGCATTTCAGAAAACAGATTATACAATACCAGTCAGAAAATACTTAAGTTAAACATAATTTTACAGAGTTATTACTCACAGTGGGCTTGGAGACGGACAGACAAAGCAGATCGATCAGACAAGACGTGGCACGTGACCTACATGACACATAACAGATGCACACTTGAAACACACGTTCTAATTATACAAAACTCATCTCATTGGCTCTTAGTGTGTTTCTAATCTCTTAAATCCTCACTATAGAGTCTTAAACGTGGCCTAGGAATGCCTAGGATGGAATGAGAATGCAAAGATGCGCTTTAAAACACTTTTCAAAATTTTGCTGAAACAGGGGTCCCGCTCGAGCGTGGTCTTATACGCTGGAGCGGACATGTAGATAAAAGGAATCCGCTCGAGCATGGATTACTCCGTTCGAGCGGACTGCAAGCTACAGTAAAAGTACTGGATGCATGAAATTCACGCTCGATGGGCGCTCGATACCCGCTCGAGCGTGAGACACAAGTCCTCGCTCGAGCGTGCATTACCTCGCTCGAGCGGACTGTAAACACAGGCAAAGTACTGGATACACAAAATTCCCACTCGAGCGTCATTTTACCCGCTCGAGCGTACTGCATGAACCCAGTATGTACGCTCGAGTGTGGAGTTCCTCGCTCGAGCGTGAGTCCAAAACCTGAAATTTCCAGATTCAAACCTCAAGCTCAAAACTCAACTACAATGCATCAAATTCGATCATTTTGGGCTAATTTTCTGGAAAACACTTGTAAACTCATAATATGACATGTTTCAAAGATCAATTTGAGAAATCAAAGCCCAAAGGTAGTTCAATTAAACACAATTTTCAACTAAACTTCAAGAACATGATGGGTATGTAACATGCATGAATTTAAACCAATTCAAAACTTCAATCACTTGCTCAAATGAGCCAATCCTTTCAAAAACATGAGGAATTCATGGTCCAATGCAAAAATATGAACATGCATGTGGAATTTCATGAATAAATAACTTCAAAACTCAAGAATAGCAACATGCATGCATGACTTATGCTATAATTCAACATTTGAACTAACTCATGGCTAGAATCTCTAATTTCTCATGGATCATGCAAGACAATACACAAACACATCAATGAGAGGTTGAATTCTCTACCTTAGGTCTTGTACTCAAGTGTAGAAGCTCAAGTTTTGCAATTATCTTTAATTCCTTCAAGTTTCCAAGCCAAAACTCATGAACTCAAGCTTCCTCACTCTCTCTAATTCGGTTTGGCTCAAGAAGAATGAACAAAATGATGCACAAGATGAAATAAAACAAGCCTCAAAATGTTTGTGGTCCACTAATAGGGCAAAATTGTAAATAATGCAACTTGTGGGATTTAGCTTATTTTAATCTAATTAAATCATACCAAATCATATTTCGGATAAATACACTATAAAATCACATTAATTCTAATTAGCACAAAACATTAGTCAATTTCAGGTTCGGCTGCCGATAAGGCCTCCAATCTGCAGTTTAAAGCATTAAATATGAACAGATAATTTAATAGTCAACAAATAGATATACATTTAAACTAGCACATTCAATAGATCAGTTCAATATTTCAGTCAGTCAGTCAATTAACATCCTTAATCATAGATTAGCACTAATTAGTACTGTTATCAGTAAACAGTGGTGAGGGTTGTTACACCTCCTAACCGAATACTCTCATGCATTGTGAGTAATTTTTTCTTATTTTGCATAATTGTTGTGGCCTGTTCAATATTCATGCAATAGATTTCTTGTTATCTTAGTTCTTACATATTTTTATATTTGGGGACTCTCTTGATCCAAAAGGAGGCGAGCTTGCTTTAGGGTGTTGACAAAAACATGAAAAAGCTTTCAATCCCTCTTTCTACAAGCAATGAGACTGATAATTGCACTATCATCTGGTATGGATCCAATGACTTTTCCTCATTTTTTTTTTTTGTCAATACTTGTTCATAAGGGTAACATTAGTTTAAATTCGTTACTACTATTATTAATATTTCAGAATTTGAAAATTTTCTCAATATTTAGTTTTGTATTGGTATTGCAAAACCTATGGGAGAGAATGATGACAAATCCTATATTTCTTCTATTACAGTGTATGTTTCTTATGATATTGTTGTTCATAGTTTGGTTATGAGTTGTGAGGTTTATGTGATTTGATTAATTAGAACTCGCTTTCAATGAAATTGGATCGTGATTTTAACGCTTAGAGTAGGATATGATGTTCTTACACAATATGAAGTTAGTATTCACAAGGACTCATAATTTAAATATATATATATATATATATGAATAAAAAAAAGAATGGCATAGTTTCTCTCTTTCTCTCTATGTCATTTTCATGCACAGATGGTGTGGCTGGTAATCGCATGATAATGCATGTAAATTATGGTATTAAAATCAAAATGGGACTTAATGATACTTTTTATTGTGAAACTCTACAGGAGGCAATCAAATGCAATGCTCATTGGTGCCTGTTTGAACTCTATTGGCAATGCGTAGGTGGCAAGCTAGCTAGGATAGCCACATTGGCATTGATTCTTGCTTGAAGTGGGCTTGTTGCTTCTCACTTTTCACTTTTTGGATACCTGATAATCCAAAACTAGCAAAAACCCTAAAGTTGTTAGATCTCCAAACTTTTGATATTTGAACATTCATATCTGAACATTGTGTTTTGATAATGTTGTTAGGTCTCCAAACTTTTGATGTTTGATTTTTTTTTGCCCCCCAGATTTGTTTTAGTTGCAATGTATAAATAAATTGTTGCAGTGAATTTTTTTTTACTGTTATGAGCTGTATCTGGTGTTGGTACCTTTCATGGCTATATATATGAGCATACAGGTTGATATTTTTATTTACATGTTTAAATTAATTTATTAAGTGCTTGCAATTGATATTTGTGTTGGAACAAATGCATATATAATTTTTATAATAAATAATTAATTGTGACAAATGTCATTGAAGACTATTTGCAACAGGAACAAGATGGTCGGTAAAACATAGTAAGTATTTTTTATTTTATTTTATTTTATTTGTTTTACAATGGCAAAACAAAGTAGGTTAGGCAGTCACAAATAACTTGCAACCGTTATGTTCAAAAAGTATTTACCACTCTTATATTTGCATCTCTCATTTCCCATCACATAGGCCGTCACAAATTTTTTTATATGACTGTGTTTCTATTCTTTGTAACAACATGTAATAGTCACAAAAAGTACTTTTATTAATAATGATTGATATACCCACCAATTCAAATTGTTTATTTTTTAATATTTATTTTTCTTTGTTTGCTTCATGTCTACAAGTATTTTAAGAATGGAAAATAATTTATGAACTAATATATTTTATAACGCACTCGGTTTATAGATTCAATTTTAGAATTTTTAATCAAAGGTCAACCCTCTAAAACACTTTCATAGAATGACCAAAATATGCCCTGTCCTCTCTCTTTGTGATTTTCTCTCCCTCTCAATCCTCAGGTCTCGTTCTCCCTTGCAAAAATCCAAGGCTGTCTTTGGAGCCCCTTGTTTTGAGTATATTGTTTATTTAGACTTTTTAAAAATTAATTTTACATTTATTTTTGAAAACTCTTTTTAAGATAAAAAAATTTAGGTTAAGCGGTTGTCCTCTCAAATGTCAGGCGGGTTGACCAGCCAATTAACCAAGACAGTGCTCTTTTTTTTTTATTTTTTTTATTTTTACAATTGGCATATATTATTTTTTATATTTTAAATAAAAAAACCGGACTTTTTATAAGTTTTGAATAAGATTTTGAATTGTGTATTTGATTATGAATTGTAAATTTTTATATCAAATATCATATATTACTCAAAAATTCTTTATTTAATTCAAAATTTTTTTCAAAACTCATTCATCAAATAAATTTTTCATATTCAAATCATAATTTTAAAACTCACAAACTCAAAATAGAATTTTATTCTAAATCATATTTAAAAAATTCTACCAAACGTTAACTAAATATCTCTCTCTCACATCCTCACTCTCCTCTCTCTCTCTCTCCTTACCTCTCCAACCTCCACGCCGTCCACCGATTCGCAAGCCTGACGTTCGCGATCGAGCTTCTCGAGAACCTCCCTAAACCTCTCCACCGACGCATCCTGCGGCGACTTGATGGAAATTGGCACCAAATCGTCGGTCTCAACGTCGCTCAGAACGGTGCCGATGTCGCCTCCAGATCTACTTCGCAGTTGAGGAAGTGCAGATTTAAGAAGCAGAAATGTAGATCTAAAACCGTCGACGTTGTTTTGTACCATCGGATTCTGCCATTGATGTCGCCGGAAGCGATCTCCTCTTAGACGACGACGTGGAACTAGAGAAAGGGGCCAAAAGGGCGAGGGAGAGAAGGGCGGCTGAGGTACGCTGGCCACCGAAAGGGGTGTTTGAGGCCTCAAAATTTGTGCCACCGTACATGAAGATGCAGCAACGGTACATCTGGTACACTAGATTCCCTCTCTCTCTCTCGCCATTTTCATTCTTCAGCATCATCAGCAATCTGCTTGGTGAGCGTAGTGTTTAATATTATCGTTATTGTTGTTTCGGATCCGCAATTTGATCATTATGCCTCTAAATAACACTACGTTTTCACAGATCACCCTTCTCCATATCTGAGCCCCATTTTTGAAGGAAGAATTTGCACAGAGAGATTAAAATAAAATAAAAAATTGTCAAAGCAGTAATAGTAGTAGCAGCAACAACAACAGCAGAAGAAGCAGCAGTAGTAGTGGTGTTGTTGTTGTTGATGATGATGATGATGATGATGATGATGATGATGATGAAATATATTGCAGCAGATTTTTGAAAAATTGACAAATGGTAGTGTCTTTGGACAGATCAAATATATTTTTTGGACAGATTTAAAAAAATTGACAGATGAATATATTTTTTGGACAGACGAATTTTTTTTTTTTTCATTTGTCAATTATAAATTTTTTTATTCTCTCAATTATTTTTCATCAAAAATTTAATATTAAAATTTTATCTATTCAATATTATCTATTCAAATTTTGAACAATAATAGAATTTGGACAGATCTGTTCGAACAAATTAAAAAATGATTTCAACAGATAGGAATTTTGAATAGATAATTTTCACTTATAGGAGTTTTGAACATATAGGGTCTAATTGAAGATTGTTTGTTAGAAAAATTTACAGATAGATTTAAACAGATAAAGAAAAAAAATTAAATAGATAAAACGATTTGGATAAATATTTGAACAAATAAGTGGAAAAAATTGAACAGATGTATATTTGAACTAATAGATATAAATTTGAACAAATAAATATAAACTTGAATAGATTGGCAAAAAAAAAAAAAAGTAAATAGATAAAAAAAAAAAAAAGTTAACCGATAAATTAAGTGGTAAAATTAGAAACAAAATGTCTTTCAAAACAAATGAAATGACTTTTCATCAAATTATTTCACAAAAGGTACACTTCTCATCAATAAAAAATATCCACTGGACCTAATGTCTTATATTCTGTTTAGCTTAGATTTTTCAACAATTATCTCTATTATATATATATATATATATTATTCACAGAAGTATCATGCTATTATCAATTCTTTTTCTTTTTTTGAAAAAAAATTTAAAAAAAAATGGAAAATATGTACACTACGAACGATTATTCACACTAAATGAATTGAAGTCTTTATACGGTATATAGTGTAACAATTAGATGCCATATATTTTATTTGAGTATTGATATAGAGGCAGAAAATTTATACAGAAGATATATCTCAATATGCACATTTCACTTTAATATAGACCAAACAAGTAGAAATATTTATAGCTTTGATGAGTGTGTTGTTAGAAAGCTAACATGTTATAAGATTCAGTAATGCTATGTAGCTTGAATTTGCCTTTCCCGGAATCCCCCCGAAATCAAAACGGCATCGTTTCGTTGTTTTGATAGTTTTTTTTTTTTTTTTTTTTTTTTTTTTTTTTTTTTTTTTTTCAGAAGAAGAAAATCAAAAAAAAAGAAGGAAGAAGAAGAAAAAGAAGAGAATGAAGAAGAAGAAAATCGGGCTGGGCATCAACCATCAACCATTTCAGATCCCAAAAAATAAACAAAACAAAAGCGGGCTGGGCATCAACCATTCATCTTCATCATCAACATCATCAACCATTTCAGATCCAAAAAAATAAAAAAATCGGTCTGGAGGCAGAGGCTCGATCGGCGGAGGAGGAGGCGGTGGCGGTGGCGGCGATCGGCGACGGCCTTGACCCTCGATCGGTGACGACCTTGCTCCATTCTCTCTTTCTCTTTCTCTTCCTCTCACTCTCCCTCTTTCTCTTTCTCTCTGCGTTTCAGACATAAAGGAGGGAAGACAAAAAGAAGAAGAAAAAAAAAACAAAAAGGCGCTTAAAGCAGCGTCGTTTTGGGCGTGAAGATTTGGGGAAGAAAATTTCAGGAGGAAAATCATTTTCCTATAAAATTTACGAAATGATATATCTCAATATGCACGTTTCACTTTAATATAGACCAAACAAGTAGAATTATTTACATCTCAATATGCATGTTTCACTTTAATGAGTATGTTGTTAGAAAGCCAAGAAGTTATCTATTATTGTTTTAAAAAGTGTGAAAAATTTATCAAAGTTTTTACTTTTTTTTTTTAAATTTTAATTTTACTATCTCAAATTACTATATTTTTTTAAAAATTATGAAGAGTAATATATAAACCAATTATATCTTTATTTTTGGAGTTGAACACTCAGATTTCAATTTTCCTCTCAAATGTACTATATTTTTTAAAAGTCATGAAAAGTTATATATAAACCAACTATCTCTTTATTTTTAGAGTTGAGAACTCAAAAATATATCTGCTTTATAAACAAATCGTCTCTCTTCTTTAAAAAAAAAAAAAAAAATCTCGTTATTTCTTACATTGATAATGATTGAAGAATAAAAAAATAATTACTCTTTCTTATTTTCTGTGTTTGCTTGTATACTAATATACATAATATTTATAATTGTCCATCATAGATTAAATTGCTATGAATAATTTTGAGGCCCCGTTTGGGAACCCTCACTTTTAGTTAAAAAGTCAAAAAGTTATTGAATTAGCCAAAAAGCTAACAACTCATACTAAAAAGTCAAAGATTCTCTTTTCTCTCTACTTTTTGCACATCTTTTCGTAAAAAATCAAAAAGTCATCCCAAACATACTAATTTTTTTTAACTCATATTTTAGCTAAATAGCCAAAAAGTTACTAAATTAGCATGTTCCTAAATGAGGCCTGAATCTTAAAATTGTATGCAGCTGTTCAAATTTAGACAGAGGAAAGCGTATACATTTTTAAAACAGAGATTTGTATTGGACCTAAAAAATTCACACATTATCTTCATACACTTTCTTTTTGTTTAGATTAGATCTTCTAAACTGTAATATTTTATATGGTATTTTAATAACCAATATATGATGTTAAAATTCTAAATAAAAATCACTTTCGTTGGTTTCATTTTTCAATTTTGTTTTCCAGTTTTTGGCTTTTCATATTTTTGTTATTCATTTTTCACATTTTCTCAATTTTGCTAATTAAAAATACTAAAATTTCTTTGTATCTTATATTTAAATTAGTGTGTTATGGCCAAAAGTCAAAAATTACATTTTCTTTAGTCAAAAGTCCAAGCCCAAAAATAATTATCCATAAGGACAAACTGAAACAAAATGACTAAAATACCTATCCATCTAGGAGTTTTCTTAGGTGTGCAACCCACAAAAGGTGTAAGTGGGTTGCACACCATGTGCCACTTACACAAAAGGTGTAAGTGTAAGGTGTAAATGTAAGGTGTAAGTTGCACACCATGTGCCACTTACACAAAATGTATAAGGTGTAAGGTATAAAAGGTGTAAGTATAAGGTGTAAGTGTAAAGAATAAGGTGTAAGGTGTAAGTTGCACACCATAACCAAACCCATCTATCTATATATAACAATCAAACCCTATATCTCTCACATGAAACCATCCGTTTCTTTCTCTGTTCTCTCTCATCTCTCTCTCCCTCTCTCTCTCTATGTGATCTAAACCCTATGTGCGTCATTTCCGCCACCGCTGCCGTCTTCAGCCATTGGCGCTTGTTATCATATCTGATTTGGACTTCTTCGAATCAAAGCCATCCATATCGTAACGATCACGACGAGATATATGCAAGGTAAAACCCTAGATCGACAAATAAATATCAAATCTGAAAACCTTAGGTCGCGGCAGTTGACTAGATCAAATCGGCAGTGAGCTTTGCGGACATCTCAAGCCCAGTAAACGCATCTCCAAATGGATACGTGGCGGTGAAGGAAGACAGCAGAGAAGCGCGCGATCTTACAGCAACGGGTCTTAAGGAATCTATTCATTATCTTTTTGGCACAACCATAACCCCCCTCTCTCTCTCTCTCTCTCTCTCACGCGATCTTGCGTTTGATGTAGACATAGCCATTGATACCCTAAGTAGTTTCCCTTGAATTTTTTGTCATCCAGTACACTGGTTGTTGTTGTCGAAACAATAGTCGACGATCAAGATGCCGCAGTCTATGTAGACTGGATTACCGGAGCAATCTCCATCGTAGATTTCCTGTAGTTGTATTTCTCAAATCTAATCTATTTAGATCTGTTCAAATTTGTTGTTATTGTTGTTGTTGTTGTAGATCTGAGTACATCTGTGTGTGTGTTTTAATATAGTTGTAGTTGTAGTTGCAGTTGTTGATGATAAATAAACATATTGCTGTTGTTGAAAATGATGATTGCAACAGATAAAAAAATTGTAGTACAGCAGATAAAAGACGATTTGTTCAAATTTGGAACAGATGGTGGCTTGGTAGTGGCTTCGTATATTTCAATAACAACATAGATTTGAATAAATAAAAAAATAACGAAGAGAATTCAGGAAAAAAAATTAAATAGATAAATTGAATTTATGAAAAATATTGAACATATAGATATAATTTATGGAAAAAATCGAGTAGATAAACAAAATTGAACATATAAACAGAATTTAAGGAAAGAATTGAACATATAGATGTAATTTAGGAGAAAAAATTGAATAGATAGACAAAAAATTTGAACAAATAGATATAATTTTGAACAAATAGACAAAAAATTTGAATAGATAGGAAAAAAAATTAAACAGATAAATATAAATTTAAATAGATAGTCAATGAAAAGTCAAATAGATAAAAAGAAATCAAAAGGTAAAATTGAAAATAAAATATTCTCCAGAATTTCTCACCAAATTATTTCACAAAGCTTGGACCTCTCATATTTAATGTCTAATAATCTGAACAAAATTTAAAAGTAAAATATTGAATTTTTTTTTTAATAAATTCGAACATATATTGATTTTTTTGTTGCTGTTATTATTATTGTTATATTAAAAGAATGTATAACAAATTATTTTCTAAATGTATTGAACCTAAATCTAAAACTAAAATTACAAAAATAAAAAACTATTATTAAATTAAATGAATCTAAAATGAAAACAAAAGGGTTATTAAAAAAACAGTGTCACAGACAAAAAATACGAAAACTAAAAAATTCAAAATAAAAGTTTGGAAAAATAAACCAAACCAAACACTATAAATTTCTTTTTTTTTTTAAATCTTTCTTCATTAATCTCTAATTTTACACAATTTATTCACAAATTCCTTTCAATTTTATATGAATTTATTAATCTAATTAAAAATAGTATATACACACAAAAAATACAAAAATATAACACTAAAAATCTACATTATGATCAACTATTTAATTATGAATAATTAATTTCTAATTGTTATCTGTATTATATTGTTACAAAATGTTGATATATTACTTTTGTGATATCTTATATATGTCAATTTCTGCATATATAAATATATATAAAAAAATATAAATGTAAATTTATGTACGTTATTGTATTCATACATTGTTAATCCAAAATGCTATATTAGCATCAAATACTTTAATTTTCTAATATGTATCGCTTTAGTAATATATAGTTATATTTGCTTAGAAAAAATTGTGAAATTGTGTATTGTTTTCCTATCAACTTAAGTTCAATACATATAAAAATACATGTCATACAAACAAGTGCCTACAACGACCACTTTTAATAATAAACTAAGACTTTGCAAAACACCTCAATTACGACAATAATTGTACTTTTTTTTTCTCCTCACAGAAAAAATTACATTAATAAGGAAAAATGGATTTTGAAATTCATAATAATATGATATCACCTCAAACTCTTACTCATCAAAATATTTTTATTACAATGAGTTATAATGGTGAGTAAAAAGAAAAATAAAAAGATGGTGAAATAAAAATTACATAAAATTTATTATAACATGCTCTCCAAACAAAGTTAGAGGAGCTGAAGTAGGAATTGTGCTATCTGTTATGAAGTTTAAAAAAGACAATGTACCTCATGCACCCATTTTAGTCAAATTACAAAAAAAAAAAAAAAAAAGAAAAAAAAAAAAGAGAAATGATGCCCAAATATTATCGCAACAACTCAACAATGTAAAAAGTAAGTACATCAAATAAAAAATTTTGAACAATTTTTGTCATATGCTAATTACTAACAGGTGACATAATAAATTATGTAATGTAACAATTTCATAAAAGTAACCCGCAAACACTTAAGCATAGATATATAAACATCGTGAAAACAATTATGAAATTTCTATATCGATCGAAATGTTAAAATAGAATATCATTCTATTTTCTTAAAAAAACTATTCCATCGACATAAATGAAAATATACTAATAACTAATGTTATATCGTTCATCATGCATGATATTCGCGGCACAAAAAATGAGAGGCAACAACTCTTGATATATAAAAATATATTACATATTGATATTAATGCATTCTTACACCAATAATATGCAATAGTGAATTCAATAAATTTGTATTATAAGATGAACTATTCAATAAAATTATGTAATTATACAATTAATTTCATACATTCAATTGCATTAAAAGTATGGATTATATAGAAAATTGAGATAAGAAGTTGATAGAAAAAGATTTGTGTAACACTACATATTTAAAGGGCTTGTTTGTTGTTTATTATTTAAGATAAGATTGTGATTTTAACAATCTAGTTATAAATTAATGTTGATGTTTATAAAATTTCTTATTTATAAATATTTTTAGCCAAGTATGTATTCTTTTCTTGTTTAGTTGTATTTTGAATATAGATCAATTTATTTCTATAAGTTCCCATACTTTATATAAATATCACATATCAATTTAAGAGATATGTATAATTACACTATTAACAGTTGATGAAAAATTATGTGTCACGTGCAACACACATGTCCGACTACTAGTAAATTTAAAATTGACAATTAGATAGGGACGATTTAAGAATAAAAAAAGGTATGATAAATTATTAATACTAAGGCCCGTTTGTTTTCAGAGGTATAATTGGAGGGATTTATAGTGAGAAGATTAATAGTGAATGGATTGTTAGTGAGGGGATTAAGTAAAATTGTGTTTGTTTTGATAATAGTTGTTAGTGTAGGAATTGTTAAATTATTTTTATATAAAATAATAAAATAAATAAAAAATATAAAAAATTAAACATTAATTTTTTTAAAAAAATTCCCAATATATAAAAAATAAAAAAATTTCTAATCCCCTCACTATTTTTCTAATACTATCTCTACCTCCTCCATCTCAATCTCCCTTCCAACCTCCATTTATATTACCTCCTCTATCCTAATCCCCTTCCCAACTCTACAAATAAACACAACACTAAATAATCCCACCTCCATCCTAATCCCCTCCCATCTATTTAACTCCAAAACAAACGGGGCCTAAATGAATTGTAGACTTTATACAATATATAAAAGTATAAATAAGACATAATCATTAGATGCTTTTTTATTTTATTTAAATAATGATATACAAATAGAAAATTTATATAGAATTTTCATATATATATATATATAATAATGTAACTTAGGGGTCTTTTGGGAAGCCAAAAAAAAAAAGTTAATTTTTAATTTTTTATCTATTTTATGTCACATCACCTCTCACATTTTTTACTCACAAAAAGACAAAATAAACTAAAAAAGTCAAAAGTCAGCTTTTTACTAACTTCTCAAAACACCACTTAATATATACATTTTATTTTAAAATAAAACATCTATAAAGATGAGTTTATTTACAATAATAGAATTATTATGTTGTTCTTATAAAAAAAATTGTATGAATTTTGTGTATAAATAAAAATAAAAAAAATTATTTTGATAAGGCACGTGCATTGTGCGTGATTGTCTACTGTGAAAGATTAAAAAATGACTCGCAGCATGAGGTAATGGGGTAATACCCAGTCCAAGTGATATATATATATATTTTACACAATCCAAGTTTTATTTTTAGATGTTATTTTTTTTGTGTTAAATTTTGTTTCGCTCTAGACCGGTCAACTTTAAGCGATTAAAGAGTGTTCCATTTTTTAGAAGAACGAGAGAGTGGGTCGCTTGATATGAGTTTCAGTTGTTTGATTTATTTATTCGTTTGGCTATCTCAAAAATAAATAAATAAATAAATAAAAATAAAAAAATGTAAAAGATAAGGGAGAGAGAACATTTTATACCAAATTTCTCACGAGGACGAGCAATACAAAATTTGGGCCAGGTCTTTCTAGGATTGTATATTCCACTGGGGAGGGTAAACCCTATGGTGTACACATTTTATGTGTGTATCATATATATCTTATTATAATTGACATAATTTTATATAAAATTTTATAATATCAATCATAAAATGTGTAATCTAATAACAAATTAACATAATAAAATATTTAAAATTTTGTAGTTCGTGTAACAAAAGTTGGTGATTCAGCTTTGTCTTTTTTTTGTTAAGTCAATTTATGATGAGATTATGTATTTTGTGATTGATATTATGAAATTTTATAATAAAATTATATCAATTTATGATAAGATGCATATAATACACATATTTTTCTCATTCCACTAGATAATAAAATACTAAAGATTCTCTTTTTAAGTATTGTATCTTGGTCAACTTGTTAGGCTAACCCACGAGACTGAGAAAGCATTGCAAAGGAATCAAGTTGAGTTGAGTTTTTTAGTATTCAAGGTTGATTTGTGTGTTTATTAAAGTTCAAAAATTCAGTTTCAGCTCCATCGAATAACTAATCTAGTTTGGCTTGAGCTCGAAACTTGATAATAGATTTTGAAAAAATTGTATAAGATAGAACAATGAAAAAATAATTACATTTTTATAGAAATGTAAGCCTCCTTTGTGTATATGCTCGGTGCAAGTCTTTTCTTGCACTAGAAAAGATTGTCATATCTTTTTCTGATAATCGAATTCTGAATCAATTTACGCGTGCCCCATCTATTTGCAATTTGTCTATAAATTTTTTTACTCTTATTTATATTTTTAAATAAAAATAAATAAGCTGAACTTATTCAAGTTCAAACTCAACTCGTTTATTAAACAAGCCTAATAATTTAACTTATACTCATTTATTTACTTAAAAAAGCAAGCCCTTAACCAACCAAGCTCGTGAACAATTTCCCTAACTATTTTTGCTGTACCTAAAAAAGAACAATTTCCCTAACTACCTACTGATGTAGTGTGAATACCCACACTTTTTGAATCGACGTCCCATTTTATATTAATTAATGTTTGGTGAAAATATCAAAAAAATAATATTTTATTGATAAAAAATGTAAAAAAAATAAGATACAAACAGATCAGGTTAAGACACGAATATCTCGTTTTCTTTAAGGAGATCAAGTCCACTGCGGTAGGAAGAACCTAAATACTGATGCAGCAGTCACTAAACTATGACTTGTCTCCTCCAAGATATAATAGCCCGACCATTTGTCGTAGAGTTCAAGACAACTCTGCACAAAATGGTGAACCCAAAGCTCCACCAAGAAAAAACACTCTTCTTTGGCTAGTAATCTCTCAAGTGTAGAAAAATAGTTGGTGTAGAAAAAAATAGATGAGAGGAACTATTTATAGACCACTAGGACCTTACAAATTACACCAAAAAATAATGGTCATTAAACTAGAGAAAAGTGAGTCTTCAAATATTGACTCACTACCAAGTCCATGAATTTTTAATTAATCTCCATTTATAAACAAGACAAAAGGTTATTAAAAAACAATGAATCTCCATTCACCAACCAAAATGAGATTTATGAATAAGATAAAATAAGATTCATGAATAAGACAAATAAATAAATAAAAAATATTAAAATGGTTCAATAATTTACTTCTCTTTTACCCAAATGTTTAATTTCTCTTACTACATCGTGATTGTCCTGACAAGTTTACAACAATAAAGAAGAAATTCTTGGCCTTAATATTTTGGGAAAGTAGTGCTATACAAAGTTTGTACAAAATTATTATACACAACTATATGGCTTATAGTGATCCATCTATTTAATAACAAAGGTAAATCTGAACCTTTTTAACTTTATCAATTAATTGAAATTTCATATTTATTTCCACTTTTAGTTGGTACCTGAATATTAATGTAATCCTCTGTATCATCAATGTATTCACACAGCTAAAAACATTTAAACATATGATCCATTTTGATGACGCAATAAGGAGGGTTTTTTGTATCAGAAATAAACAAATAATCAGGTTCTTCATTAAAGGAAGTAACAATATCCACTACAACATATAAGACTTTTAGAGGCTGTGGGGACATAATTTTTTTGATAGCAACACGCGGCCAAGGTGGCACCGAAGTGCCAGCCGAGGTGCCACGTGTCCTTGTCTTGATGCCGAGGTAATCTCGGCTGGACCGAGGTTACATGGGAAGATACCGGAATTCGAGATGAACGGATAAGGAATAAGAGTCCTAGAATAGGGAAGGACTTCAGCCTAGATAAGGATAAAGCTCTCAAGGTGTTTATCTTTATCTATAGGAGAGTCCAGGATGAGTATTGAGCAAAAGTCCAAGAGAAGCTAAGCTTCTAGAAGAATCAGGTCAGTGCTGACTATAAAATAATGGCACCCTCGTGGGTCTAAGGTACGCTTTTTGTATTCTGGCTTGTGAGTTAAGCACTAATTATTATCTTTGAGAGATAAATAAGTATTGACTTGATCGTTGGAGTGTTCTCGGGTGGAAGAACCACCGCCAGAGTCTTTTCTTTCTGTGACAGGTTGTTCGGGCGCAATCTATTCTGTCGGTGTTCTCCAGCTGAATACCTGTTTGGCAGTGTGGTCAGAAAACAGCACACACAATTTGGTGCCGTCTGTGGGAAAGAAAGGAGAATAGATGGCCAACGACGGATAAAAAGAGAAGATCGGGGACGATATCTCTACTGGAAGTGGTAAACACTTTGATCTTAACGTAGAGGAGGATAACTGTAACGAAGAAACACGGGATCAGAATCCCAGAGAGAAAGACGTCGGCCAGGAGGGCGACGTACCAAAGAAGTCAGACCGAGGCGGGTATTATAATGAGGAAGACCTCCAGGTATAGAAAGATAGATGCCTGCGGAAGGACGACGAGATGAAGGGAATGGTGAACAAATTGGTAGACCTGCAATCGGTCGTCAATTTCATGATGCAAAACAACGTCATGCAGCCATTGTTTCCAATACAAGATATGCCGATTCCAGCGGCCAAAAAAGTTTGGGGAAACACTGTGCCTACCATCGTTGAACAAATTGCCTAGAAGGGAAGGCAAAAAACAGTTCCTCCAGTCCCCCAGCACCACCAAGACCAAGGAACACTCTCACTGGCCTTCAAGGGAGGTCGGGCAGGGAGAGTCAGTAAAGGGAGATTCTTGGAGGACATATCGCACCAAAGAAGCTAATCCTAAAGAACATTGGCATGTTCAAGGGAAGGAACTTTGTTTCGACACAACCAATGGAGGGAGGTCCAAGAAGACCTATAACGATACCGGGAGTAGCGCGCCAAAGATGCTAAAATCCATAGATATCCGAGCTCCTGGACAAACCAAAGAGGATCTGAGAGATTACCTCCAGAGGAAGCGACAAGATGCTGAGGTAACCTCTTCGGTCAAGCCGAGAACACCATTCTCGGTAGAATTGGACAAATTTGAAGCCCCGAAAAGGTTTAATATGCCGAGATTCTAGATATACGATGGTAAGTTTGATCCTAACTTTCATGTCAGCTTGTACTTGAACTCAATGGCACTGTACACCGGGAACGAGCCGTTGCTCTGCAAAGTGTTTCCCTCATCCTTTAGGGAAATCGCATCAAATTGGTTTCACAAGTTGCCGAAAGGAACTGTGAAAAGCTGGGAAGGTCTGACTGAGATGTTCGTAGCCAAGTTTGTGACAAACAAACTACAGCCATTGAAGGTAGACTCCCTGATGGCTCTGAGAATTGGCAAGAATGAAAGCCTTAGGGCCTACGCCAAGAGGTATTATCAGGTATTCAACTGAATACCAGGATGTAACCAAGAGGTGGCAGTCGTGTCTTTTAAGAACGGCCTGAACGATGATTGTCTGCTTCGAAAATCACTGGCAAAGACACTGCTAAAAAGTATGGAAGAACTAATGGCCATAATAGAGAAGTATGCAAGAGTCGATGAGGATATGCTAGGGACAAAGGCGTTAAAACAAGATAAGAGAAATGGCTCGCCGAAGTGAGGCTGAGGTAATAGCGGATACAATAAGCAGGAGACAGGACTAAGGGTTGCATAGGCAGTCACAACCGTATTCCGAATTCCAGTTTACAAAGTTTTGGAAAGAATCCAAAATCAACCCTATTATAGAGCACCAGAGAAGATCCCTGGAGAATTTATGAGAAGAAGTTTGGGGAAATACTGTGCCTACCACAATGACAATGGGCATCTAACTCAAGGGTGTAGAGCCCTAAAGACACATTAGGAAGACCTGGTAAGACAAGGTCATCTAAGGGACCTGGTAGATGAGACTAGGACAAGGGAAGAGCAAGTGAGACTGCTTCAGGCACCAGTAGCACCACCTCCTCCAGCACTACAATCGCAAGCAAGCGAGCCTCGAGTGATCAATATGATTCACTCGAAGGTCAATGAGAACAAGATATATGGAGAAACTCAGAAGGTAAAACACTTACAGCATGTGTATCAGGTCCGGCAGAAGAGACCTAGGGTAGATGAGTGCCAGGAACCAATGGTGTCATTTACTAAAGACAACCTAAAGATGGTGCAGCATCCACACAACAATGCCTTGGTAATATCTCTCCAGATTGGAAAGTGCCAGGTAAAGTGAATTCTGATCGACCAGGGCAGCTCTTGTGACATCATGTATGTCAGATGTTACAAGGAGCTTGGCCTTCACCAAGATGATCAAGAACAATCCAATGGTCCAATGATCGGGTTCAATGGAATGCCGACGTGGCCCCTGGGAGCAGTAAGTTTGAAGGTACAAGCTGGCACCAAGAAGGTAAAAACTAAGTTCACAATAATTGACACTCCCTCCCCTTACAATGCTATCCTAGAAAGGCCATGGCTGTATGCAATGGGGCCTGTTCCCTCAACATTGCACTACCTGTTGTGGTTCCCAATAGAACATAGAATTGAGGAAGTCAGAGAAGAACAGGTGCAGGCAAAGAATTGCTCTATGGAAACAATGAAATCCACATGTAACATACGAGAAGCAGAAGCAGCTGAGATTGAGGATGAGGACATGGAGGTCCTGGAGGATGTCGGCAAGGAACCAGCCAAGAAAAGTGAGGAAACCCTGAAGAAGATCTTAGTCCAATAAAGGGATGAAGAACAAGATTGGCCGAGGAGGAGGAAAAGGAATTAAAGGCGTTCTTGAGAGCAAACCTTGAGGTGTTTTCCTGGACACCATACGAGATGTCTGGCATTGACCCCAAGGTCACTTGCCACAAACTGAATGTGGACAGATTGGCTAAACCTGTCATCTAGCGAACAAGGAGGCCTACGTTGATGCATGTTGAGGCAGTAAAAGAGGAAGTGGATAAACTTCTGTAGACCAGAGCCATTTGAGAAGTAAACTACCCAACATGGTTATCAAACACGGTTGTTGTGAAGCAAAAGAATGGAAAATGGAGGGTCTGTGTGGACTTCACCAGCCTAAACAAGACTTGTCCCAAAGATAGTTTCCCACTCCCCAAAATTGATCAATTGGTGGATGCCACCTCAGAACATGGAAGGATGGGCTTCCTGGACGCTTACAGAGGATACCATCAGATATGTACCCCCCAGATGAGGAGAAGACTGCATTTATCACCCCAAAAAGGCTATATTGCTACAGAGTGATGCCTTTTGGGTTAAAAAATGCAAGAGCAACTTACCAAAATTTGGTGACTAAGATGTTCAGACATCTAATAGGCAAAATAGTGGAGGTATACATTGATGACATGGTCGTAAAGACCAAGGAACCTGAGGATCATTTGGCCGACCTGAAGACAGTCTTTGATAGCCTAAGGACATTTCGGCTCCGATTCAATGCATCGAAATGTGCATTTGGAGTTGGGTCATGGAAGTTCCTGGGATACTTGGTCACCAGAAAGGGCATTGAGGCAAGCCCGGATCAAATCAAAGCCATCTTGGAGTCAAAAAGTCCAACGTCGGCAAAACAAGTGCAGATATTGACTGGAAGGGCTGTAGCCCTAAATAGATTCATAAGTAGAAGTTCTGACAATTGCAAACATTTCTTCAGTTTAGTGAAGAAAGCCACAGACTTCTTATGGACAAAAAAGTGCGAAGTCGCCTTGACCGACTTGAAGAAATACTTGACCGCTGCTTCAGTTCTCTCAAATTCAGTAACTGAAGAGGAGTTGTTCTTATACTTGGCAGTTTCAGAGCATGTAGTAAGTGCAGTGGTAATCAAGGAAGAAAAGGGCAACAGAGGGCAGTTTACTACGTGAGTAAGACCCTAGCAGATGCAGAGACCAGGTACCTACCCTTGGAGAAGCTGACACTGGCTTTAGTAATGGCCTCCAAAAAGTTGAATCATTACTTTCAAGCCCACAAGATTGTGGTGTTAACTGAGTATCCTTTAAAGTCCCTATTGCAACAAGGAGATCTGATAGGTAGGATAGCCAGATGGGTAGTGGTGTTAGGCCAATATGACTTGGAATTCAGACCCAAAACAACAATTAAAAGCCAAGTTTTGGTCGACTTCGTGGCCGAGTTTACACCAGGCGCCATTATACATCGGGCTCCGTTGAGCCGGGGTATACGATGTCCAGGTGAACATGGAGAAATCCAACTGGGAATAGCAGAATAGAGGAAAGAAGAGAAACTCAGGCTTTACAGTATTTACGTCGGTGACTCATTCCTTCAGTTTGTTGATAGAAGTTCAAACTGACAAGGAGCGGAAGCAGGAGTAGTGCTAGTATCATCAGATAGACAGATGCTAGCAATCCATTCATTTGGGATTTAAGGCCTCAAACAACGAGGCAGAGTATGAAACACTAATCGTAGGATTAAAGTTGGCAGCAGCAATGGAAGCCGACGAGGTAATGGTCTTCTGTGACTCCCAACTTATCGTCAACCAGGTAACAAGCGAATACGCAACCCGAGATGAAAGGATTGTGGCCTATGTAAAGGAGGTGGGCAGACTGATAGTATTGTTCCAAAATTGCAGACTACAACAAGTTAGCCGAGATGACAACAGCCATGCTGATACCTTGGCCAACCTGGCTAGTACAATGAAACCAGGAGAGGCAAGGACAACAATGGTTGACTACTTGTCAGGTCCAAATGTAGAACCACTAAACACAGAGCATGAGGCAATGTGTGTGAAGATGGGACCAAGCTGGATGGATACAATAATAGTATACCTTAGAGATGGAAAACTACCAGATGACCATAAAGAAGCACACAAGATCAGACTGAAGTTGGCAAGATTCAGTCTGACAGCGGAAGGGCATCTCCACAAAAGATCTTTTATTGGTCCCCTTGTGAGGTGTGTGCATCATTCACAAGTTGAAGATTTCCTCTATGAAATACATGAAAGAGTATGTGGAAGCCACACTGGGGGCAGGTCACTTGCTCATAGGGCCATTACTCAGGGTTATTGGTGGCCCTACATGCAGAAAGATGCTGAAGCTTATGTTAGAAAATGAAGACGTGTCAGAAGCTTGCACATTTGATACACCAACCAGCAGCAGATTTGAACCCAGTGTGTAGCCCTTGGCTATTTGCCCAATGGGGCATGGATCTTGTCGGACAGCTGCCTCAAGCGACTGGATAAAGGAAGTTCCTGCTAGTGGCAACAGGTTACTTCACCAAGTGGGTAGAAGCTGAACCCCTTGTAAAGATTCGAGATGTTGATGTGAAGAGCTTCACATGGAAGAACATCATCACCAGGTTTGGGATCCCAAGGGCGATAATAGCAGACAATTGTACACAGTTTGACAGTAAGCTAATCAAGAGCTTCTGTGCAAATTACAAAATCAGGAACTACTATTCCACTCAAAGTTTCCTTCAAAGCAATAGACAAGTAGAAGCGTCCAATAAGGTTATCTTAGATGGGATCAAGAAGAGACTGGAAGCAGCAAAGGGAAAGTGGGTGGATGAGTTGCCCAATGTACTCTGGGCATATCGGGCTACGCAGAGAAGATCAACTGAGGAGTCCCTATTCGCCATGGCTTATGGCATAGGAGTAGTTATTCTACTGGAGGTCGGCATCCTAGGGATCAAAACACAAGGTGTAAAGAATGGGACTAATGATGCATTTTTAGCTTGAGATTTGAATCTGTTAGAAGAAAAAAGGGAGAAAGCAGCAATTCAGCTGGGGGCATACCAACAGCAGCTTGCTAGGGCTTAAAATAAAAAGGTCAACCCACGAGAGTTTCAAGTTGGTGACCTCGTTGTAATAACCCTCACCACGCGCATCGAATAACCAGCGACATCGTTAAACCGAGATCGATTATGATTGATAATCAAGTAATTGAAATCTCGAACCGATCGATCAAATCAAAAATGATTGATTGAGTATACGTTAGTTAAATTGCATTCTATCTGTTTACTTGCCAACTTATCTGTTTGTGTCCTTGTGTTTAAATCGCTAATTGAAGGCCTTATCGGCGGCCGAACCGGAAATCGATTAGTGTTTTATGATCGTCATAATTTACGTGATTTTATGGTGTAATTATCTGAAAATTGATTTGGTATGATTAAATTGGATCAATATTGATAAATTGCATAATTGGCTTTAATTACAACTTTGTCACTTTAGTGGCCCACTACCTAGACACATGTGAGCCTTAGTATTCATTCAACAAAACACTTTCATCAGCCAAGTTCTTGTGTTCAAACCGACATAGAGAGAGAGAGAGAGAGTAGGAGACTAGAGTGAATTCATCTTGTAATGCTTGGAAATTGAGAGGATTGGAAGAGTTCTTGATCAATTGAGCTTCTATTCTTGTGTTTGGAGACTTAAGGTAGAATCTACATCTTCTTATTCATGGATTCAAGCTAGTTTGTGCATGGATCATGGTAGTTAAGAGCCCTAGATCATGAATTGGTTATAGGTTGTTGTATTATAGTTTAATACATACATGCATGTGTACATTGAAGAGTTTTGAGTTTGATTTCATGGAATTTGGTACATGCATGTCCATCTCTTGATCATAGACCATGATTTCATCTTGATTTGAAAAGAATTGGCTCTCTAGAGCATGAATTAGAAGTTTGAAAATTGAGTTTAATTCATGCATGTTTGCATGTTCATCATGTTCATGGAAATGGGTTTGAAATTTGGATTTAATTAACTCACCCTTGGGCTTTGATTTCTCAAATTGAGCTTTGAAACTAGTTGTATATTGAGTTTAGATGTGTTTTCCAGGAATTGGGTCCAAGAGGTCGAGTTTTGAGCTAAGAAATGCTTGGTTTGAGCTTGGGAGGCAAATCTGGAAATTCCAGAATTTGGCTTCTTCGCTCGAGCAAAGAATTCCACGCTCGAGCGACCATCGTTTATTCTGAGCTCCGCTCGAGCGAAGGAATGGTGGCTCGAGTGTAAATTGCAAGCTCTCAGAATCTTGGTACACGCAGACACCACGCCGAAGCGAGAACCTACGCCGGCGAGGCGTATGTCTTCACGCCGAAAGGCGTCGAGCTAGCATCGAGCGGAGATTTCCAACATCCAGCACTTTTTGCATTTTCGTAGACTGCTCGAGCGAGGAAGTCCACGCTCGAGCGACCCCACTGTTTTGACAAGCTCGCTCGAGCGAAGAAAGCCACGCTCGAGCGAGACCCTTGTTTTCTGAAAAATTCTGAAAATGTTTTCTAAGTGCATCTTTGCATCCTCATCCCATCCTAGGCATTCTTAGGCCTAGTTTTAGACATCTTAATGAGGATATAGATGTAGAACCACACCGAGGCAATTTAGGGATTAGGTTATTACTTTTCCCAACTGTGTAGCTTAGTGTGTGTTCAATCTGTAAACTGTGTAGGGTTGGTTTTCTGAGGAGACGCTCTAGCTTATCGTAGCCCAGAACTCTGTGAGTAATAATTGTGTAAAGATATGTTCAAAATGATTATCTTTTGAATCTTGAATCGCATCTTGTTTTACATTATTAATGAATGAATGTATGTCCTATATTACAGGCGTATTGTGGTATTCTTAGCAACTCATTCTTGGTATTCTTTATTCTGAGAGATCTCTGTTGGTTCCCTTGTTGGAACCACTACTGTTTACTGATTGATGGCCATCATTGATTGTTCGGTCTTTTAAGACCTACTGTTTACTGTACTGTTATGCTAATGGATGTACCACATATGACTGAATGACTGATATACTGAATCAATGAATTGTTTTCATTATTGTAAGGACGTTCATTTCTAACCTCTTTATGCATTGTGTTATTCACTGAGCTTTAGCTCACTGCTCATATATATATGTAGGTGTACAGACACCAGACCGCGGCTAGAAGCGTCGGGGTAAACTCCAATTTTGTCAAGCCAACCACTGTGCCTCACTGCGAGGTTCCGAGCCTGCCAAGCTATGGTTAGGGGTGATTTATTTTTCCCCGTCTGTCTCTGAAACTGTTTGTAATAACTGTATAGACCGCACTGTACTGTTTAGTAGGGATTAAGTCCCTGTTCTGAATGATTGTATATATGTTCATACTGTTTTGTCACCGACTGCATATATGTATGAAAAGTCTTTTTGCATACAGACTGTCATAGCTCATTGGACATTGTTTACTTACTGTATTGGCTTCCGCCATGCCCCTGTACTCTGTTTTACTATATTACTGTTAAGTAGGCCTTCGGTAATCTCGGATTACTGGCCGGTTACGGTGCTAAACCCATAGGGGCGGGTTTGGGTCGTGACAGAGTGGTATCAGAGCAATACTTAACCACGAGTTATACTGCACACACGTGTCCAAATGAGCTATAGGGTGTCCTAGAAAAGCGATTAGGGCATTACATGAGCATGATAAGTGTGTGGTTATGACATGACTGAATATATGCTAATGTGATAAACTGTTTAATTATACAACTGCTTATGTTTATAATTGCTATAACTGCCTATAGTGAAATGGATAATGTAAGAATTGCAAATGAATCCTCATCCTCATCCTCTGAGGCAAGAATGGCAAGGCTGGAGAGAATGATAGAATTGATAACTGAAAGACTAGATCAACAACAGAATCAACAGCCCCCGCCTCCTTCTCCTCCGGTACAGCCAGAACAGAATGTGAATGTTAATGATGGGGACATAATTGCTCTTATCCAGAAGTTCAGCAAAATGAAACCGCCATCCTTTTAGGGAGGTCTTAAACCGCTAAAAGCTGAAGCATGGGTTCTTGAAACAGAAAAATTGTTTGAGGTTTTTCCGTGCTCTGAAGCACATAAAGTATTGTTGGCCACCTTTACTCTGCAAGAAGAAGCTAGAGGGTGGTGGATGTTAATCCATGATACAAATACTGTTATGACTTGGGCTCAATTCAAGGGAGCCTTCTTTGAAAAATATTTTCCCCTATGTGTCAGGGATAGAAAAGTAACTGAATTTGAACAGCTGAGACAGGGTACAATGTCCGTTGCTGAATATAAAACGAAGTTCACCGAGCTTGCTAGATATGCACCACATATGGTGGACACTAATTACAAGAAGGCCAGAAAGTTTGAAGGCGGTCTGAATGTTGCAATACTCGACAGAATAAGTGTTTTAAAGCTACCAAACTATGTAGGTGTTCTTGACCGAGCATTGATGGCCGAGTCGAACATCGATGCAGTGAAACAATCTGAAACACCAGCATCTAAATGGCATGGTAAAAGGCATGGTTTCAAGTTTAAGAAAGGTAAGAACAACCCGCTGAACAAAAAGCAAAATACAGAGTCAACGACTACTTCTAGTCAAGAGAACCGTTCCATCCCGCCCTGTTCCGAATGCGGTAAGAATCATAAGGGAGTTTGTTATAAAATTTATGGTGCTTGTTACAGGTGTGGCAAGGTGGGCCACATGGTTAAAGATTGCCCTTCCACTATTCCGGGCAATAGTAAAGCTGCACCAAGCGCAGCAGTATTAACTGTAGCACCAAAACCTAACCCCAAGGCTACCGGGAAAGAGCCTATGAGGCAGGGCCTAGTGTTCTCCCTAGTACCGGGAGACGTCCAAAATACCGAGACCGTAGTGTCAGGTATCCTCTCTATTTGTACTCAAAATGCATATGTACTGATTGATTTGGGGTCTACGCATTCATATGTATCGCATGCTTTTTCACGGAAATTGAATAGACCCTTAGAACCCATGAATTACTTGTTAGTCGTATCATCACCCGTAGGGGGATCCATGACTTGTGCATACATGTACCCTTCTTGTGAAATTATTGTTGGAGATGCACATTTGTTTATTGACTTACTGTCTCTGAACATTGATCATTTTGACGTAATATTGGGGATGGATTGGTTAACGAAATATCATGCCACCATAGACTATGTAACGAAACAAGTAGTTTTCCGTCCACCGAGTTTGCCAAAATTTGTGTTTAATGGGAGTGGAGTAGTACCTCCTCCATATTTGATTTCATCTGTGAAAGCTGTTAAATTGATTAGAAAGGGGTGTAAAGGGTATCTGTGTTCTGTATTGACTGTATCTATTGATGATCATGCTAATATGAACAGTATTCCCATATTTAGAGAATTCCCAGATGTTTTTCCAGATAACCTGCCAGGGATTTGATTGATAGGGAGATTGGATTCACCGTTGATGTAATTCCGGGAACACAGCCAGTATCTAAAGCCCCCTACCGAATGGCTCCGACTGAATTGAAAGAATTGAAAGTGCAACTACAGGAACTGTTAGATAAGAAGTTCATCAGGCCTAGTACTTCACCATGGGGCGCTCCTGTTTTATTTGTGAAAAAGAAAGACGGCTCACTGAGACTGTGTATTGACTACCGTGAACTGAATAAGGTAACTGTGAAAAATAAATACCCATTACCTCGTATTGATGACTTATTTGATCAGTTACAGGGTGCTCAAGTGTTTTCTAAGATCGATCTCAGATCCGGATATCATCAGTTGAAAGTTAAACCAGAGGACATTGATAAAACTACTTTTCGAACGAGGTATGGACATTACGAATTTTTAGTTATGCCTTTCGGAGTTACCAATGCACCTGCTGCATTTATGGACCTCATGAACAGAATCTTTAAACCATACCTTGACGACTTTATTATTGTATTCATAGATGACATTCTGATTAATGCCAAAAATATAGACGAACATGAACATCATCTGAGACTTGCCCTACAGACCCTAAGAGAACAAAAACTTTATGCTAAACTGTCTAAATGTGAGTTTTGGCTTGATCATGTTATGTTTTTGGGGCATGTTGTTAGCAAAGATGGGATTTCTATTGATCCGTAGAAAATTGAAGCTGTAGTAAACTGGCCTAGACCGACAAATGTGACAGAAGTCCGAAGCTTTTTGGGACTAGCTGGGTATTACAGAAGATTTGTCAAAGATTTATCCAAAATTGCCTTACCGTTGACTCAATTGACACAAAAGGGGATATCATTTGACTGGACTGACCAAAGGGAATCCGCTTTCCAAGAATTGAAAACTCGACTCGTGACTGCACCAGTTCTTACCTTACCTTCAGGTACGGATGGTTATACTGTATTTAGTGATGCTTCTCATAAGGGTTTGGGATGTGTTTTAATGCAGAATGGGAGAGTTATTGCTTATGCTTCCCGACAACTGAGACCGCATGAAAAGAACTACCCAACCCATGATCTAGAACTTGCTGCAGTAGTATTTGCCTTAAAAATCTGGCGTCACTACCTATATGGGGCAACATGTGAAGTATACACCGACCACAAGAGTCTGAAATACTTCTTCACTCAGAAAGAATTGAACATGAGACAGCGGAGGTGGCTAGAACTGATTAAAGACTATGATTTACAGATTTTGTACCATCCGGGAAAAGACAACACCGTTGCCGATGCACTGAGCCGGAAATCGATTGGCAATTTAGCCTGTTTACTTACTGGACAGAAAGAGTTTCTTTGTGACCTTGAAAAATCCGAAATTGAAATTGTTTTGCGAGAACAAGGTGGAACAATAGCTGCTATTTCTGCTCAACCGGCACTGATTGAGGAAATTAAAGAGAAACAACAACAGGATGACTTCTTGAAGAAGATCATCGAAGAAAGGGAATCTAAACCAAGACCGGGTTTCAAGTTTGAAAATAATGTACTGAAATTTCAAGAAAGACTATGTGTACCGAATGATACTGAACTGAAAAGAAGAGTTCTACAAGAGGGCCACAATTCAAAATTTTCTATCCATTCGGGGAATACGAAAATGTACCAAGATCTGAAACTGAATTCTGGTGGCCGGGAATGAAGAAAGAAATTGCCAACTTTGTGTCGAAATGTCTTCATTGCCAACAAGTCAAAGCTGAACATCAACGACCCGCAGGCTTATTGTATCAATGATTACGAATCATGCTATCGTTAATCGAATGAACGTATGTCCTATATTCGAATCAGACAGTGGCATCCTTAGCAACTATCATCTATCGTTATCTTTATAGAGATCTCTGTCGATTCCCTTGTTGGAACCACTACTGTTTACTGATTGATGGCTATCATTGACTGTTCGGTCTTTTAAGACCTACTGTTTACTGTACTGTTATGCTAATGGATGTACCGCATATGACTGAATGACTGATATACTGAATCAATGAACTGTTTTCATTACTGTAAGGATGTTCATTCTTAACCTCTTTATGCACTGTGTTATTCACTGGGCTTTAGCTCACTGCTCATATATATATGTAGGTATACAGACACCAGACCGCGGCTAGAAGCGTCGGGGTAAACTCCAGTTTTGTTAAGCCAACCACTGTGCCTCACTGCGAGGTTCCGAGCCTGCCAAGCTATGGCTCAGGGGTGATTTATTTTTCCCCGTCTGTCTCTGAAACTGTTTGTAATAACTGTATAGACCGCACTGTACTGTTTTGTAAGGATTAAGTCCCTGTTCTGAATGATTGTATATATGTTCATACTATTTTGTCACCGATTGCATATATGTATGAAAAGTCTTTTTGCATACAGACTGTCACAGCTCATTGGACATTGTTTACTTACTGTATTAGCTTCCGCCATGCCCTCAGACTGCTTATTATATTATCATTAGCGTGCCTTGGTAATCTCGGATTCTTGGCGATTCTGATGCTAAACCCATAGGGGCGGGTTCGGGTCGTGACACTCGTCCTGAGAAAGGTCGTTGGCAACAAGAAGGACCCCAGAGAGGGCAAGCTTGGCCCAAATTGGGAGGGACCTTATAGAATCATCTCAGTCCTGGGCAATGGGGCATATCGGCTTGAAGACAGTGAAGGCAAAGAGTTGCCAAGACCTTGGAATACTTGCAACCTGAAGTTTTTCTATCATTAAGATTTCATTTTTTTTTTCTTTAAATTTTTGTTATTAGCCAAAGTAAATAATAAAATTTTAGTTCGATTTTTTAAATTTCAATCTTGTGTAAAATGATTAACCAGTCCCTTGACGATGTTTCTGATTGAAACATGACGAATAACTTAGACTTATTATATGGCGGAGTTGAATTATACTTGCATATAATAGAGTTGAACTAAGTTGGCAATATTTCTGATTGAAACATGACGAATAACTTAGACTTATTATATGGTAGAGTGAAATTATACTTGCATATAATAGAGTTGAACTAAGTTGGCGATGTTTCTAAGCGAAACATGACGAATAACTTAGACTTATTATATGGCAGAGTGAAATTAAACTTGCATATAATAGAGTTGAACTAAGTTGGCGATGTTTCTAAGCGAAACATGACGAATAACTTAGACTTATTATATAGCAGAGTGAAATAATACTTGTATATAATAGAGTTGAACTAAGTTGGCGATATTTTTGAGTGAAACATGATGAATAACTTAGACTCATTATATGGCAAAATTAAAATTATACTTGCATATAATGAAGTTAAACTAAGTTGGATTAAACTAGATTTGCCAGGTTGGCAAAATCAAATTCAGATTGGAACCAAATGCCTTTCAGTAAGATTAACAGAGGACCTAAGGCTGAGAACCTCGGCTAAGTCTCTGCTTAGAATAAACTTCGGTGACGAGGTCATAGCCACATGCTTAATGAGAACCTAAGTGGAACTTAAGTTCACATTAGGGGGTAAAGAGTTGGAGAATAATGCTTGGGAGTTGGAATTTACAAGCTAAAGTTGGTTTAACACTTGTTGAAATTTTAAGAAAAATTTACAAGTTAAAGTTAAGCCAAGGTTATGTTGAAAGAAAGTTGGTTTAACACTTGTTGAAATTTTAAGAAAAATTTATAAGTTGAAGTTAAGCCAAGGTTATGTTGAAAGAAGTATTTTCGTACTTGCCGAGATTACCATGTTGCCAAGACTTGGAAGATAATGGAAGATAGAAGTCTTGATAAGTGAAAGTGAAGTGGCAAGTTTTAAATAGGCACTTGTGAAAATATTTTTACAAGTGTTCTCAAGTATTAAGCCATGGCCGAGATAAACAATCAACAGTTATACCCGAAGTATTTTATCCTAAAGAAATTGCACAGTTAAGGTGTACCTTGAAGACACGCAAATTATTCTAAGTATGGAATCGTACAAGACAGTAAAAAGAAGACAAACATACAAACACTTGAAAGAAGAAGTTGTACTTGCATTAAAAGAAAAAAAAAAAAAAAAGGCACTTCGGCCTACAAAGAGACTACTTGTTCAGATTACAAAAGTGGCACGTCGGCCAAATATGAAAACTAAAAACATTATTCAGAAAATTACTAAGTACAAAGAAAAAGTCAATGGCAAGACTACTCGGCGTCCGTGGCAGGTTGTGTCTTGGCGCCAGAAGATAATTGGGGAATGTTTTCGACGGCCTTCTCAGCCTTGAGCTTGGCGTCAATCTCTCGTAGAGTCTGATCAATGCTCCCCTCGGCGATTGGCACCTCGAATGTTGTCTTCTAGACGGAGGCACCTTTTAAGACCTTGTCCTCCTCATCCTAAGTCAAGTCTAGGACTTGCTCATTCAGAGTTAGGGACTTGGCCCCAGCAGGATCTTCAGCAACAGCCACCTCGGCCTCTTCGTCTTCGGTTTCCTCTCATTCTTTTTCTTCTTCTTCTTCTTCTTCTTCTTCTTCAGCCTAAGCTTCAGATTGGCTTGAAGCGGGAGGGAACGACGGCACGAGTCGGCCTACGTCTCTGAGAGGAGAGTCCTTGGGGACAGCCAACTCCTTCAAAGTAGCCATTCAACTCAGGGTGTAACCCTTGTTGCATGCCTTTCTGACTTGTTTTTTATAGTCCTCGCAGACGTCGGCTGCCCCCTCGACATATGCCTTTTCGTCCGCCGCTTTGATCTCGGCGGCTTTTGTGGCTAGGGCATCATGAAGTTTGGCTTGGGCTTCGATCATTTTTTCCTCGACCTCTTTCTTCTCAGCATTGAGGATCTCAACGATAGCCACAACAACCCCCGCCCTTTTCTTGGCCTTATCTTGGGCTTGTTTGGCTGCCTGGGCTTAATCAATCAGGACCTTCATCTCGGCCTCGACATTGTTTATCGATTTGAGCAAGCCAGCAGCTTCCTTGGTCTTGCTGGCCAACTTATTCTTAATGTCGAAGGCCTGCATCGCGAAGGAGTGGGCATGCTGGATCGCGTAGATGAAATGGAAGAAATGAAAGTTAATAAAACTCTCTATGTATGAAAAAACAAAGAATGGAGAGTACCAAGTGTTAGGGGCTTACTTGTATGGAGTGCTATAACATCAAAGTGAAATTTTTCGTATTTGCTAACCTCGGCGTTGCATTTGAGGTCTTTGGGAAAGAGCAAGGCAGTAGAGAGGGCAATGTCGACTTCAATGTTAGTCGCGCTGTTGCCGACTCTGACTGGCTTGTCTTCGATGGTGATTAGAGGGGCCCAGAGGGCATCAGATTTCAGGGACCCCGAGGTTGTAACAGACTCTAACCTCGGCTTCTTTGACTGGGTGGATTTGGAGGGAGCAGCCTCTGCGGGCCTCTTTTCGGCGATAGAGTCACTTTATTTTGCCTCGGCCATTTTTGAAATCGGCAAGGTGTCCTCAGAATCGATCTAAGTCACCGTTGCCTTTGCTTGGGCTTTCCTCAGCCTCTTTGGCTTTGGCTTTGGCTGGGATTGCGATGGGGAAGATTAGACCGTAACAACACTTGGGATGTCGGCCAAGAGGTCTTCAGCAACAGCCTTTGTACGTCCCATCTCGTCGGAGGTCGCGACAACTGTGACTTTTGTGCTGAAGTGAATTATTGGCAGGGCAGTAGGAGGATTGGCTAGATTGTAAGAGGACGCCTCGGCACTTCGGCATCTTCGGCTACGAGTCCTGCCTGCTGGTGCGAGAAGTGGAGCTCGACGTCGACGTTGGCATTGAGAAGGTGGAATCAGTTGTGGAGCAGAGGTTGATGGCTGTTTTGCTAGATCAGAGGTTGTTCCTTGATCTGGTTGAGGTGACGAAGTTGTAGCAGGAGTTGTAGCAGAAGGAGGGGACTTGCTCTTTTTCGGGACGTCGGGCAAAGTGGACTTATAGCTCGGGATATAGTTCAGGAGCAGAGGAGCCCTGCGCTGATTAACAGGCAAGTCCAATAGCTTCTTGAAATTTTACTTGGGAAGAATGTTTTGCGGAAGCCCTTTGGTGGTTGAGGAAAGACTGCAAGTAAAAAAACAAACAGACATTAAAACATACAAAAAAAAAAAATCAAAATAAAGAAAAAGAAGACTTAAAAGAAAGGAAAGTGACACTTGGCTCTTACCATCTCCCTCTCTGAACACTGCACGGTTTAAAGGGTTGAGGTGAAGGTCATTGTAGACACCTCATTTTTGACCGTCCTCAAGACTTAGTTGTGCTTATAGGTACACCCAACGGCTGGTTCGATTGCTTGCCCAACATTCGACTGCCGCGGCGGAACGTCACTAGTTCGGGTTTTCAGAACCTTGTATCCTTTTTGTCTCATTTTTGGACCGACCGTCCTTTCAGGTGGCCTCGTGGTGCAATCGCCGCCATGGCTTATTCCCCGCCGCTATTTGTGAACACCTGCCGGCCATCAGTGTGGCACTTCCGACCATTGCTGATGGCCGACACCCCCCCTATTTCAACTGGTTTCTGGGAAGATATTTTGTACCAGCTGGATTCCTCATATCTGCCCTCCATACACGTGTATAGAGGGATCAAAGCCAAGAAAAGCTTGTTCAAGAAGCTTAAGCTTTGCTTTGTTCTATATAAGGAAGGGTCCTCTTCCTTAGCCAGGGGCTGAGCTTTTAAAAAAGCCAAAAAGCTTCCTCTCTCTCTATATTGTGTGTTTTGTGCCTTAAAAGTTAGATTTCTTTGCACTTCTTTCACTACAAGCCATAGCACCACACCTCCATCACTCATTCCAGCATCTTGGAAGCCTTTTGTAGAGGTTGAAAGCACCATTCCTTGGTCCAAAAGCTGCTGGAAGCTTAGTCTACAAGGGTAAGTCTCCTTTCCCTCTCTTTTGGCTCTTTCTTTGCATGCAATTTTAGCCTTTGTTTCTTACATTTTTGGGCTCCGACCCAAACTGGAAATAGTCATATTTTGAGCAATTTTTCATGTTTTATTAAGGGTCTTTCTCTGTTTGAGGTTTCCTTCTTACCCTTTGTGTTTAAACCAGCCTTTTAGGCCTATTTTTGCATACTATTTTAGGCTTATTTGTGAGCTGTTTTGGGTTTGGTCATAAACTATGAAGTGGATTTTTTTGAGCCTCTCTTCAACTTTTTTGAAGGTTTCTCCTCTGTTTGAGGACAGCTACTATCACTTGCCTCTTTATTCCTCTTTTAGGCCCTTTTTCTTGAATGCTAGTTGGACCTTACTTGTGATTATTTTCGTGGCTTGATGTAAACTATAAAGTGCCTTAGTTTGAGCCTCTCTTCAACTTTGTTGAAGGGCTCTTCACCATTTGGGGCCAGCTGCTGTCCATTGTCTCTATTCTCACTTTTAGGGCCATTTTTGCATGATAGATTAGCCCTATTTGTACTCATTTTTGAGACTTGTTATAAACTGGAAAAAGGATTTTTTTGACATCATCTTCATGTTTTATTAAGGTTCCTTTTTTTTTGAGATCATATGCTATCTTGTATGCTTGTTTGCCTCCCATTTTGAGCCTTATATCCTAGCCCTTGTTGCATGCTTTGTTTGGCCTTCTAGCCACTGAAATCCAGTGGATTTTTAGTGGCTTGGCCATTATTTTGAGCTTCCAAATCAGAGGGGGGTGACCCCCTCTCTCCTTGACTTGTTTGGTAGCCATTTTGGCCTTCCAAAGAGACCCCATCTTACATGCTTCCTAGTCACATTCTAGGGTCAATTGGTTGAGTCTTGGGACTATCATATTTGATTTTCAGAGTTGTATATGCCATGTCACTTGTCTATCTTGTATATGCCTAATAACTCCTTGTATAGCCATCTAAGGGAGCTCATCATTTTTACATACGGTGGTTGCATATCAGTAGTTATTTGGGTTTATTTTCACATGTTTTATTCACTGATTTTCGACGGATTGGTGAAATTTCATGTGCATCATGTACTTGCCATGTAAACCATGTTTACTAGTCAAAATTGCATGCTAATTTAAGCCATCTTGCTAGCACTTTTTGGCCTTTCTTTAAACTGTAAAAGTCCATGTTTTGGGACTGCCTTGACTCTGTCTTCATACTTCATGTTCAAATAATGCATGCTTTGTATAGCTGTAAGTCATTCCATGTGCCTAGTTTTGAGTTTCGGGTCTCACCTCATGCATCGGGTGCCATGTTTTCATAATTTGGGGCTGTTTAGCATCATATTTCAGTGCTGAAATTTACTTGTTTGCATACCATGTTCCATGCCTTACCATGCTTTGGTAGAGTGGCATTCGTGCCTTAGGTTCGGTCCTCGGTTTGCGTGCACGCGTGCACGCATTTTGAGTTTCTCATTTTCATCTAATGGCCACTTATGTGAGTGTGGCCGGGGTCCACTCGTGTTGGTGTAAGTCCATTATGCATTGTGTATGCCATTTCATAGCATTGTGTATGCTAGGTTATATGTTAGCGCATCGTGTATATCATGTTACCTCGTGCATCGTGTATGCCATTCCATAGCATTGTGCATGTTAGGTTGTATCTTAGTTGCATTCATGCATGTCATGCATATCGCATTGTGTTTGGGGTAGGAGTTAGCCCGAGCACGGGAAACGAGGGACGTTTCGTACTTTGAGTGACGGAACGTGTCTCAATTCCCAGTCACCGACACTCCGGATTATCCATGATGGAGTCTCGGTCTTGTTGTGTTTATACGTGCATTCATTTCATATTGAGTAGTGCAATTCGACTCTTCGGCCATCATGCATCGAGATGCGTGATTGGTCGCACGAGGATCGAGGACTACACTCCCTGAAGAGTAGTCAAGCATACATATGTGAAAATACATTGCCATGCCCCTTTTCTGCTCTCTGTTGCAGCAAATCAAGAATCAGCAGCCTTCCGAAGCTTGGCACACATTCCAAGAACAATTGCAAATAGAGGCTAATTGGGGCATCGTAGTGGATTTCCGCACAAAGGCAGCCCGAATATGCATCATCCATCACCCGGAGAAGAGTCGAGGCAGTCCCTAGCTTGCATGCTAGTTTACCGCTTTCCTTAGTTAATTTGTTAATTAATTAGGATTTTGTATTTATTTGATCAGACATTTATTTGGGATCAGATATATTATTCTTTCGGACCCTCCGAGCGAGGGCGCAATTGTAATAAGTGTGCGTGCGTGTGATGTATGTCTTCCGACCCCACGTCTTTCTCCCTTTTATTTACCAGCTTATGATGGTTAGATTAGGGCATGTTTCAATTAGCATACAGTATGATAGCATGTTTGTATTCATTCATCTGTCTTGCATGCACCGGGCTCGGCGCATCATACTAACAGCATTTGTATTTCAATTCCGAGTTGAATACATGTTAGTTGTAGCATTCCATATGCCATGTTTAGAATAGCCGAGCCTGCTATAATTGCATTTTTGCATGTGTTGCAATAGGCATTTCTATATATTTATGATTCATGCATGGATTTCTAATTAGTTTCTATTTTGGCTTGGAGTACTCGGTGAGTTTTTATGCTTTAGCATCCTTGCATGCGTGTGAGTGACTGCCATGAATAGCATGCTTACCATGCGGCTAACTGCTTATGTGATATAACTGCCTGAATGCCTGTGGATGAAGGTTGGGTTAGTTGGATTGGAAGAAATCATTGACTGTGTGTTTTAAGCCCGCTAGATAGTGGCAAAATCATGTTTTCTAAGCCCACCTGAGGGTGGCAAATCCACCTGTTAGCCTACTTGCGAGTAGCACCATCAAACCATCTTTCAAAAACAAGCATGAAATGTTTTGTTCCAATTCAAGCAACCCAGCCTATACTTGTATACTGTGCGCATCACGTAGTAAATCTAGGCTAATAACCAGAATAAGAACACACAATGTTTTCAAAAATTGATATCATGGTTAGTAGAGGCCGATCTTTGATCGGCGAATGGGTGCTCACGGTGACCTTCCCAATCGCATCCAAGTTCCCGAGCCGAGGCAACTTTGGTGATGACGACACGTGGCCTTAGGCAAACGAGTCGGGTTTCCTAAATTTCCCAAAATAAAATATTTAGGTGGGACTCAGATTCCGCAAAATTCCATGTTTGGCACTTCTTTTAAAAAATCTGTTTCCAAAACGATTTGCCGGATTTGGACTCTTTGATGATTCATCGGTCTTGCATTACACTCTGCGAGATTAGATACAGGACCGTGACATTGAGTCCTGAACTGTAGTGAGCCCAAAATCGAACAAAACGGGATTTCCCTCCTGGGACGTTCGGGGACGTCTACAGTTTCTGGCGACTCCACTGGGGATTTAGAGAACTTAACTCGAACTCATGATATCTAGTTTTGACTACACTCGTGTGTTTCTTTGCATTGCATTTGCATTGGTGCGCCTAGGACACCGTGTTTGCCATCTGCTATTCCTGAACGGTTTGCCGGAGGCTTGTCTTGTCAAGGCATGACTATAAGGTCGACTTGCCAGGCTCTGCCAAGATGGGGAACACAAACCCCGGTTTTGCCGGGGCACCCCTTTTGACCATTCGACCTAGTGCATATTCGGAATCCGTAGTGACCATTCCAAACTAGGACAGGTTGCTTACCCGATGATAGGTTGTTTGAAGCCGCTGCGTGCGTAGTGAAACCCTAGCTCCTGACAAAATAGGACAGGGAAACCCTAACCTCTCGTAGGGGTGTTTTGCGTGCTTTTGTGCAAAATGTAAACTCGTTGGGAATGTGTGACACAATCCTTTGAGAGTCTTAATACGGAGGAGGACCTCTTCAAACCTTGGGGATCATATCAGAATCAAATTTGGGTCAAAATCTAGGGGTTTGTGTTTGATTTGGTGGAAATATACCAGAACTAGAACTCGGGAAAAATTGTATCTGGCTTTGTCTTGACCAACATATCCGGTATCTCGATCTAATGGAGCATTTGTTTTCAATGCTAGGGAGGTTTGTTTGAGCCAGAGAAGGAGCAGTGCCTACCTTAACCCCATCACAGTCTATTCAATCCCAGAAAAAGCCCTCTCTAAAAAAGCCCAATCCAGTCAAACCTGTCTAAACTAATCCAATTCCGATACATCAGCTATAGCCAGTTCGAAATCCTTGATTGATAAGCATTTAGGTTACCCCTATCCAACTCAGCAGACCCGTGATGGCTCAGAGTCCAGAAGAAGTTGTGGCCATGAGAACGGCCCTAAACTAGGGAATTGCTATACAAGATGAGACCAATGATGAAACGCAACGCCCGTCTGGGGGCATCTGCCTCACATCCAACTTTGGGACCCCAGCCGAATTTTGACCCACTTCCGCCAGCTGAAGATCTGCATGGCTCGAATCCCCAAGAAGGGTTGGCTCCAGCCAAGTTTTCAGACCCCTGGTACAGCCTAATGAGAGGCTTTATTCCCGTGATGTTAATGATCTTAGCCTAACCTCGGTAAAGATTGCCAATCTTGAGAAGCAATTTAAAAAGGCACAGGGACTTGACTCCATTCCCGACATTATAGATGGGTACACCGAGGTCGCCAGATCGCTCCCTGCATGCAGATTCAAAATGCCATATATTGACCGTTTCGACGGGTCTGGAGATCCTATGGTACACATCCTGCTTTTCTTGGACATCCTGAAACCGATAGGTCTGACTAAGCCTCAAAAGCTCTCTCTGTATGGGAGAACCCTGTCGGGTATAGCAGCCACATGGTAAGCCAAGTTGGAGGATACAGTGAAGCAGAACTGGGAAGAGTTGGCTGAGGCATTTGTCAATCAGTACTCTTACAATACGCAACTTGAAGTGACCATCCAAGAGCTTGAAGCAATCCATCAGAATCCTACAGAGTCTTTTGCAGAATTTATTGCAAGGTGGAGAGCAAAGGCAGCACTGATGACAGCTCGCCTTTCCGAGAAGGATCAGGTACGAATGGTGGTGCGGAATCTTGAATATGATATGTTTCAAAAGTTGATGGTCGTCCCACTATCCACTTTCAAAAGTTTGCACGAATTGGGGGTTCGAATCGAGAGTGCGCTCAACAGTGGGATCATTCCCAGAACGAGCAAACCGATAAGGAAGGTGATTTCTAGGAGTACCAATGCTGGTAGTAGCACCATTTCCAAACCCATTGAGATCAACACAGTCGCCACAGCCGACCCTTTTGCCAATCCAAGCCCATAAACAGCTGGCCCAACCCGAGCTCAGGGCAAAATTTTCACCCCCCTCTATATGAGCCTGACTAGCGCACTAAAAGTCTTGATAGAAAGAGGGCATCTCAAACCCCTCGATCCTCAACCCCTTCCTGACCCATTCCCAGCCAGGCATAACCCCGCCAAGTACTGTGTGTACCATCAGCAGCGCGGTCATGGCACCGATCGTTGCTACCGCCTTCGTCATGAGATCCAAAATCTTATCGACAACCAGACGATAGCTCCACCTCCAGATCCCAATGACTAAACATCTCCTACCTACCTTAATCTCATCCATACACTACCGCCCGCCTTTAACCCCAGTATATACATCACCCCAGCCCATTTACCCAAGCCTGAGGTGTTCATTCCGGAAAGTATTGATTTGTGTATGATGGATGCACCCAATCCGGTTCAGGAACACCGAGAGCGCAACATGAGTGAATCCACTATTGCTGAGATGTTGAGAATGATTGAAGACCTGCAGGGAACGGTGGCAGATTTGACATTTGGCGTTTCGATCCCATCACCAAGGTCCTCAACCTTAGGGGCGAATTGTAGGTGAAAAAAGCCAATCCAAAACTATTCCAAGTCTGGGTGGTGATGTGGCAACAACAACTAGGCTCCACTCTGACGTAGCAATTCAATCCCTTGGCCAAGCAGAAGCAAGTGGTAGAGACGAAGCCGGGGCAGGTATTGATCTTCATGTACAACTTCAGTGGGTTATCAAGGCATTGAGGGTCAAAGGGCTAAGCAGGCGGCAAGTGCTTATAAGGGCATTCTGAGTCAAGAGGCAAGCCGGGGCAAGGGAAGTTGTACCAGAAAGACTCTTTTTAGTTCCATTCCTACACTCGAAAGAGATCGGCAAACCCAGTCAACACCTGCTGACCATTTTGCCGGTACATCCAACACAACCTCTCAAACCGTGAAGTACCCGCCCTGAGAAAAAAGGTTCTTCGCACCGCTTTATATGTCCTTATCCAAAGCCATGAGTGTGCTGATCGAAAAAGGCCATCTCAGACCCCTTAAGCCTCGGCCTCTCCCGAAGAATCTTCCCCCCTTCCTATGATCCGGCCAAGTACTGTGCCTTTCATCGGCAAGTTGGTCATGGCACTAATAGTTGTTTCCGCCTTCGCCATACAATTCAAGACTTGTTTGATAAGAAAGTCATCGCTCCACCTGAAGATCCCAAAGCTGTCAGTAACCTCCTCCCTGACCACAATAGCTTGCCAATGGACAACCATCCCCCTGGCCAACATGTCATACCCACTAATGAGCCCGAACCCTTTGAGTTTAGCCCAAAATCTTCTTGTCTGACCAACATCGTTGAAGAGATAGAAAGTTCACTTGATCTTGATATGTGGAAAATTTATGAAACGGTGCTGCCAGCACTGGTGGTTGGAATGAGAAACCTCAGTCTCAACTAAGATAGAAGTCTGAAACCAACCTTTTTGGGCGTGGATATGTATTGAAGGCAGATCTGAACCCTCTTGTGGGCCACTTCAAGTTGTTTTTGAATTCTGCGGATGGACTTGGAGAAGGGTACTCCCCTTTTTGTTTCAGAAATGCTTTATTTTGTTTTGAGTTGTGTGTCTTGTAAATAGTTTTGTTTGTGAGTGCAATTTTCTTCCTTTTCTTGCGTTGTAGCGTCAGTTGAGTCTTTTCCTTTGAGTCGCTCTCATGTACTCTCAGGTCTTCATCTTTTTAAGAAAATGGGAGTCAAGTTTTTGATCATTTTATTGTGCCTATAGTGATGCATGTGTGACCTTTGGCAGATAGAAAAAGATTTTGAATTTGTTTTTGAAATTGTTTTCTGAATGAAATTCCGCTAATAAGCTCGAGTATTGAGAATGATCCCTTGAATAGTTTGAGTGAATTCTGACTTGCCAGAAAGTCATTCACAATTTCAAGAATTTTCAACCACTTCTTTTGTAAAGCTTGCGAAGTTAGTTTTAGAATTGTGTGTGATATCTCATTTTATCCTGGGGGTTCTCTCCGCCGTCAGGCAATCATTTTGATAAGCACAAGGCAGCTTTCAGACCTACAAGCACAAAGTAACTTTCAGATTTCACAAGTCATAGAATCTCTCCCCTTGGTGCTTTTATTATTTCAAAGAGAAAAGAAACAAAAAAAAAACAAAAAAGCAAACAACAACAGCAACAAACAGAAAAAGAAAATTGAAAGAAAAAGAGAAGAAAAGAAAAGAAAAGCAAAAAACGAAAAAGGAAAGAAGTCAATCATTAAGCCAAGGGCATCCATTGGAATGAAATCCAATCAACTATCTGGAAAGGAACTTCTGTATGAATTCGGGAAAGCCAGTGTGCGGAGGTACCACAGTGCAAGAAGAGCCAACCTTCAAAATGGAGCAAGAGAAAAGAAGAAGACATGCTGGAGAACCAGACTCAAATCAAGGCAAAGTCAGTTCCAGTGATAAGGGCAAGGGTGACCATTGATCACATTCACCACACTCACCACATTCACCGCAGATGTTGTAACATTATCCTTGAGAGGCTCGCTAGGCCGAAAACCCGAAAGGGCGACCTAGGCAAAAATTAGAGCATGAAAAATAAGAAATCAAATAAATAGAGCTTGCAAGGTTGAAAACCCCGAAGGGGCGACTTTGGCAAAAGTTAGAGTGTAAAAGGAGAGATTAAATACCCGAGGGAACCTTAACCTTGAACTACGTTGACCTGATTCTCATTCTTGGGATACGTAGGCAGCTTCATCCTGAAGTTCGGTCTCAATCATATCCATCTCATTCTATCTCAACTCAATCACCTTGCCCGAGTCCTGTCATCAACTTCACACCAATCCATGAGCTACACCGACTACTGCGCATATCATATACTTGCGCTGGGTAAGAAAGAACTAACTTGAATCGGCAAGAGGAGCAATTTTCAATACTTGAACTTATCAGTAGAATCTCTTTCTTGAGCAAAACATGGATTAAAATTGATTTTTAAAAGGGAGCATAAGTAAAACTAGGGGCACTATGAATGATCAATTACCTTGAGTCTTTTTTTTGCTTTTGGGTCAGTTGTGGGTTCTGTTGTGTTGTGCCTAATATTTGTCTCAGTCTGCTCTCTGTAGCGAGTCACCATAGCATGTCGTTATTCGAGTCACCATAATGTGTCTGTTGTGTTGTCAAAAAAAGCACTCTCCATCGAGTCACCAGTAGCGAGTTTGTCGCTTGAAAAAGTTCAACAGAGTGGCATGGCCAAAATTCCATACACAAATGTTCATTTTAACTCGGAAACAAGTCCATGTGTGAAATTCATAAACAAGCTGAGAGTGCCCATGCAAGGGGCAACATATTTATGATCAGTGGGTTCTTAATATGTCAGAAGAGAAGCATGAGTCTGATGGGTTGACAACGGATCTGATAATCCCCATTTCCTGTGCCTGCATAATGTTTAAGACGGTGCCCAATGGCTGGACACTAGGGGCAATTTTCATTGCATTTGATCGGGTCACCAATTGAACAAGGGGCAGAAACCCAGACGGTACCCAATGGCTGGACACTAGGGGCAATTTTCATTGCATTTGATCGGGTCATCAATTGAACAAGGAGCTTAGATCCAACCTATCTCTCAGTTTGCCAAAGCCATCTGTTGGGCACTTTTCCCCTGGATTAGGGTGGATTTACCCCCATGATGATTCTGATATGGTTCAACTTTTGAAAACTATCTCCAACCATTCCGAAACTCTCTTCGGGATTGCCATATTCCCTCTGATTAATGCATGCGTGTTATGCCTACATGTCCATACATAGGGGTTGCTTTGAACTGCGTAATTGGTTGCTCTTGCTATTGACTTTGTTTTGTGCTTAACAGAGTTTTGTTGAGTTGCTTTCCTCTGTAGTACATTTCAATAGGTTGTGGCAGAATGCCCTTTACTCATCTCAAAATGTACATGACGCATTACGTTGAGTGTTGCTCGTTTTCCTCAATATGCTTTCACTATTGCGTAGAATATGTTCTTATGCATAGAATATGGTTTCCGTGTTGCATAGAAAATGCTCGTATTTTTTCGCATAGAACATGCACCTCTTCCATATTTGCATAGATCCTGCATTTCATCACACTATCTTGTGCATTCCATTACACTCGCGCTGTTTAGCGTATCGCACTATCTTGTGTAGTCATGTTGTCTAACGTGTCGCGTTGTTTAGCGCATCGCACTATCTTGTGCATTCGCACTATCTTGTGCACTCGCGCTTTCTTGCACATCGCACTGTCTTGTGCACTCGCATTGTCTAACGCATCGTGCTTTTTAGCGCATCGCATTATCTTGTGCACTCGCGTTGTCTAACGCATCGCGCTGTTTAGCGCATTGCACTATCTTGTGCACTCGCGTTGTTTAACGCATCGCGCTGTTTAGCATATCGCACTATCTTGTGCACTCGCATTGTCTAACGCATCGCGCTGTTTAGCGCATCGCACTATCTTGTGTATTTGCACTATCTTGTGCACTCGCGCTTTCTTGCGCACCGCACTATCTTGTGCATTCGCACTATCTTGCGCACCACACTGTCTTGTGCACTCGCGCTTTATTGCACACCGCACTGTCTTGTGCACTCGCGTTTCTAGCGTATCGCACTGTCTTGTGCACTCGCGTTGTCTAACGCATCGCGCTGTTTAGCGCATCGCACTATCTTGTGCACTCGCGCTTTCTTGCGCACCGCACTGTCTTGTGCACTCGCGCTTTCTTACGCATCGCGCTATCCTGTGCATTTCATTACATACTCTCATCTTGCATAAAGGAAAATGCTTGTATCTTTTGCTTTGAACTTGCATCGCGCTTTCTTACGCACCTTACCTGCACCTGTTAGTGCATTGCATTGTTCGTGTTTTCTTGCGCATCTTACTTGCACTTGTTAGTGCATTGCATTGCTCGCACTATCTTGTGCACTCTCCGGTCTAGGAGACCTTAAATCCTCTAAAGGTGCAATTCCTTTGGTGTTTGTCGTGCCCAAACGACTTCCAGTGGTCTGGTATAGCCACCTGCCTGTGTTTTGCGGTGAGTTCCTAGAAGACCAACTGAGACGGTGGAAACTAGAGTTTGAATGGCTTATGCCTAGGACGCAAAGGTTCGGGATTTCTGAGACTAAAGTCTAGTTTAAATACCCAGGGGTATACCCTCGGCTTGAAATCTATATGGCAGCCCCATAAATTGAGATAGCATCTGTATGCGCCTCAATTTTGGATACTGATCCAACCTAGTCTGTCACCCTGTTGGAGAATAGGGAAAGCTGCGACCATGGCCAGGGAGAAAAGTATTACCTGTGGTTCAATCAAGATGCAGAAGCGGGAGATCCCCAACAGCCTAAGGTGAGTCATCGCCAATTGCCCCTGCAAGGCACGATATTGTATGTACAGTTCATTTAAAGCTGGCATGGCCAGACTAGCCGCACAGGTATTGTATCCTTTGTGTGAAACGGGGTAAGAATTGCATAATTCTTTTACATCCTTTCTGCATTGTAGTGTAGTTGGATTCGTGTTCATCTGCTTAAAACTGTCGCATGTTTGCTTCATTACAGCATCTGTGGCATAATTGTTAATCATACTCTTGCATCTTGTATATCATTTGCATTTTGCCCCAGCCTTCGGGCGCATCCTTGCATGCTTTTACTAATTGATTGTCTGAGTCTTCGGCCTTGTCAAAAAGGGGTTGTCTCTGGGCTTTGACAATCACTCTCGTCGTTATTATGACTTCTGAGTTCTGTCAAAGAGGGGCAACTATAGACACCCCATTTTTGACCGTCCTCAAGACTTAGTTGTGCTTGTAGGTACACCCAACGGCTGGTTCGATTGCTTGCCCAGCATTCGACTGCCGCGGCGGAACGTCACTGGTTCGGGTTTTCAGAACCTTGTATCCTTTTTGTCTCATTTTTGGACCCTGACCTGGTCCTTTCAGGGTGGCCCCTGTGGTGCACTGCCGGCCATGGCTTGGCCCCTGCCGGCTACTTGTGAACACCTGCCGGCCATCAGTGTGGCACTGCCGGCCATTGCTGATGGCCGGCACCCCCCCTATTTCAGCTGGTTTCCGGGAAGATCTTTTGTACCAGCTGGATTCCTCATATCTGCCCTCCATACACGTGTATGGAGGGATCAAAGCCAAGAAAAGCTTGTTCAAGAAGCTTAAGCTTTGCTTTGTTCTATATAAGGAAGGGTCCTCTTCCTTAGCCAGGGGCTGAGCTTTTAAAAAAGCCAAAAAGCTTCCTCTCTCTCTATATTGTGTGTTTTGTGCCTTAAAAGTTAGATTTCTTTGCACTTCTTTCACTACAAGCCATAACACCACACCTCCATCACTCATTCCAGCATCTTGGAAGCCTTTTGCAGAGGTTGAAAGCACCATTCCTTGGTCCAAAAGCTGCTGGAAGCTTAGTCTACAAGGGTAAGTCTCCTTTCCCTCTCTTTTGGCTCTTTCTTTGCATACAATTTTAGCCTTTGTTGCTTACATTTTTGGGCTCCGACCCAAAACAGAAATAGTCATATTTTGAGCTCTTTTTCATGTTTTATTAAGGGTCTTTCTCTGTTTGAGGTTTCCATCTTACCCTTAGTGTTAAAACCCTCCTTTTAGGCCTATTTTTGCATACTATTTTAGGCTTATTTGTGAGCTGTTTTGGGTTTGGTCATAAACTGTGAAGTGGCTTGTTTTGAGCCCCTCTTCAACTTTGTTGAAGGACTCTCCTCTGTTTGAGGACAGCTACTATCACTTGCCTCTTTATCCCTCTTTTAGGCCCTTTTTCTTGCATGCTAGTTTGACCTTACTTGTGATTATTTTCGTGGCTTGATGTAAACTGTAAAGTGCCTTATTTTGAGCCCCTATTCAACTTTGTTGAAGGGATCTTCACCATTTGGGGCCAGCTGCTGTCCATTGTCTCTATTCTCATTTTTAGGGCCATTTTTGCATGATAGATTAGCCCTATTTGTACTCATTTTTTAGACTTGTTATAAACTGGAAAAAGGATTTTTTTGACATCATCTTCATGTTTTATTAAGGTTCCTTTTTTTTTGAGGTCATATGCTATCTTGTATGCTTGGTTGCCTCCCATTTTGAGCCTTATATCCTAGCCCTTGTTGCACGCTTTGTTTGGCCTTCTAGCCACTAAAATCCAGTGGATCTTTAGTGGCTTGGCCATTGTTTTGAGCTTCCAAATCAGAGGGGGGTGACCCCCTCTCTCCTTGACTTGTTTGGTAGTCATTTTGGCCTTCCAAAGAGACCCCATCTTGCATGCTTCTTAGTCACATTCTAGGGTCAATTTGTTGAGTCTTGGGACTATCATATTTGATTTTCAGAATTTTATATGCCATGTCACTTGTCTATCTTGTATGTGCCTAATAACTCCTTGTATAGCCATCTAAAGGAGCTCATCATTTTTGCATACCATGGTTGCATATCAGTGGTTATTTGGGCCTATTTTCACATGTTTTATTCACTGATTTTTGACAGATTAGTGAAATTCCATGTGCATCATGTACTTGCCATGTAAACCATGTTTACTAGTCAAAATTGCATGCTAATTTAAGCCATCTTGCTAGCACTTTTTGGCCTTTCTTTAAACTGGAAAAGTCCATGTTTTGGGACTTCCTTGACTCTGTCTTCATACTTCATGTTCAAATAATACATGCTTTGTATAGCTGTAAGTCATTCCATGTGCCTAGTTTTGAGTTTCGGGTCTCACCTCATGCATCGGGTGCCATGTTTTCATGATTCGGGGCTGTTTAGCATCATATTTCAGTGCTGAAATTTGCTCGTTTTCATACCATGTTCCATGCCTTACCATGCTTTGGTAGAGCGGCATTCGTGCCTTAGGTTCGGTCCTCGGTTTGCGTGCACACGTGCACGCATTTCGAGTTTCTCATTTTCATCTAATGGCCACTTATGTGAGTGTGGCTGGGGTCCACTCGTGTTGGTGTAAGTCCATTATGCATTGCGTATGCCATTTCATAGCATTGTGTATGCTACGTTATATGCTAGTGCATCGTGTATGCCATGTTACCCCGTGCATCGTGTATGCCATTCCATAGCATTGTGCATGTTAGGTTGTATCTTAGTTGCATTCATACATGTCATGCATATCGCATTGTGTTTGGGGTAGGAGTTAGCCCGAGCACGGGAAACGAGGGACGTTTCGTACTTTGAGTGACGGAACGTGTCTCAATTCCCAGTCACCGACACTCCAGATTATCCATGATGGAGTCTCGGTCTTGTTGTGTTTATACGTGCATTCATTTCATATTGAGTAGTGCAATTCGACTCTTCGGCCATCATGCATCGAGATGCGTAATTGGTCGCACGAGGATCGAGGACTACACTCTCTGAAGAGTAGTCAAGCATACATATGTGAAAATACATTGCCATGTCCCTTTTTTGCTCTCTGTTACAGCAAATCAAGAATCACGAAGCTTGGCACACATTCCAAGAACAATTGCAAACAGAGGCTAATTGGGGCATCACAGTGGATTTCCGCACAAAGGCAGCCCGAACATGCATCATCCATCACCCAGAGCAGAGTCGAGGCAGTCCCTAGCTTGCATGCTAGTTTACCGCTTTCCTTAGTTAATTTGTTAATTAATTAGGATTTTGTATTTATTTGGACTGTATTACTTATTTGGGACTGTATATTATTCTTTCGGACCCTCCGAGCGTGGGCGCAATTGTAATAAGTGTGCGTGCGTGCGTGTGATGTATGTCTTCCGACCCCACGTCTTTCTCCCTTTTATTTACCAGCTTATGATGGTTAGATTAGGGCATGTTTCAATTAGCATACAGTATGATAGCATGTTTGTATTCATTCATCTGTCTTGCATGCACCGGGCTCGGCGCATCATACTAACTGTATTTGTATTTCAATTCCGAGTTGAATACATGTTAATTGTAGCATTCCATATGCCATGTTTAGAATAGCCGAGCCTGCTATAATTGCATTTTTGCATGTGTTGCAATAGGCATTTCTATATATTTATGATTCATGCATGGATTTCTAATTAGCTTCTATTTTGGCTTGGAGTACTCGGTGAGTTTTTATGCTTTAGCATCCTTGCATGCGTGTGAGTGACTGCCATGAATAGCATGCTTACCATGAGGCTAACTGCTTATGTGATATAACTGCCTGAATGCCTGTGGGTGAAGGTTGGGTTAGTTGGATTGGAAGAAATCATTGATTGTGTGTTTTCAGCCTGCTAGATAGTGGCAAAATCATGTTTTCTAAGCCCACCTGAGGGTGGCAAATCCACGTGTTAGCCTACTTGCGAGTAGCACCATCAAACCATCTTTCAAAAACAAGCATGAAATGTTTTGTTCCAATTCAAGCGACCCAGTCTATACTTGTATGCTGTGCGCATCACGTAGTAAATCTAGGCTAATAACCAGAATAAGAACACACAATGTTTTCAAAAATTGATATCATGGTTAGTAGAGGCCGATCTTTGATCGGGCGAGCGGGGGTGCTCACGAAGTGACCTTCCCCAATCGTACCCAAGTTCCTGAGCCGAGGTAACTTTGGTGATAACGGACACGTGGCTTTAGGCAAACGAGTCAGGGTTTCCTAAATTTTCCAAAATAAAATATTTAGGTGGCGACTCTGTATTTGGCAAAGCAGTCCATGTTTGGCACTTCTTTCAAAAAAATCTGTTTCCAAAACGATTTTCCGGATTTGGACTCTTTGATGATTCATCGGTCTTGCATTGCACTCTGCGAGATTAGATACAGGACCGTAACATTGAGTCCTGAACTGTAGTGAGCCCAAAATCGAACAAAACGGGATTTCCCTCCCGGGACATTCGGGGACGTCTACAGTCATCCTCTAGAGGAAACTCCCAGTTGCCCGAGACAATGAAATAATTGTCTCCGACGCCCTTGTTGGAATCAGGGACGTCGGCGATGAGTTTGTATTTGGTCGACCTCAGCTTAAGGTAATAAATGTAGCCGTTTTCTGACTTAAGGCCACACATGGTGGAGCAGTACTGGATGTCGGCATGAGTAATCCTAGCGTTCTCTTTTTTGGCTAAGGCAATTGTACCATTGATAACTCGGTAAGAGTTAATGGCAAGCTGCATTGGGTTCAGTTTGTAATAGTAAAGGACTTCGCGGAAAAGGATGTCAAGGGGGAACCTAAGCTTACACTCAATGAAGGCTACTACTGGGAAGGGCATGAAGTTGTCTTTGGGCATGATGGAGTCCTCCTCCCCTGCCAACCTAAGGTGGACATCAGCAGGAATGACAAACTCCTGCCTAAAGTATTCTAGCTTAGTTGGGGTGTCTACCCTTCACCTGAACATAGCCATGACATCGGCCAAAGTGAGGGAGGTGTTGGATTTCAAAAGGAATTGTTTTGTTAAGGTTTAAAGGACCTCGGCTTAAACTCAAATCAGGAGCTGGGGCAAGGGTTTTCAGGATCTAGGAGGAGTACGTTTCAATTTTTCCTAAGGATAGGAGTTCTAGAACAAAACCCAAGCCTAATCTATAAAGAAGCAGAGAATGAAAGGCAAGAATTTGGAAAACACAGCAAGAAAATAGGGCAAAAAGCATGATTCAGACTCAAGAAGATAACAGAAAATCAAGAACAGTGGTAAGCAATCAAGAACGTTAAGAGTATGAACAACATGTGCGTGTGTGTATACCCAGAAACAAAATTACAAGCAAGGCAAAATTTACAACACAAATGAAGATTCAAGAACATGAATAAAATCACAGTAGTAGTGTACAAGCATAACAGTTTGAAGTGAAACAAGAAATTGAAACAAAGGGAAGCAATGGCTTACTAGGAAGAGTGACGCCGGTGAAATGAATGCCGAAGTTGAACGATGGTGGAACAAGTAGCAGGACGGTGAATACCTTGCCAGAGGGGGAGAATGGAGTAGTTACAGAAAGCTTCGAAGGCAACAATGGAGGATTTGGGAGAGAAAGTTAGAGAGAGAGAGAGAGAGAGAGAGAGCTTGAATGAAAACGGTGATGTGAAAGTGAAAAGACGAAGAAAGAGAAGTGTTTTTTATCAAAACACGAAAAGGCGGCAAAATGGTATTGAATGTGCATAAGACGACGTGCCTGTTAGGTGGCACACGCAAAAATGATGCGACCTGATGGCGCGTGTTAGGTACTGTTCAATAGGGACGAGACGCATGGTGAAAACGATTGAGTTACTGTGCGTGACAGCTCATACGCGTGTAGAAACTCTTGGAGTTCTTGATTTAATAAAGCAAATACCTCGGCTATGGGAATGATCTCGGTTAAAGAGCTTGAAATTTTTTTTGGCTCTTGGCTCTAAGGCATTGATGAAATACAGACTACAAGTCTTGGTCATATGGAGCTGACGAATGATGACCTCAGTAACGAATGATAGAGCAAGCTTAGCCAACGTGCTATATGGTCAAATGATATAGGTTCTGTCACCTTAGGATGCCGAAGTAATAGAACCTAAGGGGCAGTTGTGGGGACATAATTTTTTGAATAGCAACATGTGGCCAAGATGGCACCAAAGTGCCAGACGAAGTGCCATGTGTCCTTGTCTTGACGCTGAGGTAATCTCGGCTGAGTCGTGGTTACCTGCGAAGATACCAGAATCCGACATGAACGGATAATGGATAAGAGTTCTAGAATGGGGGAGGACTTCAGCCTGGATAAGGATAAAGCTCTCAGTGCGTTTATCTTTATTTGTAGGAGAGTCCTGGATGAATATTGAGCAAAAGTCCAAGAGAAACTAGGCTTCTAGAAAAATCAGGTCAGTGTTGACTATAAAAGAAAGGCACCCTCGTGGGTTCAAGGTACGCTTTTTGTATTCTGGCTAGTGAGTTAAGCACTAATTATTATCTTTGAGAGATAACTGAGTATTAACTTGATAGTCGAAGTGCCCCCGGGTAGAAGAACCATTGCCGGAGTCTTTTCTCTTTGTGACAGGTCGTTCAAGCGCAATTCTGTCGGTATTCTCCAGTTGAGTACCTGTTTGGCAGTGTGGTAAAAAAAAAGCACACACAGAGACCAAATTGTTTGGTCTCTAAAAGTGAAAATTTTATTGCAAAAGACATTTAGGGACTAATTTCTATCGTAATAAGGATAGTCGCTAAAAGATCACCTCGAAAAGTAAAAAAATAAGGCCTTTAGTGACAAAATTTTAAAAATATCACTAATAAATACACTTTTAGAGATAAAATAATTTGGTCTAAAAATAGTATATTTTTTTAGACAAAATATTTGGTTCCAAAAAGATAATTATTCATCACTAATGTCTAATTTTCACGCTAAAAATATAATAATGACACTTTTCTCAACAAAAATAATTTTGTCTTTAAATTTTGGTCTCTAAAATCTTAATTTTTTGTATTGATCATTATCAATTTCATTAAGTTGAAATTCATTATTAGAAGTATTGTCTGAAGAATATTTTATATTAGATTTGGGTTCTTTGTCCAGGAAAAGAATTGATTCTAATTGGTTTTTAAATTCATTTGAGACATCAAGTTTATGGATTTTCCTTTTGGTTAGACATTTATTTGCATAGTGACATGATTTGCCATGTTTCCAATAGTTTGTGATTTTCTTAGAGGAACTGGGTTTGGATTTAGAGATGTTGGAAGATTTAGAATTAGTAAACTTTCTCTTTTATAATAAGGTTTCTTTTTGTAGTTTGAAAATTTGTTATAATATTTTTTTGTAGAATATTTGCAAGTTTTGTGGATAGGTGCCCTTCGGGAGGAGAATCCTGATACAGGAGGAAGAATAGAATTGTAACCAAATTGGTAGCAAAATTGGCCGAGTTTACTTCGAATGGTTGTGCATTCCTTCTTTAATTGATTTTTAAGTTTGATATAATTACATAGGGATAATCCTTCAGCGCAAATTTCAAATATTAATTCACCGAAGGTGTATTGCTTGTAGGGGATTTGACCATTATGTTTGGTGCGGATTCTAGTCTTGACCTTTTCGGCGAAAAATATGGGAAGTCCGGTAATAAAGCGTTCTTTCCATAAATCTTTGATGACATCATGTCAGTTATAGAGTTTGGAGAGAAATATATCTTTGTATGAAGCTTGGAGATAGGTACTGTTATTCATTTGAGATCGATAAATGATCTTTAAACTTTGGTTTTTTTTTTTGATAGGCAAAATTAAAGCTATATTGATGAAGAAAGCAATATACATGTGAAACTTACATCAACGAAAGAGGGAAGTGCAAAGAGAATCATAGTTGGCCTTAACAATCCCAATCAGGTTGGCACCGCTAAAGAAGCACAATCATTTGCTAGCACTTGACCCTAGATTGGTGAGAAACCCATCAAGAGGAACCAAAGTAAAGAAAGAAAAAACGAAACAGAACAACAAAACCAGCAGCAGAGCAACAATACAACAGCAATTCAACTCCCCTGTGTCACAATTTCTAGACACAGTGGCAAACCTGCTTCAAATTATAGACCACATCTTGCACGAAGTAATTAAACTCTTTCAAAAAGAAGGAAGCCCACATAGCAACTCTAACCTTTACCAGCTCATCCAAATCAGTCAAATCTGGTTGTGCCTTATTAAATAAGCACTCATTCTAATTTTCCACACCGACCACATTACTGCTAATGGAATTGTCCTCCAAATCTCCTTTACCTTTTTCTTCATTTTTGTACCTGATCACAAATGTAATAATGCCTCCACTGAACCAGGAATAACCCAACTTAAATTCCATCAATTCACAATATTGGCCCATATTCTCCAGATCATAGAATAGTGAAGTAGAACATGGTTCAAAGACTCTACCTCAGATTTACAAAGCACACAGAGTGCACTGACATTTGAATTCAACACTCCAATCCTTTGCAAAAACTCAGAGGACTTAATCCTACCTCTCCCAGCTAACCAGCTCAGAAATTGTATCTTGGGAGGGGCTAAATTATTCCAAATACTTTTAGTGACTGTAATAGCTAGCCTTTTACATGCTTCCACCCACTTCCAGATTGATGCCACAGTAAAAGCTCTAGAGGAATGAGCTAGCCAAAAGCAAAAGTCTTCAACCCCTTCATTTAGCCTAGGTGCATTCTGCAACTGCTCATTAAGACTCAACACTTCCTCATCTTCCCAAGCAAAAAGAGGCCTTCTAAAGGCAAGTTTCCAATCTTTATCCATTCATCTTCTATGGAAAAAATCAAACAAATTTCCATCTTTTTCAACTGACAAAGTGAATAATCTGGGGCATACCACACTGACCACATTACTGCTAATGGAATTGTCCTTCAAATCTCCTTTACCTTTTTCTTCATTTTTGTACCTGATCACAAATGTAATAATGCCTCCACCGAACCAGGAATAACCCAACTTAAATTCCATCAATTCACAATATTGGCCCATATTCTCTAGATCATAGAACAGTGAAGTAGAACATGATTCAAAGACTCTACCTCAGATTTACAAAGCACACAGAGTGCACTGACATTTGAATTCAACACTCCAATCCTTTGCAAAAACTCAGAGGACTTAATCCTACCTCTCCAAGCTAACCAGCTCAGAAATTGTATCTTGGGAGGGGCTAAATTATTCTAAATACTTTTAGTGACTGTAATAGCTGGCCTTTTACATGCTTCCACCCACTTACAGATTGATGCCACAGTAAAAGCTCTAGAGGAATGAGCTAGCCAAAAGCAAGAGTCTTCAACCACTTCATTTAGCCTAGGTGCATTCTGCAACTGCTCATTAAGACTCAACATTTCCTCATCTTCCCAAGCAAAAAGAGGCCTTCTAAAGGCAAGTTTCCAATCTTTATCCACTCCTCTTCTATGGAAAAAATCAAACAAATTTCCATCTTTTTCAACTGACAAAGTGAATAATCTGGGGAATACCACACTCAAACTTTGATTGTTAAATGACCTATCTTCTAGAACTGCAATCTTCTACCATTTCCAATAACTAACTTGAAATTTTGCAAAGCAGGATTTGCTGAAGCCATTGATAGTATGCCCTGCCACAGATTAGACATCAACACTGAATCTACTAGTAATGGGCTCCATCTACCACCCAAACCTTCATACTTACTACAAACCACTTGTTTCCACAAAGCTGACTCCTCTTTGCCATACCTCCACCACCACTTAATTAATAACCACTCATTAACCTGACTTAGATTTCTCACACCTAGCCCACCTTGATTTTTTCTTAGACAAACCTCCTTCCAACAACTAAGTGCACTTTTTTCCTGATTTCAAATGCTCCCCAAAGAAAATTAGCTTGAATTCTGTCTAATGATTTTGCAATAGCCACTGGCAGCTTCAAGATGGATATGAAATATACTGGCAAGCTTGTCAAAATAGACTTTATCAGAGTTAATCTTCCTGCAAAAGACAAATACCTTCTATTCCATGAAGCTAACTTGCTCTTGAACTTATCCATCATAGGTTTCCATGTACTCTTCCTCCTTGGATTTGCTTCTAATGGGAGCCCCAGATAGTTCATTGGCAACTTTTGACTGAGGAAATTAATTTTTTTTGCAAAAGCCATCACTAGATCATCTTGAACACCCATCCCACACACTTTACTTTTACGAAAATTTATTTTGAGTCCTGTCATCAACTCAAAGCATCTTAATATTCTTTTCACGTCAACAATTTCCTCCCAATCTGCTTCACAAAATATAATAGTATCATCAGCAAACTGCAAGTGTGATAGTTTCAACTCATTTGGCCCTATTGTTACTCCTCTAATTAGGCCCTCTTCTTTTGCTCTTTCCATAAGAATATTAAGGCCCTCTGCTACAATGTTAAAGAGGAAATGTGAAAGTGGGCTATCTTACCTGAGGCCTTTTATGGGGGAAAACTCTGATGTAGGTGATCCATTTACTAGCACTGATATTCCAGTTGTAGATATACAAGTCTTCATCCACTCCAGCCATTTCTTGCTAAAACCAAAATTGGTCATCATTGAATACAAGAACTCTCAATTTACTGAGTCGTATGCCTTTTCAAAGTCTAGCTTTAGGATGATTCCTTTCTCTTTTGACCTTCTTCGCCAATCCACTACTTCATTGGTAATTAGTACCCCATCTAGAATATATTTTCCACTTAGAAACGTTGTTTGTACTTCACTAATGATCTTGGGTAAAATCTGCCTTAACTTTCTTGATAACAATTTAGCTATTATTTTGTACATTGAGTTAACCAAACTGATTGGTTATAGTCACTCAACCCCACAAGATTTTTCTTCTTGGGAATTAAGGTAATAAATGAACTATTCACTCCTTTGGCCAACTTACCATTAGAGTGGAACTCATTCATCATCTGCACAATCTCTCCTTTCATGATGTCCCAACATTTTTGAATACTTTTTAGATTAAAACCATCTGGCCCTGGAGCTTTTTTACCTTCGCAATCTTTAATTGCTTCCCAGATTTCATCCTTTAAAAAAACTGCCTCCAGCAATTCAGTTGAATCTGTTTGACTACTTAAGGCAAAAACACCTGACAATTTTGGTCTACACCTCCATCCTTTAGTAAATAACTAACCAAAATGATTTACCACTGCCTGTTTAATCATCCTAGGCTGATCATGAAGTACTCTATTCTCATTAACTAAGTTCAACAAGTTTTTCCTTTGTCTTTTACTTGCCATTCTATGAAAAAAACTGGTATTTTTATCCCCATTTTTAGCCCATACATTCTAGATTTTTGATGCCACAACCATTCATTCTTCTTGCTCAGATCCTAAGCTAAACTTCTAACTTCTGCCCTTCTTTTAATCTCAGAATCCTAAAGAATCCTTTCTTCAGCTTTTAAATCCCATTCATGAAGTTCATCCACTGCTTTTTTTCAACTGTTCATCAATGTTACCAAACACTTCACAGTTCTACATTCTCAAATGTGCTCTAAGATTTCCTAGCTTTTTCAATAACCTATAACTGGCCCAACCACTAACTTGTGATCCTTCCCAACATTTCTTTACTTCTGCTTTGAATTTAGGATGCAAACACCATGCATTGACGAATTTAAATGGTTTTGGGCTCCAATCCCTCCCATCTTCCATAAAGAGTACTGGGCAGTGATCAGAAATGCTTCTAGGCAGCCCTTACTGTTTAAACTTTGAATCCTTCCACCCATCTAGGATTGATTAGGAATGTATCAATCCTACTCCATATAGCTCCATCCATTATATTGCACCAAGTGAAATTTTTGTCTAACATTGGCATATCTATCTGCTCCAGCTTTTCAATCAATTCATTAAAGTCCTTCATCCTTTTTTCCTTTCTAGAACATCCTTTTCTTTCACTCATGAATCTTATTTCAATAAAGTCTCCACCTATACACCAAGGACTTGAAAAAGATGGTTTAAACTTAGCTAAGGACTCCCATAATTGTCTTCTTTTCAACACATCATTGGGTGTATATAGATTTATGATAACACATCTAAAAGAATGATGTACTATACCAGATAATAGTATGAAGTTTATGTTACTGCAACACTCCTTTAGCTCAAAAATTTGTAGATTCTACGAGCATAACATACCACCAGCACTTCCTTTTACAACCACCTCCATGCACTCCAACTCCTTCTATGGCCATAATGACTTAGCAAAAATATCATCTACTTTGCTTTTCTTAGTCTCCTGCAGCAGAAGGACATCAATCTTCCTCTCCCTAACTAAATTTTTTTTTTCTTCTCTTTTTTGAACTCTGCTTTCTTCACTTGTAGTGCCTTGTTGTCACACCACAGGCCATTAGCCTTCAGCGCTGCCATTTTAGCAGCAACCTTGCAATCATATCTCACGAACCAAACCTTTATCCCGTTGCTTTTCTTCTTTTTGCTGGGATGAAAGCATCCTTAACTACTCCAAACTTATCAAACAACGTAAACAGACTCTCTGGATTCATTGAGTTTGGAATCTCATCCACAAAGATCATAAACAATCCATTTTCCACTGATCTACTGCCTTGGTTGCCCACTCGTCTTCTTCTCAGCATTGGATTCTAACCCCCAGCCTCCATTCTCGTCAGGTTTAGCTGTCTTGCAACTCCTCTGTATTTTGACACTCCTCGAGAAAAACCACTACTTTTCTGGAAAGTTGAGAATGGTTTCTTGATCTTTAAACTTGTTAGCCATAACATCAAATCAAAGATACATAGCATGGTTAATTGTTGATTTTTGGCCGCCTTATGTTCTTACATTGATTTTAGAAACTGATCATTATGTGTAGTGTATAAAATTGTATTTGATTTCAAAGTTTAAGTGAGAATTTGATTACATAAATAATATCAAGGGCCTAATATATGTAGCGAGTATATTTTCAGAATGACAATCCTCATTTTCTATTAAATTTGTTTTGTTAGATAATTTATATCGGTAGTCTCTATATTTTTGGCTTTGTGTCATTTTAATTCCTCTAATTTTAATTAACTCAATTTTGGTTCTTAATTTATGATTTTATCTCAATTTGGTCTGATTAATTACAATATGTTGTACTTTTGATGAAAAATGTGCACATAAGTGACATATTATGCTTTTATAAGAAAAATTGTAAATTTGTTTAACTTAGTGAGTTAATCTTAACCAATTCAGTGATAATTTTTTCCAAAACCCTAATCAAAGTTATTAATTATACTAAATTGATACAAAATCTAAAATTAATAGTCAAAATAGGATTAGTTAAAATTACATGAATCAAAATAACATAAAAGTCAAAATACAAATACTACCAATATAATTTACCCTTACTATTTTTCTTTTTTGGGTGAAGGGAGGGGGAAAGAGAAAGAAATATGTTACACCCACAAGGATAATTTTATAATGGATCTTTTAACGGGACACATCCTATAAATAGAGTGTATAGCATGGCATGCATCAAATATGTGATCGATAATGTGTCACCTCATAAAAAATGACATGAATTACCAGCCCCATTTAGCATGTCAATATATAACCAAAATCAATTGTGTTTTAATTGTGACCTAATTAAATTGGTGGAAGTTATGAGCTATTATGATTAAAGTTAGGTTGTTGTTATTAGGGGTGAGCATGGTCCGGATTGGAGTAAAACTAGGACCAATCCGCTATCTACGGATCCTGAAAAATTGGAACCAATCCAATCCGTTTAAATCGTGGAACCAATCCAAACAAATCCATTTAAACATGGATTGGATTTGTTTAGGACCACGGATTTACATAATTAAATAACAAAAAATGTATATAACGCTTTAATTTCATAAAAATATAAATATAGCACCATATTAGTTTCACAATAGCAATATGTCTTTTTGTAATAACGACAAACTGTTCTAGAATTTAAACAACCATAAGAAAATTAGTTCTACCATAAGTATTTAGATCATTACAAATTAACACTAAAAACTAGCAAACAAAAGTAATAAAAGAAGATACTATGCAAGTTTAGGTTTGGATTTAAGTTTTATATGAAATAAGACAAAATACAATGCAGGAGGGTGTATAATAAAAATATAGACTATTTGTATACGGTCCAGATCGATTCCAATTTGGAACCGTGAGGTTCAATCCGGAACTAATCCGTGAACTATAGATTTTTAATTTTTCAATCCGAAACCGATACACGTATTCAAAAAACCAATCCAAACCTACTAAACTGAACTGGATCAAATCAAATTACGAATTTTACGAATTCATTACTCAACCCTAGTTGCTACACTAATTTCCACCAGTAGATGATTTTATGAATCTTCTCTATGGTGATTAAAGTTGTTGATTTTTGACCTCTTTTATTACCCATTGCATTTACAAAACCTGATTAGGTTCATCATTACATATTTAGAAAGAGGGATGGATTAAAATAATTTACTAAAAAAAATAAATTAAAATAATTAATAAAACAAAATGATACCTACAATTCATAATTATTTTATTTTTGTTTTTCACAATTATCAAATCAACTACAAAACAAGCCAACTAACTTTCTAAAGGAAAATATTTGGTAGTCCAAAATTTTGTGGCTCAAATATGTCAAAACGACGTCGTTTTGAGTGATTTGAGCCATTTAAACTACTAAATTTTGAACTACCTAACATTATTACTTTTTAAACATAGCTATTTTAGTCAAAATTAAAATAGTTAAATCTAAATAACCAACTAAAATAGACAACTTTCTAAAGAAGGCCATTGTATTCAAAATTCTCTTTGATCTCAAAGTGTCAGTGAGAACTTTGTTAAATAGCATCACGAATGATACAGATTTGGTGCACTCATCAGAGCTCAAATCGGCAGATCCCAAATCATAAACTATTGATTTTGCACGCGTGGGAGAGGGCGAGAGAGCCGTTGGATTTCTTGGTACATCAGTACAGGGAAAACTATGTTCGAGTACAACAGGTGCATGAACAACAGACTGGAAGGGATTACCCAAACAAAAATAGAAAGGCTTGAAGATGCTAACACAGCATAAGTCCCTGTAATGAATGCCACCAACATTGCAATCATAGCATAAGCAGTACAAACAAAAGCTAAAGTAAGGTGCAGCTTTAGTAAAATCGGGTTGTCAGTCATAGAAGTATAGAGGTGGGTAAGCACTGCAAAACTGGATAATGACAGGGCAATGGTATCTGTTATCACAAAAGTTTTGAAAGCTGTTTTTCTTGTTAGAATTGCCATTCCTTGGTTCGGGTCTTTGTTATCATTAACGTAGCCACCAGGCATGGTGATACCTGCTGCGAAGGTCACCGTTGCTATCAGTGTAGCCACTATCAAATTGGTTTCCTTCGATTTTGAGATGTTCGCGGGTACTAAGGGTTTTGTGAGTGCTATCATAGAACGTAGAATTCGCTGTGAGAAGCTCATAAATAGAGTTGGCTGCAAGAACAAAAACAAAAACTAAATTATAAACGTAAAAAAATGGAAAATGCTAGTGTTTGAAGTTTGACTACTCAAATTACCCTTTCCTCTGTTCGAAATCTCTCTTGAAGAAACGCTCCCATAGAACGTAGAATTCGCTGTGAGAAGCTCATAGATAGAGTTGGCTGCAAGAACAAAAACAAAAACTAAATTATAAACGTAAAAAAATGGAAAATGCTAGTGTTTGAAGTTTGGCTACTCAAATTACCCTTTCCTCTGTTCGAAATATCTCTTGAAGAAAGTCCCAAGCATCTTTCGCTCTTCCATCATTCATGATTGTTTTAAAGATCGAGTCTGAGACGCATCGCTGGATTAGAGAAAGCGCTTCAGCATTCTTCTTTCGGTTCTCCCTGTTATTCTCATGGTACCCATTCTCTACCATATCCCACAAATCCTTAGATTCAAATAGAGTTTTCATCTTCACGTTCCAAAACTTGTAGTTCTCACCATCAAAAATTGGAATTGTGGCCGCCATGGAGTTTTAACGATTTTCTTTCTTCACCTTGCACCTGATATTGCTTCTACAAACCAACAACTCTGATACCAGATGGCAGCCTTTTGTGTAGGCCTATGTAACTGTTGTTGTTTCAGTATTAGAATTGAACAAAACAACAAGAACTTGACCAGACTTTGGCAAGAAGAATAGAAGTAGATTTTTCAGCAACAAAACATCAAGTATTTATATATTGATTCTTCACAACTTGATGACTAAAGAAGTGTACGGAATATCAAACCATAGAGATTAACTATAGTTTACATAACTTAACCACACATATCTGTGGCTACAGTTGTCATGCAGAAAAAGTTCGTTAATAATTGTCAAAAATCAGATTGAATTGAAGGGCACATGTGATAATGCTACCTAACTGAAAATTAATTTAAGGCCTGGTTTGGCATGACCTGTATAAGTCAAAAAGTCAAAAAGTTATTTCAAAATCCAAAAAGATATCACTATTCACAAAAAAAAAAAAAATTAAAAAATCAAATTTTTTTCCCAAAAAAGTACCATTTGAATTGATGGTGCGCAGGTTTGCAGCGGCTGTGCAGGAAACAAAAAAATGATTCGGTGTAATTTTCACACACACCATTGTTCGTCTCATGGGAGTCATCACGGGTCCCGTTTTGATAATCTGAACCGTTCAATATGTAGAAATCGTCAAGTAGTATATGCCTGCAAAAAATCACATTGATCGGATATCTATAACTATATGATCAAATCAGTTATGTACAACAAATGGATGGTGTTATATTAATGATTAAAAAAAAATAAAATTGATCATATAGCTATCGATATCCGATTAACGTGATTTTTTATAGGTACGTAGTGTTCGACGAGTTACACACATTGAACGGTTCAGATTATTAAAATGGGACCCGTGATGACCCCACAAGCCAAACAAACCGTCCAGGGTTTTGTTCACTATTCACCCAATAATTTCCAAGTCCAAGACACGGCTGCCTTTTCTTCGGCTGGGCCCCACTCCTCTCAAATCATCTCTTACACACTCTTTTTATACAATTTTTTAATACACATTTTTCCATAAAAATCTAAAAAGTTAACCCAAACCTCCATATTTTTTTTTTGTCTTTTTTAGTCTAAAAAGACAAAAAGTGCACTTTTTTAGGACATCCCAAACAAGCCCTAAAAAGCATTGGAGGATAAAAAATAACTTAAATTTAAATTTGGCGTGGTCTATATAGACACTCTATTTTGATGAATTTTAAAATTTGCATACTTTTTTTTGAACACTCGATTTTAAATATTTAACCTATTAAGATATATTTTATTAGTCTATTTCTTTTTATTTTATAATTTTATAGGTTCTTGTGTATTTTTTTAGGTATTTATATATGGAAAATGAAAAATTCCCCTAATTTTCTTCCCCCTAATCCCCTTAATTTCCTTTTTTGGAAACTGTTTTTATTTATTTTTTTTGTTTTTTTTTTTTTTTTTTTTATACTTAAAAAGGAAATTCGGAGGTTTCGGGAGAACCCCCTCGAGCTACCAATCAGCTCTGATTTATATATATATACAAATAATATTTTTATATATTATTATATTATAAAATAAATAGTAAATTTACGCGACGCACAGTAATCTTTTGAAATCATTTCCTGCTCCACCGAATTCTTTTTTTGTCTTGCAGAAAAAAAAATATCTGTGGTTACAGCTGTCATGCAAAAAAGTTAGCTAATCGTTGACTGTAAAAAATCAGATTGAATTGAAGGGCAGATGTGTAATGTTACCTAACTAAAAATTAATTTAAAAAGCACTTGAGAATAAAAAGTGACTTAAATTTAAATTTGGCGTGGTGTATATAGGCACTCTGAGCCATTTTGAAAAGTTGGTAAAAAGTCAGATTCCAATTTTTTACTAAGGAAAATGCATTGGACCCCCAGTGGGGGTACTGGGGGTCCTCTCTGATTGGAGGAAGAAATTGTTTTTTTTTTTTTTTTTTTTTTTTTGTGTGTGTTTTCAGCCAATGGAGAGTTGACAGCTCGATTGGGGTCGATTTGAGTCGATTCTGGGGTCCATAATGCGCTTTTACTAATTTTGAGTTACATCACTTCTTACAAAACTTATTCACAAAAAAACAAAATAGTCACAGTACTTCTCACAAAACTTTCTCACAAAAAGACAAAATAAGCTAAAAAAGTCAAAAAGTCAATTTTTTACCAACTTTCCAAAACACCACTCTATTTTGATTAACTTTAAAATTTGCGTACTTTTTTTTGAACACTTGATGATGAAAATAAAAATATGTTATCATACATTTTAAGCTTTAATCCACTCATTTATCCGTTTTGACCAAAATATTTTAAATTGATTTTAACTTAAATTTTATATATTTGACTTGTTAAAATATATTTTATTAGTCTACTTTTTTTTTATTTTATAATTTTATAGGTTTTTGTGTATTTTTTTTAGGTATTTATATATATAAATAATATTTTTATATATTATTATATTATAAAATAAATAGTAAATTTACGCGATGCACAGTAAGCTTTTGAAATCATTTCCTTCTCCACCGAATTCCTTTTTTGTCTTGCATAAAAAAACGGTGATGCTCCATAGCTCTAAAAGCAAAGCACTAAAACAGTATTATTTTATCTTTTTTTATTCTCTTTTTTATCATTACTTCACTATTTTTTTTTTTTAATGGCTGACAGCTCATTAGAACTGTCCTTTGTGAGCTCTAATTAGAGCTCTTAGGCATTTTCAAAAAAGAAAATACATCTGTGGCTGTCATGCAGAAAAAGTTAGTTAATCATTAATTGTCAAAATTCAGATTGAATTGAAGGGCAGATGCGATAATGCCACCTAACTGGGGTAGCGTTTGGAAAGAGTTAAATTTTTTTTTTTTTTTTTTTTTTTTTTTTTTTTTGACTACTTTAGTTATAACAAATAAAATAAATTATTTTAGTCATAAAAAATAAAATATCACATTTAATTTATAATTATTACACTTTTCTCTCACAAAAAAAAATTAAAAAATCAAAAGTTCTTCTCAAACCAAACTTTTTAGTACAGACTAAAATAGTTAAAAAAAATCAAAAAGCCAACTCACTTTTCAAATGACACCTGAAAATTAATTTAAAAAGCACTTGAGAATAAAAAATGACTTAAATTTAAATTTAGCGTGGTGTATGTAGGTGAACTTTTTTTTGCGTACCTTAAAATTTGGGTACTATTTTTTTTAACCTTCGATGATAAAAATAAGAATATATTATCTCACATTTTAAAGAGTTGTTTGAGATGACTTAAATAAGTGTACTTTTTTTTTTTATTTACGAAAAGATGTGCAGAAAAATAGAGAGGTGATGTGATAGAAAAAAGATAAACAGATAGATTATTTGAAGTATGCAAAACTTAGCCTAAGCTTTAATCCACTCATTTATCCGTTTTAACCAAAATGTTTTAAATCGATTTTAACTTAAATTTTATATATTTGTTCCGTTAAAATATATTTTATTAGTTTATTTTTTTAAAAAAATAATTTTATAAGTTCTTGCATTTTTATATATTATTATATTATAAAATAAATAGTAAATTTACACAGAAATCTTTTGAAATCATTTCCTTCTCCACCGAATTCTTTTTTTGTCTTTCTCTTTTTTGTTTTTTTGTTTTTTTAATTTGTTTTTCCTCCTCTTCTCTATAAAAAGGCAGACGGGGGGAGGGAACTGTGGAGGAGAATCAAATACAAAAAAAATTTGTTTTCAGATAGGAGAAAAAATAAGGAAAAAGTGGGAGAGAAAAAAAGAGAAAGACAATTGACTTTTAAAAGAGGGGAAAAGAAGCCTTAAATATATATATATATATATTTTTACCAAACCTTTCTTCAATTCTCTCCGTTATCTTTTTACCAATATACCATTCAAAAAATACCTTTAAAGTTGAAATTTTAAACTTGGGACTAAGAATTCAAAACACATTCCACAACTTGAGGACAAGAGTTTGAAAATTAAAAAATTCATTATTTTCTCAAAAGGTAAATTTTTACAAACTGTCACTCAATAAAATGTGATATAAATTGTGATAAACTATTTTACGCTTTGAATGGTGGGTTTCAAACCACCTACATAAACTGCTGTAATTTATTATTTTACATAAATTGTTGTAATTTACCACTTTAAATAGCCGATGTTTCACCACCTACACAAACTATTATAATTTACCACTTTAAATGGTCAGTGTTTCATCACCTACGTAAACTGCTATAATTTACCGCTTTAAATGGTCAGTGTTTCACCACCTACATAAACTGTTATAATTTATTGCTTTATATAATTGGTTGAACTACCTATTTTTTTAGAGATGTGACCCCACCAGAATAGTTACCGCCAAAATAGTGACCGACGGATGAATAGTATCCACCAGAAGAATAATCCGCCGGATAAATAGTCCTCCAACCAAATGTGTTTTCTCAGACGAAACAGAGCAGTCACTCAATAGCGGGCAAAACAATTTTCGGTGATGCCATTATGATACCTAATGATGCCAATGTTTGCCATTCTATGCCCATATTGACGAGACAATGGTGGGTCCACGTATGCTGTTCCATGATCGTATCGACGAGTTATGTTCTTATCAAGTGGTGTTTTTCTATACCCGTATCAACAAGTCATGGCCGTATTAACAAGTCAAGGGGTTTAATAGATGCCATTTCACTCTCATATTGGCAAGTCATGGGGTTTACGTACCCAGTGATACCTTTTCTATACTGGCATCGACAAGACATAAGAGTTGTAAATACCAAGTAGTGCCTTTCCATGCTCACATCGGCAATATAAGGGGTTTAAATGCTATTTCACGCTTGCATCGACAAGACGTAGGAATTTATATGTAAAGTAGTGCCTTTCCATGTTCGCATCGGCAAGACATAGGGGTTTAAATGCTATTTCACGCTTTGCATCGGCAAGACGTGGGAATTTAGATGCCAAGTAATGCTTTTCCATCCTTGCATCAGCAACACATGGGGGTTTAAATGCTATTCTATACTCGTATCAGCAAGACGTGGGATTTAGATGCCAAGTGGTGCCTTTTCATGCTTGCATTGGCGAGACATGGGGGTTTAAATACTATTTCACATTCACATCAGCAAGACATGGGAATTTAAATACTATTCCACACTTGCATCGACAAGACATGGGGATTTAAATACTATTCCACGCTCGCATTGGTAAGACGTGAGAATTTAGATGTCAAGTTGTACCAAGTGATTCTAAACTTTTCCAAGATGTATTAAGGGATGCCAAGTTTTACCAAGATTTTGCCAAGTGTTTCCCGAAATGTATTAAATGGTGTCAAGTTTTGCCAGAATCTTGCCAAGTGTATTAAATGGTGCGAAGTTTTACCAAGTGGGTGCCAAAATTTACCAAGTGATGCTAAGTGTTTTGTCAAAATTTTGCCAATTATTTGTCAAGTGGGTATCGAAATTTACCAAGTGGTACCATGATGCCAGATGTCATTTTGAGGAATTTTCTGTCATTATGAGAAAATTGATGATATATCCAATCTAAAGAGAGTGCAAGGCATTAGGTCTATAGATATTTTTGTTCGTGAGAGGTTCACCATTTGTAAAATAGTTTGGTGAGAAATTCTTTGTTAGTTTTAGAAGACATTTTATTTCCAATTTGACCTCCTTAATTTATCTATTGACTATCTTTTTCATCTATTTAATTTTTTTGACTATCTGTTCAATTTTTTTTTCTATTTGTTCAAATTTTGACTATCTGTTCAATTTTTTCTCCTTACCTGTTATACACATTTTATTATCTGTTCAAACATATATATATATATATATTAATTTTGTTTATCGGTTGAAATACCAAGTCAAACCAAATTCTATTTGTTGAAATAGAAAGCCAACAACAATGGTTAATTAACCTATCTATCTAATTTTTTGAATATTATTTAAAAGTCGTTGTCAAGTAATGATATTAACATGATACCTGTATGGGAGCCAAATATCTGATGCTATCCGTACTTCTCGTGTCCAAGCTGCGCTTCTCTCCGACTGACCTGAGAACACAAAGATAGTGAGCTACCCAGTAGTATGCTGTCAGAAAAACCCTCTGACGGTTAAGTTAGGACACTTAGAGAGAGAGAGAGAGAGAGAGAGAGAAAAAAGAGGAGACAAAGTGGTGGGTGAGCTCTGATCACCAGATGTTCCCAGACTTGTGCATGGAGACACAACTCCTTTTATATAGTTTCTGCTCGCGCTTCTGCGTCCATTCCCCACTGGATGCGTGGACCTGCTCTTCTCTTACTTTTTCCCATGTGTCAGTGCAAATACAGCTAAGCAACAAATGACAAAATTCCAAATAGTACCAACATGCACGGATAGGGGGATCTTTTTCTCACAATTTTGCCTTGTCGCATCGACTTTCCAATCGGGCTATACTCGCCACCTCGACTTCCCCTTTCTATTGGGGCCACGCTATCCGCCTGGTATTATTGGCCAAACCCGAATGTGGACTCAACCGAGCTGCATAGCCACAACCGAGCAACTGCTCGGCCAAATTTGGTCTCAAAAGACAAATCCCATGAAACAGCACCGGGCTAGTGGCCCAAAGTTTTCCTAACTTGACTGGAATAAGTCCTTGGTTGAATGTATGCCTACCATCCGATCAAGCAAGGGCCCCGATTCCAGCCCAAACTAGCTCAGACGTTTGCTGAATCATAAATACCTCTCTTAATTGCCCCTTAATTCTGTCCGCGCTAGTGTGACTGGGATTACATTCATAACCCGAGCTCACTTTCTTGTTCGGTCATCGTCCACTCCATTCAAGGCTCGGTTATTGTGGACGCGCCCCGCGGGAGTGGGCCTATGCTGCCACAGTTTGGACTCGTTTTAGTTTACGGTTCTTAATCTGAACCAAAGAGTCCAAATCCGACAAATTGTTTTGAGAAAAATTTTTTTTTGAAAGAAGTGTCAAACATGGACTGCTTTGCCAGATACAGAGTTGCCACCTAAATATTTTATTTTTGAGAAATTTAAGAAATCCTGACTCGTGCCTAAGGCCACGTGTCCGTCATTACCAAAGTTACCTCGGCTCGGGAACTTGGGTACGATTGGGGAAGATCACTTCGTGAGCACCCCCGCTCGCCCGATCAAAGATCGGCCTCTACTAACCATGATATCTAGTTTTGAAAACATTATGCGTTCTTATTCCGGTTATTAGCCTAGATTTACTATGTGATGCGCACAGCATACAAATATAGACTGGGTCGCCTGAATTGGAACAAAACATTTCCTACTTATTTTTGAAAGTGATTTGCTACTCGCAAGTAGGCTTAAAATGCAGATTTTGCCACCCTCAGGTGGGCTTTAGAAAAGATGGTTTTGCCACTATCTAGTGAGCTTAAAACTCACAGTTGATAATTTGTTCCAATCTAAATAACCCAACCTTCACCCACAGGCACTCAGACAGTTATATCACATAAGCACATAGCCTCATGGTAAGCATGCTATCATGGCAGTCACTCACACGCATGCAAGGATGCTAAAGCATAAAAACTTACCGAGTACTCCAAGCCAAAACAGAAGCTAATTAGAAATCCATGCATGATCCTAACTATACAGAAATGCCTAATGCAACACATGCAAAGATGCAACTATAGCAGGCTCGGCTATTCTAAATATGGCATCTGGAATGCTACAGCTAACAAGTATTCAACTTGGAATTGAAATACAATGCAGTGAGTTATGATGCGCCGAGCCCGGTGCATGCAAGACAGATGAATGAATGCAAACATGCTATCATACTGTATGCTAATTGAAACATGCCCTAATCTAACCATCATAAGCTGATAAATAAAAAGGGAGAAAGACATGGGGTTGGAAGACATACATCGCACGCACGCACGCTTATTACAACATTGCCCTCGCTCGGAGGGTCTGAATAAATAATATACAGTCCGAATAAATAGTACAGTCTGAATAAATACAAAACCCTAATTAATTAACAAATTTAACTAGGAAAGCAGTAAACTAGCACACAAATCTATGGACCGCCTCAGCTCTGTTCCGAATGATGAATGATGCATGCTTGAGTTGCCTTGCGCGGAAATCCATTGCGATGCCCCAATTAGCCTCTATTTACAATTAAGATCGGAATATTGCACGAAGCTCCAAAAGACTGCCGGTTTCTGATTTGCTGTAACAGAGAGCAAGAAAGGGGCATGGCAAAGTATTTTCACATATGTATGCATACCTCGATCCTCGTGCCACCAATTACGCATCTCGATGCATGATGGCTGAGGAGTCGAATTGTACGACTCAATATGAAATGAATCCACATATAAACATAACAAGACTGAGACTCCATCATGGTTAATCCGGAGTGTCGATGACCGGGAATTGAGACACGTTCCGTCACTCGGAGTACGAAACATCCCTCGTTTCCCGTGCTTGGGCTAACTCCTATCCCCAAACACAATGCAATATGCATGACATGCATGAATGCAACTAACATACAACCTAACATACGCAATGCTATGAAATGGCATACACAATGCTCGATGTAACATGACATACACAATGCTCTAACATACAACCTAGCATATACAATGCTATGGACTAAGATGGCATACACAATGCAATATGGGCTTACACAAATATGAGTGGACCTCAGCCACACTCACATCAGTACCCATAAGATGAAAATGAGACTATCGAAATGCGTGCACACATGCACGCAAACCGAGAACCGAACCTAAGGCATAACATGCAACTTTAACAAGGCATGGCAATGCATGAAATATGGCATACAAGCATGTAGTTTCCAGCACTAGAACATGATGCTAAGTGGTCCCGAAACATGAGAATATGGCATCCGATGCATGAGATGAGCCCCGAAACACAAAACTAGGCACATGTATTGACCTATAGCTATACAAAGCATGCATTATTTGACCATGAAGCACAAAGATAGAGCCAAGGCAGTCCCAAAACATGATCATTTCTAGTTCAAAGCATGGCCAAAAGATGCTAGCAAGATGGACTAAAATAGCATGCAATTTTGACTAGCTAACATGGTTCACATGGCATGTATATGAAGCATATGAAATCTCACCAAACCAGCCAAAATCAGTGAACAAAACATGCCAAAATATGCCCAAATAATCACTGAAATGCAGCCAATGCATGCAAAAATGAGGGGCTTCTTTGGAAGGGCATACAAGGGGTTATTAAGCACATGCATCAAGGACACTTAGCATGGAAAAATTAACTCTGGAAATCAAATATGATAGCCTAGAACTCATCAAATTGGCCCTAAAATCAGTCAACAAAGCATGCAAGATAGGGCCTCTTTGGAAGGCCAAAAAGACCATTAAGCAAAACAAGGTGAGAGGGGGTCACCCCCCTCTGATTTTGAGGCTCAAAAATGCATCAAAGCCACTGAAAATCCATTGGATTTCAGTGGCTAAGAGGCCAAAACAAGGCCAATGCAAATGCTCACATGTATGGCCCTAATCATGAAAGAATGAAACATGCATAGGGGAAGATGACTCCAAACAGAGAATAGACCTAATCAAATATGAAGATGATGTTAAAACAAGACTTTTTTCAGTTTAGGTCAAGATCCAAAAAGGCTCACAAACAGGACTAATATATCATGCAAAAACAGCCCTAAAAGAGAGAATGAGCAAACAGAGCAGTAAATGGCCTCAAACAGAGAAGAACCCTTCAACAAAGTTTAAGAGGGGCTCAAAAAAAGACACTTTACAGTTTATGTCAAGTCTCAAATATGCTCACAAGTAAGGCTACAATATGATGTAAAAATGGCCCTAAAAGAGAGATAGAAAGCAAGAGGCAGTAGCTGGTCTCAAATAGTGAAGATCCCTTCAACAAAGTTAAAGAGGGGCTCAAAATAAAGCACTTTACAGTTTGGCTTGAAGCCCAAAAATTCTTACAAACAGGGCTAACATATCATGCAAGAAATAGCCCTAAAAGAGAGATAAAGGGAAAGGGGTAGCAGGTGGCTTCAAACAGAGAAAAACCCTTGATCAAACATAAAGATGAGCTCAAAATAAGACTATTTCTAGTTTGGGTCAGAGCCCAAAAATGTAAGCAAAAGGAGCCAAAATATAGAGCAAAATAAGGCAAGAAAGAGGGAAAAGAAGACTCACCCTTGTAGCACAACTTTCTAGTAGCTTCTAGTCCAAGAAGAGGAGCTCCTAGCCTCTAAAAATCAGCTTCAAGGTGTTGGAATGGAGGATGGAGGTGATAGGCTATGAGGTGTAGGGTAAATGGTGCAAAAACGAGGATGTTTTAAGGTTTGGAAGAGAGGGAGAGGGAGAGTTATATGCCAAAGCTCCAACCAATTTTTGTAACCCTTCAAAATGGAGGTGAGGTGCTAGCTTTATAGAGGAGAGGCCAAGGGAAAAGGGGGGGAAAACCAAATTTAAATTTCCCTCCCAAAAGGGCAGATCCCCAAGCAGGGGTCTGGGTCAAAACAGCTGGCACAGCTGTAAGGAACCAGAAGAGAGGAATTTGGTCGGCCAGGTTCAGGAGGTTTAGGTGGCCGGCCGGCCACCTCCCCTGGCCGGTCGACTAGGCTCAAAAGGGCCAAGCAAAGTTAGTGGCCGGCCACCCCAAAAAGGTGGCCTCCCATGTGTGTACAACACAGCTATATGGAGAAAAACCAGGAAATGTAACCCAGGAGAGAGAAAAACCAACTTTTTAGAGGGGTTCAAAAGGGTCAAGAAGATTTAATGGCCGGCCAATCCATATTGGTGGCCTCCCAGGTGTGTACAACACAATGGTGTGGTGGAAAGTCAAAAAAAGTGGCCCGGGGATGGAAAAAGTCAGCTTTCTAGGGAAGAAAACGGGCGATGAAGAGCGATGAAGGAATAAAGCTGGTCTTTAGAACAATTGCTGGCCTCCCACCCTTCTACAACCTTCCTAACAATGAAAATAAGGTCCCTATCAAAAATGGACCCAAACCGATGCAAAACGAAGGATCGGGGGCCAAAACGCGCGGCCTGGGGCCCCGAAAACTGATTGTTAAGCACCGGAGGTGGCATTTGACCACGAAGTTGGTCTCTCGAGCCATAGTGTCCCTCAAAAGGGAGGAAATAAGATGTGTGCCAAAAACCGGAGCAAACGGAGGTGGTTAAGCGGTCCCGAACCGAGGCACACGGCCGACGGCTCCGAAAACCGGGAACCGGACTCCAAATGGGAAAAATGGCCTACGACCACGAAACGTAGCCTACGGCCACTGAGAGATGATCTACGAGACCTCTCCCTCCCTTTGGGAAGAGAAAATGGAGAAAACAGGACCCGGTTCGCAAATGAAGGCAAAGCACAAAAGAGTCCGGAAGTCCGAAGGCAAGGCTCGCAGTCGAGACTCCGTAACTTCAGAACAAGCACAATATGCAACATCACTGAGTGCTCAGTTGGTGACGTCTGAGTCTTAAGGTCGGTCAAAAATGGGGTGTCTACAGTTATCCAAGTTTCTAAACTGATCAACTAAATTAACCATGCTAATTGCCGCGCTCGTCTTCACAACTTGCCCAGCTGGCGATTGGTCTGTCCAATCTGTCTTTTCAATACTGATTCTAGTCTCATCATACACGTGTCGCTCATCTATTGGTCTCGTACAGCCAACCCAGCCGTCTCTTCTAATTCAAACTTTGGCACTCCTTCCTCTCTTACATATATTGACACGCCTCTTCACGTTTTTTCTTCTACTGTTCATCTCCCTCTACATAGATGACTCAGAGTGACGACGTGCCAACCTCCCTACCTTTGCATTTCTTGCCCTAATCAAAGCATTTCCTTGGTGCATTCGGCGCTGTCATGATTGTCAGAGACTCACCCGCCGACTAGGACACCGATTGAAGCCCCAATTCCATAAGTTCTTCCTACCTCCTTCACATTCCATAATATTCTTCCTATTCTTGAGCTTCTCACGTCACTTTCTTCCAAATGATATGGTTATATTACAAAACACAAAGAAACTAAAGTACGGACAAACGAACTAGGGCTCCGTTTGAGCATCTACACTAGGTAACCCTTGTATTTTCCATCCTCGACCACTGTTCATCATCTTTTAAGATGAATAGAGGCGGATCTAGGACAGACTGAACAAACGATATTATCTTGATCTAAAAACATAGATTGGCTGGGCAAGTTCTTTTTTGTGAAACCAAAATACAAAATTGGGGTAGAGGTTACAAAAGGTCTTGAGATCAGGCTAATATGTGGCTCGCTTTTTGACCAAGCTAAACTGCCAAACCATTTAGACTGAGCTAAAATCAAGCTCACTTACGCGACCGCGCTTCCACTTACACTTGGTTTTTAACTGCAGAGTCCTAGGGGACCAGGCACACCAACACCAGGGCTCTCAAAGATCGAGCAGCCATAGTGCACAACTTTTGCCAATTCAATCTAGTCGGTCTAGTTAAACTGGCCTTCCATAGGGCAGTATTGCTACTTTGTAGATACGCTTGTTACTTTGGCCTTGTTTCGAGAGGAGTACGGCGTACCTGCTGACATACACTTAGAGCTCAGTAAGGAGGACATCAACCCATAGGGAAGATTGGAATCTTGCCTCTTCACCGTGCGGAGTATAGTTGAGGAAGGACTGCGTTTTCCCATACAACCCCTAATCTGCGAAGTTTTGAGATGAACTGAGCTAGCTCCCACACAAGTATCGACCAACACATACAGAATAATAAACGGCGTTGTCGAGCTAAATCACCGTCTAGGTTTGATTTTAGGACTGACCAAGATCTTGCGCCAATACACACTCGGTCGCACAAAAGATGGCTATAACTATTATTTAAAAATATGACCGACAGAGAAAAAATAGTGACTGGCACACCAGACAAAGATATGCACGGCGACGATTTCTTCTCGGTGTCCGACAATTATGAGACAGCTGAAGTGCCCAGTTGGTACATCAGTAAAGATTTCGGTTCTTCATGTAAGCCCAGCTTGTTAATTAACTGTCGATATTCATTACACCAAGCTAATCACCTTCTTTTTACAACTATTAAAGAGTTACAAGCCAACTACTTTTATCCTAATGAAGAGGCAATCAGGGCCGCGCTGAGGTACCGGCACCGAGATTGCCACGAGCTCCTCGGCTACATACCGAGCTATCGGTATTCAACATCCCGGAAGAGCAAAGTTTCCGACTTCCTTCGGGCGCCTTCACCACCTCTCGATCCCACACTTCCAAATGTATCTCTAGTCCAGTTGACAGAGGAACAAGAGATGGCAAAGAAAAGCCAAATTAAAAACTTGATCACAACCACCTCCACCGAAATACTGAGCAATCCTCATGCCTCCACAGCCGGTCAAACATCCAAGACCGTGACTGCTCTGGCATCAACTGCTGCAGTGCAAGCCAGCAAAGAGACTCACCGAGCTGACAAAAGGCCTCGCTCCGCCGATCGAACGGCCGAGCTTGTGGTCGAGTTGAGCACCGAGCAGCCGGAAGAGGGTTCTGAGCCAACACCCCCATGGAGGCCGAAGTTGAAACACCAGGGTAAGGACATCTCGGTCAGTGCTTCGATTAAGGGGGACAAGGAGTACCTCCTAGCCTACGATCTGTCGAAAGCACTACTTTTCCTGAGCGACATAACCGACAGTGACCACGTGTCTAACACCCCTTTCGTGAAGTCTACGGTCAAATCTATGGCCATGGTAAGAGTTTAAGAAATTTTTCCAAGTGTTTCCATAGTTTGTTTCTTATTTGAACTAACTTTTCCCAGTTCTCTTGTAGGCCATCCAGAAATAACATCTCATCATGGACCGGATTCATAGGCTCTGACAGAAGGTAATCAATGTCTCTAACGCGACCAAACATCTGGAGACCGAGCTGGGGTGGTCCAAGTCCTCCTTGGAGATAGCCAAAGCAGATAACGCCAGACCGCCCAGCCAACTCGATATCGCCGAGCAAGAAAGAGACGCTCTCTGTGCCGAGCTAGAAGAGATAAAGAAGTTTAGGCAAAATGATGTGGACGAGGCCAATAATCTTGGCTTCAAGGAGGCTGAGGAAAGCTGCACTAAATAGGTCGAAGTCACCAAGGACATCTTCTTCAAGTCCAGTTGGAAGGCAGCCTATGAGAAGCTTGGCCAAGGATCTGAAGCCGAGGTGTTCACCTCTCCTCCCCCCAACCTTCCTGTCGGTCCATATGGTGCCTTACGTGAACGACGTCTTCAACTTGTTGCAAGAGGAGGCCGAGGAAGAAGCCGAGGTAGAGGCCGAACAAAGAGGGTGTCAGAATGAGATCGGCCAAAAAGAGCGCGATGAGGCGGCTATCGTGGTTAAACAGGAGGAGACCAACGCCAATGTTGGAGATGTCTTTGTAAATCTCTTTCTGTAGACGTCCCCGAACGCCCCGAGAGGATGAGTCCCGTTCTGTTCATTTGGGTTCACTACAGTTCGGACACAAATTGTCACGGTTCTTAATCTGAACCAAAGAGTCCAAATCTGGCAAATCGTTTTGAGAAAACATATTTTTGAAAGAAGTGCCAAACATGGACTGCTCTGCCAGATACAGAGTCGCCACCTAAATATTTTATTTTTGGGGAAATTTAGGAAACCCTGACTCGTTGCTTAAGGCCACGTGTCCGTTATCACCAAAGTTGCCTCGGTTCAAGAACTTAGGTACAATTGGGGAAGGTCACTTCGTGAGCACCCCCGCTCGCCCGATCAAAGATATGTAGTTTTGAAAACATTATGAGTTCTTATTCTGGTTATTAGCCTAGATTTACTATGTGATGCGCACAGCATACAAGTATAGACTGGGTCGCCTGAACTGGAACAAAACATTTCCTGTTTATTTTTTAAAGTGGTTTGCTACTCGCAAGTAGGCTTAAAATATAGATTTTGCCACCCTCGGGTGGGCTTAGAAAAACATGGTTTTGCCACTATCTAGTGGGCTTAAAACTCACAATTGATGATTTGTTCCAATCCAAATAACCTAACCTTCACCCACAGGCATTCAGGCAGTTATGTCACATAAGCACTTAGCCTCATGGTAAAGCATGCTATCATGGCAGTCACTCAGACGCATGCAAGGATGCTAAAGCATAACCACTTGCCGAGTACTCCTAGCCAAAACAAAAGCTAATTAGAAATCCATGCATGATTCTAACTATACAGAAATGCCTAATGCAACACATACAACAATGCGACTAAGATAGGCTCGGCTATCCTAAAGGTGGCATATGAGATGTTTCAAATAACATGTATTCAACTTGGAATGGAAGTACAATGCAATTAGTATGATGCGTCGAGCCCGGTGCATGCAAAACAGATGAATGAATGCAAACATGCTATCATACTGTATGCTAATTGAAACATGCCCTAATCTAACCATCATAAGCTGGTAAATAAAAGGGAGAAAGACGTGGGCTTGGAAGACATACATCACACGAACGCACGCTTATTACAATTGTGCCCTCGCTCGGAGGGTCCGAATAAATAATATACAGTCCGAACAAGTACAAAACCCTAATTAATTAACAAATTAACTAGGAAAGCAGTAAATTAACATGCAAGCCCATGGACCGCCTCAGCTCTGTTCCGGATGATGAATGATGCATGCTCGGGTTGCCTTGTGTGGAAATCCATTGCGATGCCCCGATTAGCCTCTATTTGCAATTAAGCCCAGAATATCGTGTGAAGCTCCAAAAGACTATCGGTTTCTGATTTGCTGCAACAGAGAGCAAGAAAGGGGCATGTCAAAGTATTTTCACATATGTATGCATACCTCGATCCTCGTGCCACCAATCACGCATATCGATGCATGATGGCCGAGGAGTCGAATTGCACGACTCAATATGAAATGAATGCACATGAAACACAAGACCTAAACTCCATCATGGGTAATCCGGAGTGTCGGTGACAGGAAATTGAGACACGTTCCGTCACTCGGAGTACGAAATGTCCCTCGTTTCCCGTGCTCGGGCTAACTGCTATCCCAAACACAATGCAATATGCATGACATGCATGAATGCGATCCTAACATGCGACCTATCATACGCAATGTTATGAAATGGCATACACAATGCTCGACGTAACATGGCATTCACAATGCTCTAACATACGACCAAGCATACACAATGCTATGAATTGAAATGGCATACACAATGCATAATGGACTTACACCAACATGAGTGGACCTCAGCCACACTCATATCAGTGGCCAAAAGATGAAAATGAGACTATCGAAGTGTGTGCACACATACGCGCAAACCGAGGACCGAACCTAAGGCATAGTATGCAACTCTAACAAGGCATGGCAAGGCATGAAATATGGCATACAAGCATGTAATTTCTAGCACTAAAACATGATGCTAAATGGCCCCGAAACACGGAAACATGGCACCCGATGCATGAGATGAGCCCCGAAATACAAAACTAGGCACATGTATTGACCTATAGCTATACAAAGCATGCATTATTTGATCATGAAGCATAAAGACAGAGCCAAAGAAGTCCCAAAACATGCACATTTCCAGTTTAAAGCATGGCCAAAAGGGGTTCACATGAAGGGCTAAGGCAACATGCAAGATTGGCTAGTAAGCATGAGTTGTATGGCATGTATATGAATCATATGAAATCTTATCAAACCAGCCAAAATCAGTGAATAAAACATATCAAAATATGCCCAAATAACCTCTCAAATGCAGCCAACACATGCAAAAATGATGGGTTCCTTTAGAGGGCCATACAAGGTGTTATTAAGCACATACAAGATAAACACTTAGCATGGAAAAACTAACTCTGGAAGTCAAATATGAATGCCCTAAAACTCACCAAATTGGCCCTGAAATGGGTCTAGGAAACATGCAAAGAAAGGCCCCTTTGAAAGGCCTTGAATGGGATTGCTCTACACATGCATCATAGACATAAAATATGACAAAATGGGCTTTAGACAGAGCCGAGGCAGACCTCAAAATACTCAGAATGAGGTCTGGAAAGTGACTTCAATGCATGCAAAATAGGGTCTCTTTGGAAGGCCAAACATGCTAGTAAAGAGAATGAGGGGTGAGAGGGTCACCCCTCTATGATTTCAAAGCTCAAAACCTCATCAAAGCCACTGAAAATCCACTAGATTTCAGTGGCTAAGAGGCCAAACCATAGCCAATACAAGTGCTCTAATGCATAGCCCTAATCATGAGGAGATGAAGCATGCATAGGGGGAAGATGACCCCAAATAGGAAAGAGACCTTAAACAAACTTGAAGAGGAGATCAAAAAAAAATCTTTTTCAGTTTATGAGAAATCTCTAAAATGTCTACAAGTAAGGCTAAAACATGATGCAAAAATGGCCCTAAAAGAGAGATAGAGGACAAGGGGCAGTAGATGGCCACAAACAGCAAAGAGCCCTTCAACAAAGTTGAAGAGGAGCTCAAAATAAGACACTTTACAGTTTATGAAAAATCTCAAATATGTCTAAAAGTGAGGCTAAATCATGATGCAAAAACAGCCCTAAAGAGAGATAGAAGGTAAGAGGAAGTAGATGGCCTTAAAAAGCAAAGATCCCTTCAACAAAGTTGAAGAGAGGTTAAAAATAAGGAACTTTAAAGTTTATCTTGAAGTCCAGAAATGCTCACAAATGAGGCTAATATATCATGCAAAATAAGCCCTAAAAGAGAGATAAAGTACAAAGCGGGAGTAGATGACTTTAAACAGCAAAGTGTCCTTAATCAAAGTTGAAGAGGGGCTCAAAATAAGACACTTTACAGTTTGGATCGGAGCCCAAAAATGCTTTCAAATAAGGATAACCAATGGAGCAAAAAAAATGCAAGTTTAAGGAAAATAGGTACTTACACTTGAGGAGCAGCAAAGCTGGAGCTTTTGGACCAAGTTGGTGAACCTTCAACCCTTGCAAATCAGTCCCAAAGTGTTGGAATGGATGATGGAGGTGGAAGGCCATGAGTTGTAGTGTAAATGGCCAAGAATAATGGCCTTTTGAGCTTTGGAGAAGAAAGCTATGGAGGATGGAATGTATAAGCCTTAGCCAAAATTTTCTAACCCCCAGAAATGAGGCTCAAGGGCTGGCTTTATAGAGGAGAGAAGCCAAGGAAAAGTGGTGGGAAAACTAATTCAAATTTCCCCCCAAAAAGACAGACCCTCGGGCAGTGAATCTGGTGCAAAACAGCTGGCACAGCTGGAATGAACTTAGAGAGAGAAATCTGGCCGACCAGGTGCAAAAGGTTCAGGTGGCCGACCGGCCACCTCCCATGGCCGGCCGACCAGGTCAAGAGGGTCAAGGTGGTCGGCCACTCCTTAGAATGAAGCCCCAAAAGTTAGCTTTCCAATGCCACAAACCTTGCATCAAAATTCCTCCTATGCAAAAAGTTATGCTTGTTTTAGTGAAGCCGCGCAGATTCGGTCCAAATGGATTTCAACCAACCATATCTCCTCCACCCGGACTTAGCTTTAGGAGATTCTTGAGTGAAAAATGAAGCCCCGGAAGTAAGCTTTCCAACGGTGGTGGCCTCATATCTTAATTTCTCTTGTGTAAAGAGTTATGCCTATTTCGGTGAAGCCGCGCAGATTTTTCTCTCCTTCCCGGATTCATATTGAACCACTTTTGACCACAAAAGCTAGTCGGCCATCTGATTTTCTGGTCTTCCATGTGGCTACATTGAAGCCCCAAAAGTTAGCTTTCCAATGGCACCAATCTTGCATCAGAATTCCTCCTGTGCAAAAAGTTATGCCTATTTCGGTGAAGCCGCGCGGTTTTGGTCCTACCAGGATTCGTGCCGAACTTCTGCCAAACTAGTTTTCTTCTCTCTTCTCCTCTTTTCTTCAACTCCAAACCCCTAAGTATGGCATTTTGAAAGATTTTTCAAAGATTTCATCTCTCTTTCATTCATTTCCACTTTGTCCTTGCTCGGTTTACCGAAAAGCGCAACATTTAACGAAATGCAAGCGTCGGAACATCGCAGGAACTTTATTTTCAAAACGTTTTGAAAGAGAGGGTTTTAAGATTTAAAATCTTTTGATCAAGATTGTTTTGGTCCAAAAAGGGGTATGAAGTTGGGATTTGACTCTCTCATTGCCGAAGAAATTGAACCTTTTCCCTGCACACCTTTTACCACCAAGTAAACCATTAGTAACGCCCAAGTCTTAAGGGCAGTCAAAAATGGGGTGTCTACAGTTGCCCCTCTTTGATAGAACTCGGAAGTCAAGAAGTGACGGGAGTGAATGTCAAAGCCCAGAGACGACCCATTTTGACAAGGCCGAAGACTTGGACAAACAAACAAAATATAGATAAATAAATGGTTGTGCCCGCAGGCTGCCTACGTATCCCTTTGCAAGGAATCAAACCAGCGTAGTTTAAGGGCAGGATGTAAAATGATATGTGGGAAGATTTTGATAATTGGATTTGTACGCTACGCGAAGTTGGTTTGAAAATTGGACTTAAACGCTACGTGAAGCCGGTTTGAAAATTGGACTTATACGCTATGCGAAGCCTGTTTGAAAATTGGACTTATATGCTACGTGAAGCCGGCTTGATAATTGGACTTATATGCTACGCGAAGCCGGTTTGAAAATTCAGGATTTATGTAATGCAATGTAATGAAACAATGCAATGTAATAGCTAGGAGAGGAAGGTACCTTATAGGGTCAACTGGCAATAACTTACCTCGGCAATGTCCTACCTCGTGCTGATGTGGGGGTCTTCTCCTTCTTCTCGGTTGAACTACAGGTACTACTTTTCTCCCTGACTATGGTCGCAGCTTTTCCTATTTTCCAACAGGGTGACAGACTAGGTTGATTCAGTATCCATAATTGAGGCGCATACACATGCTATCTCAATCTATGGGGCTGACATACAGATTTCAAGCCGACGATATACCCCTGGGTATTTAAACCAGACTTTAGTCTCGGAAATCCCGAACCTTTGCGTTCCATGCATGAGCCATTCGAACTCTAGTTTCCACCGTCTTAGTTGGTCTCCTAGGAACTCACCGCTAACACAGGCAGGTGGCTATACCAGACCACAGGAAGTCGTTCGGGCACGACAAACACCAAAGGAATTGCACCTTTAGAGGATTTAAGGTCTCCTAGACCGAGGAGTGCACAAGATAGTGCAATGAAATGCAAGTACAATGCAAGTACAATGCGCAAAATAGCATGAATGGTGATGCAGGATTTAAGGTCTCCTTAAACCGGAGGATTTAAGGTCTCCTAGACCAGGTGAGTGCACAAGACAGTGCGAGCTAAAGGTGAGATGTGCAAGATAGCGTGATAAAATGCATGCACAATGCAAGTATTGGTCACGGCGCAAGATAGCGCGATGCAATACACTAACAAGTGCAGGTGAGGTGCGCAAGATAGCGCGAATGATACAATGCACAAAATAGTGCGATACGTTAAATAGCGTGATTGATTTGAAATGCACAAGATAGTGCGATGTGATATGCAAAGCACAAAATAGCGCGATGAATGCAATGCACAAGACAGTGCGATGGAGGTACGCAAAATAGAGCGAATGATAAACTGCACAAAACAGTGCGATTATGGTGCGCAAAATAGCGCAAATGATAAACTGCACAGAACAGTGCAATTGAGGTGCGCAAAATAGCGCGAATGACTAGAAATGCACAAAACAGCGCGATACGCTAAACAGCGCGAGTGATTAGAAATGCACAAGACAGTGCGATACGCTAAATAACGCGAGTGATTTGAAATGCACAAGACAGTGCGATACGCTAAACAGCGCGATACGCTAAACAATGCGAGTGAGATACAACCACAAGATGCACAAGACAGTGCTAGTGAGATACAAAGTGTAAGTGCACAAGACAGTGCGAGCGAGATAAAATGCACAAGAAAGTGTGATGAAATGCATCTTCTATGCAAGTATGGGGGCATTTTCCATGCAAAAGATACGAGCATTTTCTATGCAAGTATAGAAGCACATTCTATGCAATATTGAAAGCAAGCATATTCTATGCATGAAACAAGCAAAGCATATTCTATGCGGAATCAAAAGCAAGCATATTCTATGCATGAATCATAACGATGCGCGGCACGCATGCAACAACAGTGTATATGAAAGTTCACATTCCATGCAATAGATGAGCATCAAATATGTACTCTGGTGCCTTTGATTTGCCTCTTAGAGGACTTCGCAACTCACTCAGCTCAAAAAGGGCACACCATGTTCATATTGGTGAGAGATAACATCTGCATATGAAACCCTCGGGTGCTGCTTGGACTGCCATTCTGACTTGAAGCAGGCTTACAATTGGGGTCGAGATACACTCATACTCCAGAGAAACAGCGAGGCCTAAGAAGGTGCACCTGGAATGCAGTCTCGGATTTTGCTAAAGTTGAAACATGCTAAGATGCTCAAAATTTTCCCTCTTTTCTTTTGCTTTGCAATCTGGAACCTAAATAGCTTCAGATAGGTCCTTGTTTTACTATTCTGACATGACCTGGGTTGAACCCTGTGGCTTTATGAAAGAACTGATCCTTTTTTGCACAAATATGGAGAACGACATGGCACTCTGAGCACAAAACGATTTTTGAAATTGAAATGAGAAAAGGGTTCTCAACCGGGTATTGAGCCTACAACTGACCACAGCCAAAATGACTCAACAATGGAAAATAAAAACGACCTAAACACAACTCAACAAAGGAAAAACAAGGTAAAATGACCTAAACACATTTGTTGACACTCAAACGACTTAAAACAAGAAACGAGACAAACAAAACGCACAAACACAACACTCAGCTGTGTTACAAAGGTGAGAGACCTCTCGGTGCACGAGGAGCCAGTTTCTCTGGGTATTGTTTCCCACCCTTTCTCATTTGTGATTCTCACATCACTCGGCCCTCAAGCTCTGTTTTTCTGAAAAAGCCCTTTCCTTACTTTTTCTCTCAGCGCACACCTCTCTATTCTTCAATCTCTTATTTTAAATCCCTCCCCTGGGTGGTTGATGGATAAACAGAAAGTTGTGGGCTCTTGCCCCTAGCATTCCGCAAGATTCTTCGTCTTCTGCACGCAGCTAGTGAGTTTCTCCCATAGAGGGGCTGTGCTACAACTGGGTGTGTAGAAAATCTGCAGCTGACATCGGTTGACGATGCTCTGCTGGGGAGTTTGGACGTGATCAGATCTGTCCAGATGAGGGAGTGGAATATCTTGATCCATTCCAGTTCGTGCTTTGCACTTGGCTTGATACCTCATTGCTCGGAGGGTGAGAGAGCTTTCAGCCCTTTTGCTGTTAACTTCAGTTGTGCCCTTTTCTGGCAGGTAGAGTGCCCTTCTTGGCAAGTATTGTGGCAATGGGGAAAAGACAGAACACCTGACTCAACTGTGCCCCTAGTTCATCATTTTGACCATTTTTTTTTTGTTTGGCTTTCTACTAAGACAATTTTGACCAAAATGAGAGTTAGATTAACATGCTTGTTCAATTTTCTAATTTAAAATCATGCAAGTTAGACTGTAAGCACTGAAAATTTTCCCTTTTTGGGGTCCAAGAAATGGTCTAGTTTTGGAAAAATGGAATAATTTTTGAGAGAAAATTAGTCAACCTCATTAAAAATTCTCAAAAACTATTTTTGCAAACGGCCACTGCTCAACGAGCACGGAACCCGCTCTTGAGATGCACAACTTCAGATCCGAAGGAAAATTGCCCCCTGCTTGAAGAGAGCTTCCTGGCAACGGAAAGTTGCCCCTTGTTTGAACGGCACCGCAGCGTATGGCAACGGAAAGTTGCCCCTTGTTTGGATAGCACCGCGGCGCATTGTAGTTGGTCCTCAGAGTGACGAACACAACCAAATTCTCGGATTCAGAGAAAGCAAAGATGATCAAAACCATTACATGGACACAGTCGAATTTTGAAGTGTTTTACGGCTGGACTTCAGAATGAAGTTGCCTACGTATCCCAAAGATGGGAATCAAGCCTCACGTAGTTCGGGGTTAAGGTACACTCGGGTATTTAACCTCTCCTTTTTATGCTCTAACTTTTGCCAAGGCCGCCCTTTGCGGGTTTTCAACCTTGCGAGCTATGTTCTTCAATTCTGTTTCATTTCTTTTCTTCTTTATTCCATCTTTTTCTTCTTTTCTTTTTTTTTTCCTTTTCATTTTTTGCATTTTCTTCATTTTTTTTTTTTTTTGCATTTTTCTCTTTTGTTCTTTTCTTTTCTCTTTTTTTCTCGCTCTAACTTTTGCCTGGGTAGCCCTTTCGGGTTTTTGGCCCAACGAGCCTCTCAAGGGTAAAAGTGTAGCTTTGTCCATGTCAAATGGTTTTGAGGTGCTGAAGTCATCTGAATCTAGGAGAATGGTTGTTGTTCGCTAACGATGCAGGAGTCCATCCAATGGGGGGCTGAATTTGCCCCTAGTGTTGTGGATAGGAACTCGGGTGTCCTTCAGCAATACTTTCTTCTTTCCTCTCTTCTGGGTTTTGGCATTCTTGCCGATCTTCATTGACTTGCGGAATGATCCACCTTTGGCTCTTCGAGCTGTCTGACATTTTTGCCCCTAGTTCGAGGGGTACTTCTGATCCAGCTTTGCAAGCGTCTTTTGATCATATCCGATCTTCTTTGACCTGGCTTTCTTGCCCCTAGTTCAAGGGCTGCTTCTGATCCGGCCACACAGGCCTCACGTTGTGGTCGACCGTTGAACATTCTGAATCCCAGTTCAAGGTTTAAAAGTGAGGGGTCGAGTCTCGAGGCTGAGAGCGATCCTAGGCTGCACAATCTCAAGAGTGATTCCACACAGGTCTTCGCAGGACCGCGCAAAAACATTGTTTGGAAATCTTTTAAGAAAGCGACAAATCGCTCGCGTTGAAGACAGTACGGAACCAAACTGGATCAAGCCAGGATCCTTCCCAGTACTCACGTTAACAAACATGATTTCATTCATTAAGGGCTTAGCATGCCTCTCTTTCTCTCAATTGATCAAATTTTTACAAATCCTGAGGAATTCTTTCCTCTTCGTTTTCATCACAGTGTTCAAAAGGTTTTGAAAAACTTAGGTCAATGCAATGAGTTCGAGGCACAGAAAAGTAGGTGAAAAGCACTGCCATTTCATTCAGAACTTCTGGCACAACTGGCACAAGGTAGAAGCGAACACAAGAACGTGAAAATCACTGTTGTTCATTCAAATCTGTTGGTATTACTGGCTCCAAGGCAAAAACAGACTCAAAAGAAAACTAAAAGACAAACACAAAACAAGCAAGTGATGTCCGAGGTAACACCCCCGAAATCACTCGACTCCAACAAAATAGGACTGACTCAGTACAACAAGACAAACCCAACTGACTCAATAAGAAAAGACTGACTCTATACAAAACAACAAGACTGACTCAATGCCCAAGTTGGAAAGCACAAAAACTGGTGTTTGCGTATTGCTCAGAACAGTGCGTGCCATTCCCACGTCTGGAGTAAATCGAGCGCCGCCCGCAGGTGGTTCATCCCCCGATCACATCACATTATCTCCCCAAGTTCACCGATCCAATGCCGATAGACTTTGCTGAGCTCGGCGGGAGGATGACCCCGCTGTCAAATAGATCCTGTACTTCATGGCGAAAATGGAAGCAGTTGTCGGTAGTATGGCGGTTCTTGATGGTAATGCCTTGATCGATAGCATCATGCATAGCCGGAAGAGGGTTCGGGATAGGCCGAGGCTCGAGGGGTTTGAGATGGCCTTGTCCAACAAGGATTTGGAGAGCTTTGGACAAAAGCATATAGAGGGCATGGAAGACCCTGCGGCCTTGAGGCAGGTACTTTGAAGTCGGCTGACTTTTGCCGGACGCACTGGCAAAAGGATCGGCAGGTGCTGCCTTGGCCTTCTGATCCTTTCCATATGCAGTGTTGGAATTTGAGGAAACTGTTTTGGCATGACGGGGCCTATCCCGATTTTTTGCTCGGCTGGAACTCCCCTCGGTTGGAGTGGGGAAAGCATTATCCACAGTTTTAGCCACCATTGCGAATATTTGCTGTTTACTCAATCCTCTGGCTTTCAAAGCCTCGACTGCCCATAGCAGTTGTTCAACGGGATCAGCATCTGTTCCCACTTTGTTCTTATCTTTGGCCTCAGCTTGATCGAGGGCTTGGGTTGCTATATCAGAGCGAAACCCGGTTGTTGTTGCCATGTCATGGCCATAGCTTGAGACAGCCTCGGGTTGGCTGAGCTCGATCACAATTTGCCCCAATAGCGGGGGGTCCTGCGGTACAAAATTCCCGGCGTAGGATGTGGTTGGTGGCGAAGCCGACATTCCGTAGGCGAGATTAGCCACGGACCTCTGAAGGTCACCAATCATTCCTATCAATTCAAATGTGGTAGGCTCACGAGCTTGACACGACTGGGGCGTCTAGATCGGGTGTGCGACAGGCAACCTGGGCAGATGCGGTACAACAACATTGGTCTCATCCTGCAAGATGATTCCTTGGTCTAATGCGGCTGCCATAACCACAATTTCCTCCGAACTTTGCGTCATCATAAGTCCGCTGAACTGAATGGCGACTGGCGGATCAGATGTCTATCTTGCCTCAGCAAAGGAGAACGCTGGTTATTATGTACTAAATCTCTAAACTGAAAGAGAAAACACGACATTTATTTCAATCGTAGACACAAGCATAGTTGAATAAGCGTACTCTACTCGATCATCGTTCCCCAAAATCATCGCCTAAAATCAATCGATACCCAGATATAATCGATTCTCAAAATATCTTGGGGTGCCAAAGAAAGTGATACCCAAACTTGTAAACTGATATGTGCATTCCTGTAGAGACGCACTCTAAAAGCACATAGCAAACAAGTGAAAGCCAAAACACCCCTATGTTGGGGTAAGGTTTCCCTATCCTATTTTGTCAGGAGCTAGGGTTTCACTATGCACGCAGCGGTTTCAAACAACCTATATCGGGTAAGCAACCTGTCCTAGTTTGGAATGGTCACTACGGATTTCGAATATGCACTAGGTCGAATGGTCAAAAGGGTGCCCCGGTAAAACCGGGGTTTGTGTTTCCATAATGGCAGAGCCCGTAACCAGTAAGCCTTATGGCACGCAGCCTCTGGCAAACCGCTCAGGAATAGCAGATGGCAAACACGGTGTCCTAGGCGCACCAATGCAAATGCAATGCAAAGAAACACATGAGTGTAATCAAAACGAGATATCATGAGTTCGAGTCAAGTTCTCTAACTCCCCAGCAGAGTCGCCAGAAACTGTAGACGTCCCCGAACGCCCCGAGAGGATGAGTCCCGTTCTGTTCATTTGGGTTCACTACAGTTCGGACTCAAATTGTCACGGTTCTTAATCTGAACCAAAGAGTCCAAATCCAGCAAATCGTTTTGAGAAAACAGATTTTTGAAAGAAGTGCCAAACACGGACTGCTTTGCGGAATCTGAGTCGCCACCTAAATATTTTATTTTTGGAGAAATTTAGGAAACCCTGACTCGTTGCCTAAGGCCACGTGTCCGTCATCACCAAAGTTGCCTCGGCTCGGGAACTTAGGTACGATTGGGGAAGGTCACTTCATGAGCACCCCCGCTCGCCCGATCAAAGATCGGCCTCTACTTACCATGATATCTAGTTTTGAAAACATTATGCGTTCTTATTCCGATTATTTGCCTAGATTTACTATGTGATGCGCACAACATACAAGTATAGACTGGGTCGCCTGAATTGGAACAAAACATTTCCTGTTTATTTTTTAAAGTGGTTTGCTACTCGCAAGTAGGCTTAAAATGCAGATTTTGCCACCCTCGGGTGGGCTTAGAAAAACATGGTTTTGCCACTATCTAGTGGGCTTAAAACTCACAATTGATGATTTGTTCCAATCCAAATAACCCAACCCTCACCCACAGGCATGCAGGCAGTTATATCATATAAGCACTTAGCCTCATGGTAAAGCATGCTATCATGGCAGTCACTCATATGCATGCAAGGATGCTAAAGCATAACCACTTACCGAGTACTCCAAGCCAAAACAGAAGCTAATTAGAAATCCATGCATGATCCTAACTATACAGAAATGCCTAATGCAACACATGCAAAAATGTGACTAAGATAGACTTGGCTATCCTAAAGGTGGCATATGAGATGCTTCAGATAACATGTATTCAACTTGGAATGGAAGTACAATGCAATTAATATGATGCGCCGAGCCCAGTGCATGTAAAACAGATGAACGAATGCAAACATGCTATCATACTGTATGCTAATTGAAACATGCCCTAATCTAACCATCATAAGCTGGTAAATAAAAGGGAGAAAGACGTGGGGTTAGAAGACATACATCACATGCACGCATGCTTATTACAGTCCGAACAAGTACAAAACCCTAATTAATTAACAAATTAACTAGGAAAGCAGTAAATTAACATGCAAGCCCATGGACCGCCTCAGCTCTATTCCGAATGATGAATGATGCATGCTCGGGTTGCCTTGTGCGGAAATCCATTGCGATGCCCCGATTAGCCTCTGTTTGCAATTAAGCCCGGAATATCGCGCGACGCACCAAAAGACTGTCGGTTTCTAATTTGCTGCAACAGAGAGCAAGAAAGGGACATGGCAAAATATTTTCACATATGTATGCATACCTCGATCCTCGTGCCACCAATCATGCATATCGATGCATGATGGCCAAGGAGTCGAATTGCACGACTCAATATGAAATGAATGCACATAAAACACAACAAGACCTAAACTCCATCATGGGTAATCCGGAGTGTCGGCGACAGGAAATTGAGACACGTTCCGTCACTTGGAGTACGAAACGTCCCTCGTTTCCCGTGCTCGGGCTAACTCCTATCCCAAACACAATGCAATATGCATGACATGCATGACTGCAATCCTAATATGCGACCTATCATACGTAATGCTATGAAATGGCATACACAATGCTCGACGTAACATGGCATACACAATGCTCGACGTAACATGGCATACACAATGCTCTAACATACGACCTAGCATACGCAATGCTATGAATTGAAATGGCATACACAATGCATAATGGACTTACACCAACATGAGTGGATCTCAGCCACACTCACATCAGTGGCCAAAAGATGAAAATGAGACTATCGAAATGCGTGCACACATACACGCAAATCGAGGACTGAACCTAAGGCATAGTATGCAACTCTAACAAGGCATGGCAAGGCATGAAATATGGCATACAAGCATGTAATTTCCAGCACTAAAACATGATGCTAAATGGCCCCGAAACACGGAAACATGGCACCCGATGCATGAGATGAGCCTCGAAATACAAAACTAGGCACATGTATTGACCTATAGCTATACAAAGCATGCATCATTTGATCATGAAGCATAAAGACAGAGCCAAGGCAGTCCCAAAACACGCACATTTCCATTTTAAAGCATAGCCAAAAGGGGTTCACATGAAGGGCTAAGGCAACATGCAAGATTGGCTAGTAAGTATGAGTTGTATGGCATGTATATGAAGCATATGAAATCTCACCAAACCAGCCAAAATCAGTGAATAAAACATATCAAAATATGCCCAAATAACCTCTCAAATGCAGCCAACACATGCAAAAATGATGGGTTCCTTTAGAGGGCCATACAAGGTGTTATTAAGCACATACAAGATAAACACTTAGCAGAGAAAAAATAACTCTGGAAATCAAATATGACAGCCCTAAAACTCACCAAATTGGCCCTAAAATGGGTCTAGGAAACATGCAAAGAAAGGCCCCTTTGAACGGCCTTGAATGGGATTGCTCTACACATGCATCATAGACATAAAATATGGCAAAATGGGCTTTGGAAAAAGTGGAGGCAGACCTCGAAATACTCAGAATGAGGTCTGGAAAGTGACTTCAATGCATGCAAAATAGGGTCTCTTTGGAAGGCCAAACATGCTAGTAAAGAGAATGAGGGGTGAGAGGGTCACCCCTCTATGATTTCAAAGCTCAAAACCTCATCAAAGCCACTGAAAATCTACTAGATTTCAGTGGCTAAGAGGCCAAACCATAGCCAATACAAGTGCTCTAATGCATAGCCCTAATCATGAGGAGATGAAGCATGCATAGGGGGAAGATGACCCCAAACAGGAAATAGGCCTTAAACAAACTTTAAGAGGAGGTCAAAGCAAGATCTTTTTCAGTTTATGAAAAATCTCAAAAATGTCTACAAGTAAGTCTAAAACATGATGCAAAAATGGCCCTAAAAGAGAGATAGAGGACAAGGGGCAGTAGATGGCCTCAAACAGCAAAGAGCCCTTCAAAAAAGTTTAATAGAGGCTCAAAATAAGACACTTTACAGTTTATGGAAAATCTCAAATATGTATACAAGTGAGGCTAAATCATGATGCAAAAACAGCCCTAAAGAGAGATAGAAGGTAAGAGGCAGTAGATGGCCTCAAATAGCAAAGAGCCCTTCAACAAAGTTTAAGATAGGCTCAAAATAAGGCACTTTACATTTTATCTTGAAGCCCAAAAATGCTCACAAATGAGGCTAATATATCATGCAAAATAAGTCCTAAAAGAGAGATAAAGTACAAAGGGAGAGTAGATGACTTTAAACAACAAAGTGTCCTTAATAAAAGTTGAAAAGGGGATCAAAATAAGACACTTTATAGTTTGGGTTGGAGCCCAAAAATGCTTGCAAATAAGGCTAACCAATGGAGCAAAAAAAATGCAAGTTTAAGGGAAATAGGTACTTACCCTTGAGGAGCAGCAAAGCTGGAGCTTTTGGACCAAGTTGGTGAACCTTCAACTCTTGCAAATCAGTCCCAAAGTGCTGGAATTGATGATGGAGGTGGAAGGCTATGAGTTGTAGTGTAAATGGCCAAGAATAATGGCCTTTTGAGCTTTGGAGAAGAAAGCTATGGAGGATGGAATGTATAAGCCAAGGGAAAGGGGGGGGGAAACTAATTCAAATTTCCCCCCAAAAAGACAGACCCTCGGGCAGTGAATCTGGTGCAAAACAGCTGGCACAGCTGAAATGAACTCAGGGAGAGAAATCTGGCCGACCAGGTGCAAAAGGTTCAGGTGGCCGACCGGCCACCTCCCATGGCCGGCCGAACAGGTCAAGAGGTCAAGGTGGTCGGCCACCCCCTAGGATGAAGCCCCAGAAGTTAGCTTTCCAATGCCTCAAACCTTGCATCAAAATTCCTTCTGTGCAAAAAGTTATACTTGTTTTAGTGAAGCTGAGCAGATTCGGTCCAAACGGATTTCAACCAACCATATCTCCTCCACCCGGACTTGGCTTTAGGAGATTCTTGAGTGAAAAATGAAGCCTCGGAAGTAATCTTTCCAACGGTGGTGGCCTCATATCTTAATTCCTCTTGTGCAAAGAGTTATGCCTGTTTCGGTGAAGCCGCGCAGATTTGTCTCTCCTTCCTGAATTCATGCTGAACCACTTTTGACCACAAAAGCTGGTCGGCCATCTGATTTTCTGGTTTTCCATGTGGCTAAATTGAAGCCCCAAACGTTAGCTTTTCAATGGCGCCAACCTCGCATCAGAATTCCTTTTGTGCAAAAAGTTATGCCTGTTTCGGTGAAGCCGCGCGGTTTTGGTCCTACCAGGATTCATGCCGAACTTTTCCCAAACTAGTTTTCTTCTCTCTTCTCCTCTTTTCTTCAACTCCAAACCCATAAGTAAGGCATTTTGAAAGATTTTTCAAAGATTTCGTCTCTCTTTCATTCATTTCCACTTTGTCCTTGCTCGGTTTACCGAAAAGCACAACATTTAACGAAACGCGAGCGTCGGAACATCGTAGGAACTTTATTTTCAAAACGTTTTGAAAGAGAGGGTTTTAAGATCTAAAATCTTTTGATCAAGATTGTTTTGGTCCAAAAAGGGGTATAAAGTTGGGATTTGACTCTCTCATTGCCGAAGAAATTGAACATTTTCCCTGCACACCTTTTACCACCAAGTAAACCATTAGTAACGCCCAAGTCTTAAGAGCAGTCAAAAATGGGGTGTCTACACTTCCCCACTTCCCTAGTTTAGCTTTGTATTTTCTTGTTTTTATTTTGAACCTTTTGTAGCGCGCTACAAGCCTCTTCTCTTGTACTTAAATTCTCAATTAATGAAAATTTTGTCAACTCTAAACTTGGAAACGTATCTCTTCTTCCAACTGTGCAACATTGTCAAACGGAGCATTCACTGTGTGAGCCGAGCAGAACATCCCGGCCGAAAATTAAAAGTTGAACAAGTCACCAGCTTTTTAGCCAGGCAAGATTATCTCGGCTAAAAGTTCTTAGTTGGACAATTCACCAACTATTTTAACCAGGCAAATTCTTCTCGGCTAAAAGTTTGGAGTTGAACAATTCATCAACTCTTTAGCTGGGCGAACTCTCCTCGGCTAAAAGTTTTGAATTGGACAATTCACCAACTCTTTTAGCCAGAAAAATTCTACTCGGCTAAAAGTTTGGAGTTGAACAATTCATGAATTCCTTTAGCCAGACACATTCTTCTCGGCTAAAAGTTTTGAGTTGGGCAATTCGCCGACTCTTTTAGCTGGGCAAATTTTCCTTAACTAAAAGTTTGGAGTTAAACAATTCATCAACGCTTTTAGCCAGACAAATTCTCCTCAGCTAGAAGTTATGAGTTGGACAATTCACCAACTCTTTTAGCTAAGCAAATTGCCATTAGCTAAAAGTTTGGAGTTGAACAATTCATTAACTCTTTTAGCTAGGCGAACTCTCATCGGCTAAAAGTTTTGAGTTGGACAATTCACTAACTCTTTTAGCTGGGCAAATTCTCCTCAGCTAGAAGTCCTGAGTTGGACAAATCACCAACTCTTTTAGCCAGGTAAATTCTCCTCGACTAAAAGTTTTGAGTTGGACAATTCGCCAACTCTTTTAGCCGAGAAAATTCTCCTCGGCTAAAAGTTTGGAGTTGAACAATTCATCAACTCCTTTAGTCGAGCAAATTCTCCTCAGCTAAAAGTTCTGAGTTGGACAATTCACCAACTCTTTTAGCTCAACAAATTCTCTTTGGCTAAAAGTTTGGAGTTGAACAATTCATTAACTCTTTTAGCCAAGCAAATTCTCCTCGGTTAGAAGTTATGAGTTGGACAATTCACCAACTCTTTTAGCTAGGCAAATTCTCCTTGGCTAAAAGTTTGGAGTTGAACAATTCATTAACTCTTTTAGCCGAGCAAACTCTCCTCGGCTAAAAGTTCTGAGTTGGACAATTCACCAACTCTTTTAGCCGGGAAAATTCTCCTCGGCTAGAAGTCCTGAGTTAGACAATTCACCAACTCTTTTAGCCGGGAAAATTCTCCTTGGCTAAAAGTTCTGAGTTGGACAATTTACTAACTCTTTTAGCCGAGTAAATTCTCCTCAGCTAAAAGTTTGGAGTTGAACAATTCATCAACTCCTTTAGTAGGGAAAATTCTCCTTGGCTAAAAGTTTTGAGTTGGATAATTCACCAACTCTTTTTGCCAGGCAAATTCTTCTTAGCTAAAAGTTTGGAGTTGACCAATTCATCAACTCTTTTAGCCGAGCAAATTCTCCTCAGCTAGAAGTTCTGAGTTGGACAATTCACCAACTCTTTTAGTCAGGAAAATTCTCCTCAGCTAGAAATCCTAAGTTGGACAATTCACTAACTCTTTTAGCAGGGCAAATTCTCCTTGGCTAAAAGTTCTGAGTTAGACAATTCACCAACTCTTTTAGCCAGGCAAATTCTCCTCAGCTAAAAGTTTGGAGTTCAACAATTCATCAACTCCTTTAACCGGGCAAAAACACCTCAACCGGGAGAAAGTTGCCCCTTGTTCATTGTAATCCATTAACTATGACAAAATTTACAAGTATAGTAATTCATTTCTATTATATATAGCTTTCATAAATTATCATGGTGACCGAAAAAAATTACATTGGCAAATTGAGGGAAATGCTTGTCCCTTGCAAAAAATTACATCAAAGATTGAAACTAAAAATAATGCAACTTCAAATTGGCTACGTTCTATGGCCGGGGTATATTTGGAGTTCAACAATTCATCAACTCCTTTAACTGGGCAAAGACACCTCAGCCGGGAGAAAGTTGCCCATTGTTCGTTGCAATCCATTAACTAGGACAAAATTTACAAGTACAGTAATTCATTTCTATTATATATAACTTTCATAAATTCTCGTGGTGACTGAAAAGAATTACATTGGCAAATGGAGGGAAATGCTTGTCCCTTGCAAAAAATTACATTAAAGATTGAAACTAAAAATAATACAACTTCAGATTGGCCGCGTTCCATGGCCGGGGTATAGCTTTGCCGTTTAAGTCCTCTAGATGGTATGCCACTTTGCCCGTCAAACTAGTTATCTTGTAAGGTCCTTCCCAGTTTGCCCCTAGCTTTCCTTCGCTCGGAACAAGAGTGTTGCCCATCACCTTCCTCAGGACCCAATCCCCGACTTTGAACTATCTGGGGTTAACTGTTTTGTTATACTTTTTGGACAGTTCTTGTTGGTATGCTGCGACATAAACCAGCGCCATTTCTCGGCGTTCTTCTGTAAGGTCCAATTCTAAAGCGATGGCTTCGGTGTTTAAGTCTGACTCAAAATTTTCGCTGCGGATGATGGGGCATGCCGATCTCCAGTGGGATGACCACCTCCATGCCATATGCCAAAGCGAATGGTGTTTCACTGGTTGAGCGTCTTGGCGTAGTTCGGTAGGCCCATAGGACATTTGGAAGTTCCTCGGTCCACTTTCCTTTGGCATTTTCCAGCCTCTTTTTTAACCCATCTAGAATGGTTTTATTTGACGCTTCTGCTTGGCCATTCGATTGTAGGTAAGCCGGCATTGAGTTGTAGAACTCTATCTTCAGTTCCTCGCAGAATCCTTTTAACGGTCTTCCATCAAATTGGGTGCCACTATCAGAGATCAAAACTTTGGGGACCCCAAACCGTGTTACCATATTTTGCTAGACAAATTTCTTCACATCATTTTCCTTAATTGTCGCCAAGGGCTCGGCTTCGACCCATTTGGTGAAATAGCCTGTCGCCGCTATGAAGAACTTGCGGTTGCCCGGTGGTGCGATTAGGAGTGGTCCCACTATGTCAAGCCCCCACATTGCAAAAGGCCAAGGGCATATGAGAGAAAGGAGCTCTCTGGTTGGTTGATGAATGTGGTGGGCGAACTTCTGGCACTTCTCACATTTTCTTACATAATTATGTGCATCTGCTTGCATGCACGACCACCAGTATCCTTATAAAATAGCGCGATAGGTTAGAGATCTCCTGTTGATGTGGCTCCTACACATTTCTTCATGGATCTCAAAAAGAAAAGCATTGACTCTGTTTGGGTGAACGCACTTAAGGTATGGACCGATGAATGACTTCTTATACAAAGTGCCGGATGGGGAGAGCCAAAACCGCTCAAACTTCACCCGGACTTTGTGTGCCTCTTTCTTGTCGATCGGCAGGATTCTTTCTTTAAGGAAAATGATGATAAGGTCCATCTAAGAAGGTCCTAGATCGGTGCAGAGAACTTTTGTCTACTCTGAGTCTTCAATGTTGTGTCTTGGGAGGAATTTAATCAGGAGAGGGCTGGGGGTTGATTTGTCGGCCATGGAAGCCAAACAGGCCAACTCATCTGCCCGACCGTTATCTTCTCGGCCAATTTGTTGGACTCTTATGTCTTTGAATTTCTTGATTTGCTCTCTCACCACAGTTTGATACTTGGCCATTCTGTCATCTTTGGCTTCGTATTTGCCAGATACTTCGTTTACAACGAGTTGGGAGTCACTGTAGACCACCAGCTCGAATACTTGCATATGGAGTGCACTTTGCCGTTCAGCTAGCAGCGCTTCGTACTCAGCCTCGTTGTTTGACGCAGGAAATCCCAGTGTAATGGAATGTTCAATAGTCAGTCCGTCTGGTGAGATCAAGACTACTTCCAGCTCGGGTCTGTGCCTGTTTGAAGCGCCATCGACAAAAGTTTCCATATTTCGCCGATGAAAAGCTTCCAACATTCTACGGGGTGTTGGGATGTTTGAAGGTTTAGGTGATCAGAGTTGCTCAGTTGCTCGGCTATTTTCGCAGTAAGCGCGCCGTTGACGATTGCAATTTGCATGCATTTATCTTTCCCTGGTGATACAGTGTTGGATCCCACAGGTTGCCCCCATTGTTCCCAAATCCACCAGTGCATTGCCAAGAGGTGGTTGTTCTTCAGGCGATGGATCTCTGCTCTGGCATGCAATTTTCGAGTCGCCTTCTACGCTGGGCTCGGTAGAAGTGTTTATTTGGACTGAAGTGGGAGATGGCTGTGCAATTTCTGCTGTGCCTACCCCCCTTAGCCCGATTGCATCAGTAAGGTCCACTGGACATACTGGGCGAGTCCCAAGTGAAAATTCTGTGACAAAGTCTGCCAATGCTTGAGCCTTGATGGCGATCCTCGATTGAAACTTGATGTCGAATTGCCCCAGCTCGACTGCCCACTTTAGGATTTTCCCGGAGAAGTCTACCCGGTCAAATAAGGCTTTCAAAAGGAACTCGGTCAGTGCCATAATCGTGTGAGCATGAAAGTAATGTGCCAATTTCCTTGAGGCCATCATTAGTGCCAAGGCAAGTTTCTCTAGCGGCAAGTATCTCGACTCCACCGGGAGTAAGGTTTTGCTGACATAGAAGATCAGTAAGTGTTGTATGCCCTTTGCTCTTACCACCACTGTGCTGATCACATGTTGGGAAACGACCAGGTAGAGGTAGAGCTTCTCGCCCTGCTTGGGTGTAACAAGAAGTGAGACGAAGGATAGGTACGTCTTCAGTTCGACTAATGCCTTGTCATATTCTGCATCCCACGAAAACTTTGATTTCAAGGCTTGGAAGAAAGGGCGGCAACGATCTGACGATCGGCTTATAAACCGATTAAGCATGGTGTAGACACCCCATTTTTGACCGTCCTCGAGACTTGGACGTCATCGTTTGAACACTCGATGATTATCCATATTTGTGTTCGTCTTGAGTTCTCAGAGGTTTCGGCTACGCGCCTTGCCTCAAGACCTCTCGACTTGTTTGTTTTGTGTTTGGTTTTGCACCAAACACTTGTTGTTTTGCTTCTGAGGGTGGGAAATAGCTTGTAGGCCATCCCCACACCTCACCGGCCATGGCTTGAGACCACCGGCCCTGTTTTCTTTCTACCGGCCAAAGGTGTTGGCCGATCGGCATTGTGTTTGGTCGGCCAGCCACTGATTTTGGTCGATCGGCCACTTTTTCTGGCCGAGACCTTTTCTTGAGGGGGTTTGAACCTTTTGAACCCTTGTTTTAGCTTCTTGAGGAAGCTTGAACCTTTCGAACCCTTGGTTTTAGTTTCTTGAGGAAGCTTGAACCTTTTGAACCTTTGTTCTTGCTTCTCCAAGAAGCTTGAACCCTTTGCTCCAAGCTTCTAAGAGAAGCTTGACCCCTTCGCTCCAAGCTTCTAAGAGAAGCTTGGACCTTTCTTAGCTTCTTGATGAAACTTGACCCCTTTGCTCTAGCTTCCTCAAGAAGCTTGACCCTTTTTGCTTTAGCTTCTAAGAGAAGCTTGGCCCTTTTGCTCCAACCTTCTAAGAGAAGCTTGGACCTTTCTTCCTCTATAAAAGAAGAGCTCCTCTTCCATTGCAAGGGTTCCAAAATTTGGTCTAAGGATCCAAGACATATATCTCTCTATATCTCTACATTTTGGCCTTAAAAGTGTATGATTCTTGACCCATTTGCACACCAACTCTTAGCCTAACACATCCATCATCAACCTAAGGATCTTGGAGGCCATTTTTAGAGGTTTGAAGGTCTAGTTTTTTGGTCTCAAAGCTACTGGTTTTGCTGAAGCTACAAGGGTAACACACTTTACCCTCTTTCGGTCTTTATTTTGCTTCATCTTTTATCCATACTTAGAAGCATTTTAGAGCTTTGTCATAAACTAAAAAAAGTATTATTTTGAGCTCCTTTTGAAGTTTGTTTAAGATCACTTTTGTTTTTGGGGTTGTTTACCCCCTCTTAGGCCTTGTTTGGCCTCATTTGTGTGCCTTTTTTGGTGAGCTTCGGGACCACCTTGTCTTGGCCTTCCCACCACTGAAATCCAGAGGAATTTCAGTGGTGAGGATGGTTCTTTAAGGTCCTAAGAATGAGAGGGCCATCCCCTCTCCTTGTTGTCTTCAATAATGGTCATTTTAGCCTCATGTGTGAGCACCTCTCTTAAGTTCATGTTGGCCATGTCTTAGGTAGTATTTGTGTTTATTTTTCCATGATATAGCACTGTTTTAAGTTGGTTTAGACACACCATGCATGCCTTGCATACTTGTCTTGTAATGCCATGAAATTGCCTTAACATGCTTTGTGCTTCGAGCCTTGTTTGTAGCATGATTTTGGCCTAGCTTTGTGAAGCTTTTATGCATATTTTAGTATGCTTGAGGTCTGTTTTTGGTTGTTTGGGTCATCCATGACTTTCTTTGTATAGTTACCATGCAATCTCCCTTGTAGGCCTTGAGTGTTGGCCCCTCTAGCATGCTCTCCTTGCATCATTTCAGTGGTTTGGCACCACTTATCATGTCATTTCAGTCCATATGGCATTCTTGTATACTTGCATTTATGACTCCTTTGATGTTTCAAAAGGTTGATGTCTTATGCTCCATGTTTGGACCTTTGTGCATGCCTTTAGACTTAGGCCATTTAGATGCCATCTAGGTGTGTCTTTGACCTTGTTTTGGTTTGCCTTGGGACTGTTTTGAGTCCCTTTGGCCCTTTGAGGCTTGGTTGGCATGGTCTTGGTTTAAGCCCCTTTGATAGCTTCAAGCTTTGGGCTTGCTTGCATGTTTTGATTGCTTTGTTTAGTTGGTTTGGCACCATCCTTAACATGATTTTCAGAGTTTATTATGCTTGTCATTTGTCCATGTTTGTCCCCTTTTAAGTGTGCTTAAAAGTTGCTTCTTTATGCCTAAGTGTTGGACCATGTATGCATGCATGTTTGTATGTACATTTGCCTTCATGTGCTTAGCATATTAGCCACTATTTTGGGCTTAAAAGTTACTCCTTCATGCTCAAGTTTTAGACCATGTGTGCATGAATGCTTGTGTTTACATTTGCCTTGCATGTTGTCACATACTTGGCCCATAGGCATGTTGTCACATACTTGGTCTATTGGCATGTTGTTGCATGTTCAAGTGGTGTTGCATTTGGCATGCATCTTGTGTTAAGTTGCTTTACATGTTCCTATGCTAAGTCCCCTTCACATGTTGTTGCATGTTGGTCATTAGCATTATTGTTACATGTCTAGCATGCTTGTTTGCTTAGGTTGTGTGCCTAGTGCACATTATTTGCTTGCATGCTCATATTGCATACTTAGCTTGCATGCTTAGGTTGCATTTTGCATGCATGCCTTGCCTCTTGAATCTCCGTGATAGAGGTTGGGCCTCTTATTTGTTTTGTGTGCATTTCATTTGATATTGAAATGGCACACTTGGCCTCTTTGGCCATCATGCATTGAAATGCGCGATTGGTGGCCCGAGGGTCGAGGACCATCCTCCTTTGAGTCATGAACATGATAAGGAGGGTGTTGGTGCAAATATTTGCTTGAAAATGCATTGCCATGCCTTGCTTGCCCTCTGCTGCTGTCAAAACAGGGTTCTGCAGGAATAGATGGCTGACCGACCACATTGAGTGCCGATCGACCAACAATGGATGGCCGAGAGCTCAATTGATGGTCGATGACCACTTTCCCATGGCCGGTTGTGTTTCCTCTTGGCCGGTGGCATCCCACAGTGTTCAGAGAGTGTTCCTTGGGATTTGTGCAATCTTCAGAGGAGCAGAGCAATGTAAACAGAGGCAACTTTGGCATGGCGACGAATTTCCGAGCAAACCCGAGCATGCATACATTCATCCCTCTTCTCGAGGCTGTTTTACTACTTTCAGTAGCTTAATTGATTTGTTAATTAGTTAAGTGTTTTGTAATTATTTAATTAGCTTGTTAGTTGATTAATTTGTATTATTCTTTTGGTCGCTCCGAGAGAGGGCGAATTGTGTAATAAGCATGCGTGTGTGTAATGCATGTCTTCCAACCCCCACTTTCTTTCTCCCATTTATTTAACCGCTTATGATGGTTAGTTTAGGGTATGTTTCAATTAGCATACTTATGATAGCATGTTTGCATACATTCATTCGTATTGCACGCACCGGGCTCGGCGCATCATACTAATTGCATAGTATTTCAATTCCAACTTGAATACGTGTATCGAGTTGTCGCATTTCATATGCCATTCTTAGGGTAGCCGAGCCTATCTTAGTTGCATTTTGCATGCGTTGCATTAGCCATTGCTAACATGAACTAGGATCATGCATGATTACTAACTAGTTTCTTGTTTTGGCTCGGAGTACACTGTGAGTGTTTATGCTTTAGCATCTTGCATGTATGTACGTGCTGCCATGAAAGCATGCTTGCCATGAGGCTAATTGTTTATATGATATATCTGCCTGAATGCCTGTGGGTGAAGGTTGGATTGTTTGAATTGGAATAATTCATTGAAATCCGTATTTTAGCCTACTTGCGAGTAGCAAAACTCAAAACCATTTTCTAACCAAACGGATATGCAATGCTTCATTCCAAATTAGGCGATCTAGTCTATACTTGTGTATTGTGCGCATTACATAGTAATTCTAGCTAATTAATCGGAATAAGAACGCATGTGTAGACACGCCCGTGGGCTTCGCTCTACAGTTCGGACTCGATTTGTGTCGCGGTTCTAAATCTGAACCAAAGAGTCCAAATCCGGCGAATCGTTTTGAAGAAAAACAGATTTTCAAAAGTAGTGCCAAACATGGACTGCTTTGCCAGATTACAGAGTCGCCACCTAAATATTTTTTATTTGGGAAATTTAGGAAACCCTGACTCAGTGCCGAAGGCCACATGTCCGTCATCACCAAAGTGGTCTTGGCTCGGGAGCTTGGGTACGATCGGGGAAGGTCAGCTATGAGCACCCCCTTTCGCCCGGTCCGAAGACCGGCCTCTACTAACCGTGATATCCGTTTTTGAAAACTTTATGCGTTCTTATTCCGGTTATTAACCTAGATTTACTATGTGATGCGCACAACACAAAAGTATAGACTAGATTACCTAACTTGGAAATAAACATTGCATATCCGTTTTGTCTCGAAAAACGTGTTAGATTTTGCTACTCGCAAGTAGGCTAAAAAATACAGATTTCAATGAGTTGTTCCAACTCAGGCAATCCAACCTCCATCCACAGGCATTCACACAGTAATATCACATAAGCATTTAGCCGCATGGCAAGCATACTGTCATGGTAAACATTCACACGCATGCGATATGCTAAAGCCATAAAAACTTACATCAGACTCGTACAAAACAAGAACTAGTTAGCAAACATGCATGACCTAGTTCATGTTAAGTGGCTAATGCAACATAGGCAAAGATGCAATCTAAAGTAGACTCGGCTAACGCTAGACATGGCATGTGGAATGCGCGAATAGCACGTATTCAATTTGGAATTGAAAATACTATGCAGTTTGTATGATGTGCCGAGCCCGATGTATGTAAACAAATGCATGAATGCACGCGTGCATTGCATAAGGTATGCTAAAATAGACGTGCCCTAATGTACCATCGAAAGCGGGTAAATAAAAGGGTTAGAAAGAAATGGGGGTTGGAAGACATACACCCACTCACGCACACTTATTACAATTTTGCCCTTGCTCGGAGGGACCAAAAGAATAATACAGATTAATTAACTACGCAAGCTAATTAAAATATTACAAATCAACTAAATTAATTAAATAAAATAATTAATCTAATTAAACAGTAAACCGCCTCGGGATGAGAGCCAAATGCAGCACGCGCTCGGGACTGGCTCGGAATCGCACTGCCATGCATGATTTGCCTCTGTTTCCTTTGCTCTCCTCCTCAGAAAATTACCAAAGTCCCAGGAGTGCCTCTCAGGACATTGGGGAGTACCACCGGCTAGGTAAGAGCACCACCGGCTAAAAGATATGGCCACCGGCACTGAATGAAGCTATCGGCTGCCAATTGGCTGCCGGTCGGCACTAAACAAAGGCTTGGCCGCGTAAAATTCTGCAGAACCCGAGACACAAAGAAGAGGACAACAAAATGCATGGCAGTGTAATTCAAGGTATTTATGCACTACACACACCTCTTATCATGTTATTGGCTCGATGGGGCATGTGCCTCGATTCCCGGACCACCAATCGTGCATTTCCATGCGTGATGGTCCTAAGAATCAAGAATGCAGCTTCACTTTCAAATGCATGCAATGCAAACAAGCAAACAAGGGTGTTCAACCTCCATCATACTTCACTTCAAGAGACCAAACATGCATAATACGAATGCAACCCTAAACATGTCGACTAGGCATGCAACATGGGCTACGCGATGTACTTGTGCAAGACATATAAGCAAGCATGCGAATCAATGAGGGATAGACTTAGACATGATCTAGGCAGCCCCTATAGGCCTAAAATCAGTGGCCAAATTACTAAAATGTGAGGGCCAAACACACATGCACACATACACATGTTAAGGCACCAACACTTAGGCATAACAAACGACATTCAAGCACACTTGAAATAAGTTAAGCATGGATTACTAGCATGCATAAGAAGCTCTGAAAATCACACGAAACATGATGCCAAATCATGCAACAAAACAAACCAAATATGCAACAAATGGCCCAAGTCTTGAAACAAGCCATGAAGGCTTAAATCAAGGCCAAGTCCACCAAGCCTCACAAAGCTAAGGGGACTCAAAACAAGTCACAAGCAGACCTAAACAAAGCCTAAGGAACACCTAGATGACATCTAAGAGGCTCAAGTACAAAGGCATGCGACATGACCAAAACATGGAGTTTTCAACACATGCTTTTAAAGCATTAAAGAAGCAACTAAAGCATGCATACAAGCACACCAAAAAGTCTGAAATAACATGCTAGATGGTTCCAAACTATCAAAAATAAAGCAAGCATGGCATGCTACACACTCATACTCTCAAGGCCAACAAGCCGAATGCAAAGGAACTATATAATGCATGATGGGATCGACCCAAATGGCTATGGACAGAGTTAAATCATGGCGAAATAAGCACACAAGCTTCATGGACCTAGGCCTAAAACATGTTCAAAACAAAGGCATGCAACCTAAACATGTTGAGGCATCAAATAGGCATTACAAGGCAACTATGCTAAGCATGCATAAGGGACCTAAACCAACTTGAAAACATGTTATATCATGGCAATATAAGCATGGAAAACAAGCCAAACATGCTCAACACACACTCAAGCATGGAGCTCCATAAGGAAGCAAAACTTGCCCTCTTCAAGGACATCAAGGAGAAGGGATGGCCCTCCCCTTTTTGAGACTTCAAGGCATGCTCTTCACCACTGAAATCCCTCAAGATTTCAGTGGTGAAGAGATCCTATCACCAAAATCTCGGATCTCTCACAAAATAGCACAAAAAATGCCCTTTTCAAGGTCTAAGAGTGGTCAAACTTGCTCAAACCACAAAACACCCTTAATGAACAATAAAGAGGGCCTAAAAACAGAACTTTTATGTGTTATAGACTAAGCACAAAAACTGTTTTAAACTAGACAAAAATGGGATGCAAAAATGGGGTAAATAAAGTTAGTTTCTTACCCTTGATGATCCTCTCTACAAGTGTTGTTGTTGTTGCTTCCTTGAGCTCCAATCCAACCAAAAACACCAAGAACCAACCCTTAGAACCTCAGTTGCTTAGAGAAGGTGAAACACTAGGTGCTTGTGTGCAATAGTGTGAACTAAAGCACCTAGTGTACAAAATGAGAGGTAAGAAGAGAGATACAATAGATACAAAGATCAAACCCTAAACCAGAGGTTCTTCTCTCTTTTCCTCTCTAACCCTAAAATTTTTGCTAACCCTTGAGCCAAGAGAAGAGCCTTCTCTTTATAGGCAACAAAGACTTACAAACTAAGTCATCCAAGGGCTTATCCCTCCATACACGTGTATGGAGGGGAAACAAGAGCTAAACAGCTGTCTAAAAATATCTCAGAAAGCAGCTGTAAAGTGGTCGGCTGGGCAAAATGGTCATTTTGCCAAAAAGAGTGCCGACCGGCACAAAATAGTGCCGACCGGCACAATATAGTGCCGGTGGCAACACCAGCCAGCCGGTGGCCTCTAGCCACAGCCGGTGGTATGTGGGGATACCTCAGAAGGCATTCCCTGCCCTTCCAAGGCAAAACCCAAGTGTTTGGTGCAAAACCAGACACAAAACGGTCAAGTTCAGAGGTCCTGAGACAGGGCACGTAGCCGAGAACTCCGGGAACTCCAAACAAACACAAACATGGATAATCACTGAGCGTTCAAGCGGTGACGTCCAAGTCTTGAGGACGGTCAAAAATGGGGTGTCTACAGTTGCCCCTCTTTGACAGAACTCGGAAGTCATAAGAATGACGGGAGTGAATGTCAAAGCCCAGAGACGACCCATTTTTGACAAGGCCGAAGGCTTGGACAAACATGCAAAGCGCAAATGGTTGAACTCGCAAGCTGCCTACGTATCCCTTTTGGAATCAAACCAACAGAGTTCAAGCTAATTGCATACAAGCCGCAGATAAGGTATGCGGGGCAAATGCAAGACAATGCAATGAGCCGAGCATAACTTATGATCATGCAAAGGAAGTCAGAATGAAGCACGATACAACAAGCTTATAAGCTAGCATACGCCAATCTACACTACAATGCAGAAAGGATGTAAGAGAATTATGCAATTCTCAAGACATCTCACGCGGAGGATACAATACCTGTGCGGCTCGTCCAGTTGCACCGGCCTCAAATGAACCGTACATACAATATCGTGCCTGTAAAGAAAGCAAACTTAACAGGTACAATATTGTTAGCCATATGCATGGCAATGCGAAATGCAAAATGATATGCAATATGTACAAAACAATGTATGACTAACATAAATGGAAATGCAATGCAAGCGAAACTATGCAAACTATATGCAAAGCAATTGAATCATGATTCAAACCGGAGCGGTTCGAAACCACACAAATGTCAAGTAGATTGATGGAGGTGACAAGTCCGTCTCCCATAGAACGATGTCTGATCTATGAGTACTTCGCACGGACACAAGAACAAGTATTGGGTGGAATGACATAAGTGGGGAAACGACCCGCTGGGGAGAGAATAATGATCCTAAAGCTGGATGCAACAATTATGCTACAATGTAATATGCGATTATGGCGCGCGGACCAAACCGTATCTCGCCTAGGAAAGGCATGCACACGTACAAGCCATGTCTAACACAGAAAAGGTGCCGCAACCTCAAACCAAGTTCATCAAGGAATAGGCGCGATGCACATGAACCATGCTTTGACGTGAAAAGTAAGGGCACATACCAGACCAAGCTCAACAAGGAAAGGTGCAGGCCATAGATGGAAGATGATGCAGTGGATGCATGCAACTACAATGCAATGGAAATGGATATTTACAGAAAATGCATGACATATGCACTATACTACAATGGAATGCATGACATATGCATGGTTTTTTTTTTTGTTTTGAATTTTTTGAAATGCATGACATATGCAATAGTATTTAATGATGTATGATAAATGCAATATGATGCAATGGCTACGATTGTAACTTTCCCTATCTTACCAACAAGGCGATATACTAGGTTGGTTCAGTATCCAGAATTGAGGCGTAAACACGCCGCCTCAACCTATGGGGCTTCCATACAGATTTCAAGCCGAGGGTACACCCCCTGGGTATTTAAACCAGACTTTAGTCTCGGAAATTCCGAACCTTTGCGTTCTAGGCATAAGCCGTTCAAACTCTAGCTTTCACCGTCCCCATTGGTCTTCTAGGAACTCACCGCAAACACAGACAGGTGGCTTTACCAGACCACCGGAAGTCGTTCGGGCACGACAAATACCGAAGGAATTGCACCTTCAGAGGATTTAAGGTCTCCTAGACCGTGCGTGTTTAAGGTCTCGCTGCATCAGAGGGCAACGATGAGATGCAAAACAACGCTATAGAATGCATGCAAATGCAATGAGGTGCACCTTAATGCACCAAGGTTTAGCACCTCCCGAGGATTTAAGGTCTCCTAGACCGTGCGTGTTTAGGGTCTCGCCAGGCCGTGGAGCAATGATTACACAACACTCTAAGTGAGTGTGATGCGAATGAGACACGACGCGACAATGGAATAAATGCAAACGCGCTGCTGCAAGGAGGTGTGCGTGTCTCAAAGGATGGAAAATGAAGTGCAATGAGGTACGCGTGCCTCAAAGGTTGGAAAATGAAGTGCAATGAGGTACGCGTGCCTCAAAGGATGGAAAATGAAGTGCAATGAGGTACGTATGCCTCAAAGGTTGGAAAATGAAGTGCAATGAGGTACGCGTGCCTCAAAGGTTGGAAAATGAAGTGCAATGAGGTACGCGTGCCTCAAAGGATGGAAAATGAAGTGCAATGGGGGTGCGCCAAACGGCGCGATGAAATGCATGCCAAATGCAATGAGGGGCAACTTTAGTGCACCGAAGGTCTTGCACCCCCCGAGGATCTAAGGTCTCCTAGACCGTGCGTGTTTAAGGTCTCGCCAGACCCGGATGGGGCATTGCATGATGCAGACAGGCGGGGGCGCAAAATAGCGTGATGCGTTAGACAACGCGAGTGCACAAGACAGTGTGATACGATGCCTGCCAAATGCGATGAGGTGCACAACTCAATGCACCGAAGGTTTTGCACCTCCCGAGGATTTAAGGTCTCCTAGACCGTGCGTGTTTAAGGTCTCGCCAGACCCGGCGGTCGGAATGCATGCACAATGCAGACAGGCGGGGGCGCAAAATAGCGCGATCAGTGCAAATGAGGCCTGAATGCCTCATAGCATCCACAGGAATGTAAATGGTACAAATGAGGTGGCACACCTCATAGGATTTGAAATATAATGCAAATGAGGCTTGAATACCTCATAGCATCTACAAGAATGCAAATGAAACGTGTGAGGTGGCACACCTCATGCAAATATGAAATGCAAATGAAGCACGTGTGGTGGCACACCTCACGCGAATATGAAATGCAAATGAAGCACGTGAGGTGGCACACCTCACGCGAATATGAAATGAAAATGAAGCACGTGAGGTGGCACACCTCACGCGAATATGAAATGCAATGAAGCGCGTGAGGTGGCACACCTCACGCGAATATGAAATGCAATGAAGCACGTGAGGTGGCACACCTCACGCGAATATGAAATGCAATGAAGCACGTGAGGTGGCACACCTCACGCGAATATGAAATGCAAATGAAGCACGTGAGGTGGCACACCTCACGCGAATATGAAATGCAATGAAGCACGTGAGGTGGCACACCTTACGCGAATATAAAATGCAAATGCTAAGTGCGACATGCACGCAACACAAAGTACAAAATGGTGCAAGTGTGACACGCATGCCGCACAAAATACAAAAAGGGCGCAAGTCGCAGAGGACGTGCAAAACGAAACGCTGTGCCGCACTAGACGAAGTGATGGATGCAACAACGCACACAGGACAGCTTTTGAATCTTGTAAAAGACAAAAGGATACAAGAGGATACAATCTTCGCTTGAATTTGAGCGTCGCGCGCAGTAGAGACGGTCCGAAGTCAAAACGGAGGCCGGTTGAGCATGGGGAATGCATTTTCTTGTACTTTATTGATCTATGGAGACCCAAGACCCCTCATCTTGCCTAAAAACATCCTTGGGAGCACCATCGGCTGGGTGGGGTGGTCACCGGCTGCCACCGACTGCCTAAACTCATCCATCGGCACAAAAAAGTGCCGACCGGCACAAAAAGGTGCCGACCGGCAGAAAATGCCTGATCGGGGGTAGAACTGCCATTTCACTCCGGGCTTTATAAAATAGGGTTTTAAACCCTATTTGTCTTATCTCCAAACTGCCGAAATCTTCACCCCCTCTCTCTAGAGCGATTTTCTCTCGGTTTTTCTTCGATTTCTCCGCGTTTCACGCCCATTTTCTCGTCGGATTCGCGATATTCTTCGCGTTTCGGACATTTTCGACCAAACAAAACTTTGTTTCGGTGCATTTTTTGCCATTTCCGCCTTTTCGGGATTTGTTCCCCTTGATATTTTCTACATTTCCGTGCATTTTCCTTTTCCGGCTTTCCCGGCCATTTCCGACCCTCTCGGGGTTGACCTCCCAGTTTGACTTTTCGCATTCCGGCCCATTTTTCTTCTTCCGGCTATTTTTCTCATCTCCATTGCTATGGCCGATGATATTCCACACGTCGGGACTCCCCCGGACCACGAGATGGATCCCGGGGTCGAGCTCCTGCCACTGAGCGAGCGCCCATTCGACCCGGCGACTTACCAGCCGGCCATCCACGTGCTACCGCCCGACGGACTCCGCCACTTCCGCGGCTTTGACAGGGCTTTGGACCCGGAGCTTCTGCTGCGCGAGCCGGCCTCCCACTTGTCTTTTGGCGCCGCCGAGGTAACATTCTCGTCTTTTATTTTTTTTTTGCAATGTAGGATTTCCTGTCAACTGCCGTAGCTAACTGAACCCATTAACTGCTTAGTTCTGATGTACTGTACTGTAGTTGATTGTAGACAAACTCACAACTGACATCTGTTTAGGACCGACGCACATGCACACACACTGCACTAGCCTCAAGCACTCAAACACACGGCACACATTGCACTGCAAATTCACCGACACCCGGTGCTTATTTGAATCTGAAAACTCGCACGCATGCTAGTTTTGCACAAAACTACACAAACACGCGGACACATCACACGCTGTAGTTTACTGAAACATACCGAGACCTGGCTTCTATTTGAATTTTGAAAAACACGCACACACGCTGTTTACACTGATCCTCATAGGAGCACTGACATATCACAGGCCGTAGCCCACCCACTGGTATGCTGAAACCTGACATTTGCTTGCATCTGAGAAACGTACATACGTGCACCATATTTACACTGCACCACTCAAAAATACACTGACGCATCATATATTGTAGTTCACTGTAAGCACACCGGCACCCGGTTTTTGTTTGAATTTTAAAAATCTGCACGCATACCAGATTTATGCCGACTGCATATCTTCATATGGCTTTGCAATTTCTTGACTACAGGGAGACTCCCATACTCTCCGCGGGTATGGGAACGTCACCGCTCGCGATTGGTACGCCGAGCTGCCTGACGCCGTTAGCCGCATCGTAGATCGGGCCGGCTTTGGCACCTTATGCAGGGGACTCTCCAGGCTCTCTACCTGTAGACCCCTTCTTGCCGCCCTGGCAGAGAGGTGGTGGGACACCACCGATTCATTCCACTTATCAGCGACCGGGGACATGACGATGACCCCTTACGACTTCTCGATGCTCACTAGCATCGGGGTGGGGGGTGATCCGATCCCCTTCGATACAGACATGGACGAGTGGATTGCCGCTCAGATTCACTTGCTCGGCGAGGCGCCGCCACTTGCTCGTCCAGGGTTCGTCCGCTACTCTGGTTCGAGGTACGCTGAGTGCACCATGCCGGTAGACGCAGCCCGATGACCCAGAGGCCGAGAGATATGCACGCGCTTCCTCATGTTCTTCTTGGGACCACCTGTTTGCCGATCGGGCGAACACAAAGGTTCTCGCCGCGCTTTGGTGGACGTCGAGAGGATTGTGCAAGATGATCGGGAGGTGCGGCTGGCCACCCTTTACGGTTATATGAGCTCCTCTCGTGGCAAGGGATACCGCTAGGAGGCTATCAAGTAGCCTCGAGGTACGTCTTCTCCTATGCTTTACATTTCGCTCAGTACTTTTCAGATTGCATACATGCACACATTGTTGTTCGCTTTACAATATCAGATATCGCATACATACGGCACACACATACTCCTGCTTTATACTTCCGTATTAATCGCTCACACTGCACAATCGCTCAATACACCGCACAACACACGGCCCGCTTATTTCGCTTTATTCTCAGATTCGCTTTCGATAAATGTTCGACATCCGTCTTGCGATTGTGGGTCTATGCCTACTTTCGAGCTAGAGCCAAGACGGAGACTCGAGACCCTCCGTCGCCCCTTCTCTCGCCACGACGACGGAGGTGTGCGGAGGTCAGGCCACTTTTAGCTTCTTCCGCCGTTTCTTCGACACCATCACCCCCACCGAGGTATTTTTACTTACAGCCCGTTTAAGCTTCGCTTTCAAGCGTACATTTCTATATCGAGATAATCAATCAGATTTCATTTCAGTCACAGCGCGATGGGCTCCACTACCGGCGGTGATACGAGATCGGTATGCCGGCGCCATCGAGACCTCGCTACATCGATTCTCTGGAGGGCCCTCTGTCGCCCGGCACTGGTGGCGTTTATACGAGACCCTAGGGTTGCCGGAGCAGATAGTCCCGATCCATCCTCCCGAGCGTATGAGGGAGACTGAGGGATACAGTTTCCAGCAGATGGAGGATTACACCCTTGGCTGGGCCGTGGACGTAGATGCCGACAGGGGCGAGGGCGATTACTCAGAGTACGTCCGGACCTTCTTGATGCATCCTTTGAGCAGGGGCTCCCGAGCTGATCCAACGAGACCTGCGGCGCCAGCGGCCCGGGCAGAGGCAGGAGCAGGAGTGGGGTCGTCGCAGAGGGCTCGAGCTCGCGGCAGGAGGGGAGTGCAGAGGGGACGAGGGACGGGCTGGCCTGCTCTGCCTACCATGTTGACTTACAGGGGGCAGAGTGGGGAGACCTACCAGATCCCGTTTGCTCCTCCTCCGGCTGGCCATGAGTTGGCCGGTATTCCTGACTTGCCTCCGGTATGTATTACTTTATTTCTGCATCTTGCATTGTCATTTCAGTTCATTCAGATATCCCACAGAATACTGATGTATTTAATACTTTTGCAGGCTTCCTCCGAGTATACCCGTCAGTCTGTGGAGCTGAATGCCTCCCTGATGGGGATGCTGCAGCGGACTCTCGACGCTTTGGCCGTCTACGGCTTGCCGGTATGTTCTACTGACCACAGTCTCAAATCATACTCTGTTTCGCACAATCTGCTATACTGCACAAAAATCTGATAAACTGCTCACGGCTTTCATACACTGTACTCATACACTGCATCTTGCACTGATAAACTGCTCACGGCATTCACACACTGTACTCATACACTGCATCTTGCACTGATAAACTGCTCACGGCATTCACACACTGTACTCATACACTGCATCTTGCACTGATAAACTGCTCACAGCTTTCTGATGTGTTTGTTCTTTATATTTTCAGCCTCCTTTCCCGATCCCTCCAGTGGGTGGCGCTGCTCCAGCTGGGCCTCCCCTCTCTACTCGGGATGGCAGGATATTCCCTCGTACTAGAGGGGGACGTGGTCATGTGGGGAGCAGCTCACGAGCTCCAGTTCCAGGAGATGGTGAGTCGGAGGCGGATCGAGAGTCATTTATGAGGAGGCCCGGCTAAAGGATAGCTCCGACGATGCTTTTGTGCTTTTGCCCAGGAAGAGGGCGAGGACTGATCCTCAGGCATGAGGCCTGCTGCTGATGATGATGATTTTGCTGCTTCTTTCCTTTATTTCTTTTCTTGTACTTTTCTCTTTTTGATAGATAGAGTACTATGTACTGCCGCAGGCAGGTTTTTGCTTTTGTCAAAAATTTTGTATTTGAAAAGACGATGATACGGAACAAACTTTTTATCTGAAAAATGTTATATTTACATATCTCATACTTTGCACTGCATTGCATCATATTACACCTCGAATGTAAATGGAATAGATTTGTTGTCTGAAAATTGAGCACTTGCACTGTAATAATCGGATAACCAACCAACTAACAGCAAACAACTCATACAAACCACTGCTCAAACTAAATACATAGCCCACATTCTGCTGGGGATTAGGCTACCTGTGGCCCATAACACAACATTCGGTTCATTCTGCACACAGCAAACTTTGAACAAACAGCCCAATTTGACAGGACGAACCACAAAACTGAAGCGGTTGGAGTTGAAACACACATCGGATGTCCCAAATTTCCTTTTTCTTCCCTTGCCTCGTAGGGATGTAGAGAGTGGCACAGCATTCTGAGCACGAACGATTGACTTTGGAAAAAGGTTTGACAACCGGGGTATCGAGTCTACGACTAGACACAGCGGAGGGGCTCAAGTGAAGAAACCAAAAGGCGCACGACCTAAACACAATGAGACACACTCGGAAGAGACTCAACAGAAGCCAAGTCGAGACTGACAAATCAAAAGACACGACGCACGGACATTTTTTTTATTATGGAAACCAAAAAGACCTCAGATCTCGAGGAGCCAGTTTTTCCGGGTATATTTCCCACCCTTTCTGATTTGTATGATTCTCACGTCACTCGGTCCCTCAGGCTCGGTTTTTTCTCTGAAAACCCTTTTCTCACTTTTCTCTCAACTCACACCTCTCTATTCTTTAATCTCTCATTTTTTATCCCTCCCCTGGGTGGTTGATAGATGAATAGAAAGCGGGGGATTCATGCCCGACACAGCTAGCTCGCGGCTATTCCTTCTGGTAGATAGAGTGCCTTTCTGGCGAGTACATTGATGACAAGGGAGAGACAGAACACCTGACTCGATTGTGCCCCTGGTTCATTATTTTGACCATTTTTGTTTTGTTGTTTTTTTTTTTGAAAACAGTTTTGATCAAAATGAACGCCAGATTAGCGTGCTTAGGCAATTTTTGATTTGAAAATCATGCAAGTCAGGTTGCAAGCACTGAAAGTCTTCCCTTTTGGGTCCAAGAAAATGGTCCAATTTTTGGAAAAGATGGAATAATTTTCGAGAGAATTAGTCAACCTCAGTAAAAATTCTCAAAAACTATTTTTGTATACAGTCGATGCGCAACGAGCACGGAACTCACCATCGAGATGCGCAACCTCGGATCGGAGGCAATTTGGAAAATTGCCCCTGGCTCAAAAGGGGGAGAGGAAGGGCAACGGAAAGTTGCCCCTAGTTTGGACGACGACTGAGGGAAACTTTGGCAATAGATGGCAACGGAAAGTTGCCCCTTGTTTGGATGATGCCGCGGCATGCCTATTGATGATTAAGCTTGATCGGGCTCTCTGGCACGGAGAGGACAAAGACAGCCACGAACAATATATGGACCCAATCGCCTTGAAAGCGTTGGTGACTGGCTTACAGAAGGAAGTTGATCACGTAGCTCCAATTGTTGCAACCGAGACATCGGATTCGGAGGAAGCATGGGTAATCAAAACCATTGCATGGACTGAGACGCTATAGAAGCGTTGGGGGCTGGACTTCAGGATGAAGTTGCCTACGTATCCCAAAGATGGGAATCAAGCCTTACGTAGTTCGGGGTAAGGTACACTCGGGTATTTTAACCTTCACTGTTCAGGCTCTAATTTTTGCCAAGGCGCCTGTTGCAGGTCTTCGACCTTGCGAGCTATGTTTTTCTTTCTTTTCAATTTTTTTCTTTCCTCTTTCTCCTTCTTCTCTTTTTTGCATTTTTCTTTTCTTTTTCTTTTTGCATTTGTGTATCTTTGAATTTTTTCTCTCTCGTTTTTTTCTTTTTTGTTTTTCATTCTTTTCTTTGCTCTAACTTTTGCCTGGGTCGCCCTTCCGGGTTTTCGGCCCAGCGAGCCTCTCCAAGGGTAAAAGTGTAGCTTTGTCCATGCCAAATGGTTTTGAGATCCTGAAGTCATCTGAATCTAGGAGAATGGGTGTCATTGATTTGCAGAAGGATCCACCTTTGGCTCTTCGAGCACATCGGGTATTTTTGGCCCCTAATTCGAGGGGTGCTTCTGTTCTAATCTTTACAAGCTTCTTCTGATGAAGTCTGACCTTCTTGATCTGACTTTGGTGCCTCTTTGCTCGAGGGCTGCTTTGAATTGGGCCACACAGGCGTCGCATTGATAGCTATCTTTTGAACATTCTGGATGCTGGTCCAAGGTTTGAAAATGGGGGGGGTCGAGTCTCGAGGCTGAGAGCGATCCTAAGCTGTGTAATCTCGAGAACGATTCCACGCAAGTCTTCGCAAGACCGCGCAAAACATTTTGTTTTTGAAAGTTTTTAAGAAGGCGACGATTTGCTCATGCCGAAGACAGTGTGGAACCAATCTGGATCAAGCCAGGGTCCTTCTCAGTACTCACGCTGACGAGCATGATTTCATTCATTAAGGGCTTAACACGCCTCTCTTTCTCTCAAAATGATCAAAACTTTGTAAAACCCGAGGAATTTCTTCCTCTTCATTTTCACCGCAGTGCTTAAAAGGTTTCGAAAAACTTAAGTCAAAGCAATAATTTTTAGGGCACAAAAGAGCAGGCGGAATGTATTGTCACCCCATTCGAATTCTCTGGCACAACTAGTCCAACACGATCAATAAACATGGAAACACGGTAGCCACGGCTGTTTCATTCAGATTTCCTCGGGTGTAAACTGGCTCCACAGCGGAGGGGAACCCAAAAAGAAAGCAAAAAGGAGTAATTACAAAACGGTGCTTGAGGCAACAACTCTGAAGTCACCTGGTATTCTTATACAAAAGAGGGACTGACTCATTACAATTAGACAGACCCTTAAACAGAAGGACTGATTCAAAACAATGAGACAGACTCAAGACAAAACAAAAGACTGACTCGACACCCAAGTCAGGATTTACAAAACTAGCATCTGCAGGTGCTCAAAAATGCGTGCCAAACGCCATATCCAAAAATGTACCAGACACTGCCCGCAGGCGGTTGAATCCCATTTATATACTAGCGGTATCGGTGTCCTCGGTATCTGTGTCCTCACAATCCAAGAACTCAGAGGACCGTTGGCGAGGTAGGCGGAGGATGACCTTGTTATCAATCAAATCTGACCTCATGACGGAGGGAAGCAATTATCGATGGCATGGCGATCTGGCGATGGTACGACAAGATCTTGAGTAGCATCATGGCCTGCTGGAAGGGGTTTAGGGAGCGGCCTAGGATCGAGGGGTATAAGATGCCTCTTTTTGGCCAAAATCAGAAGTGCCCTAGACAAAGGCATGTAGAGAGGATTGAAGACCCTGCGCCCTCGAGGTTGATACTTGGAATTCTGAATGTTCTTGCTTGACGCACTGGCGAACGGATCGGCAGGCGCGGGCTTGGATTTTTGATCCTTTCCTAGTGCGGGATTGGAAATGAGAGGAGCTACTCTGGCATGACGGGGCCTGTCCCGATTTTCTGACCGACTTGGACTACCCTCGGGTAAAGTGGGGAAAACATCATCCACAATTTTGGTTACAATCGCGGATACCTGTTGTTTGCTCATTCCCCCGGCTTTCAAAGCACGGCGCCCACCTTGATTGTTCCATGGGTTGACATCTACCTTCACTTTGTCTTTGCCTCTGGCCTCGGCGATGAGAGGTTTGGGTCGATCTTGGTACATCATCATTGGGTGGAGGTCATCTCCGACTGATTGAGCTCGATCACAATCCGCCCGATGCGGGGGGCTCACAGGGTTCGAAATTTCCAAAGATACGGTGCAACTGGTGGCGAGGTTGACATTCCGTAAGCGAGATCCGCCACGGACCTCTGGAGATCACCTATCATTCCCATTAACTCGAATGTAGTGGGCTCGCGAGCCTGATAGAACTGAGGGGTCCAGATTGGGTGTGCAGCGGGCGACCTAGGCGGGTGCGGCATGTCAACAGTGGCTTCATCTTGTGGGGTGGTTCCTTGACTCAGCGCGGCCGTCATGACTACAATCTCTTCCGAGTTCTGCATCATGTTCGGTCCTGCCTCAGCAAGGAGAAGACACTAGCTGTTCTGGATCAACTCTCTGAATCTCTGAACTTGGAAACGGAAAACAAGCAGTATTTCAGCCCCAAACAGATCAAACACGGGTGTAGTCGAACAACTGCATTCTACTACTGAACACTGTTCCCTGAAGTCACTGTCCCAAATCTGAATCTGACACCCGCAGATATAACTGATTCACAATAATATCGTCTTGGTGCCCAGCCGGATGCCTGACTCAAACCGGTATATGCATTCCACAGAGAGATACACTCTAAAAGCACATAGCAGGTAAATGAGAGTCAATACACCCCTATGTTGGGGTAGGGTTTCCCTGTCCTAATTTGTCAGGAACTAGGGTTTCACTATGCACGCAGCGGTTTCAAACAACCTAAAATTGGGTAAGCAACCTGTCCTAGCTTGGAATGGTCACTATGGATTCCGAATATGCACTAGGTCGAATGGTCAAAAAGGGTGCCCGGTAAACCGGGTTTGTGTTCTATCTTGGCAGAGCCCGCAACCGGTCAGCCTTATGGTCATGCCTTGACAAGACAAGCCTCCGGCAAACCGCTCAGGAATAGCAGACGGCCAACACGGTGTCCTAGGCGCACCAATGCACATGCAATGCAAAGAAACACATAAGTGTAGTCAAAACAAGATATCACGAGTTCGAGTCAAGCTCTCTAAAATCCCCAGCAGAGTCGCCAGAAACTGTAGACGCGCTCGTGGGGATTCGCTCTACAGTTCATACTCGATTTGTGTCGCGGTTCTAAATCTGAACCAAAGAGTCCAAATCCGGCGAATCGTTTTGAAGAAAAACAGATTTTGAAAAGTAGTGCCAAACATGGACTGCTTTGCCAGATTACAGAGTCGCCACCTAAATATTTTTTTATTGGGAAATTTAGGAAACCCTGACTCAGTGCCGAAGGCCACATGTCCGTCATCACCAAAGTGGTCTTGGCTCGGGAGCTTGGGTACGATCGGGGAAGGTCAGCTATGAGCACTTTCGCCCGTCAAGACCGCCTCTACTAACCGTGATATCCGTTTTTGAAAACTTTATGCGTTCTTATTCCGGTTATTAACCTAGATTTACTATGTGATGCGCACAACACAAAAGTATAGACTAGATTACCTAACTTGGAAATAAACATTGCATATCCGTTTTGTCTCGAAAAACGTGTTAGATTTTGTTACTCGCAAGTAGGCTAAAAAATACGGATTTCAATGAGTTGTTCCAACTCAGGCAATCCAACCTCCATCCACAGGCATTCACACAGTAATATCACATAAGCATTTAGCCGCATGGCAAGCATACTGTCATGGTAAACATTCACACGCATGCGATATGCTAAAGCCATAAAAACTTACATCGTACTCCGTGCCAAAACAGTAAACTAGTTAGCAAACATGCATGACCTAGTTCATGTTAAGTGGCTAATGCAACATAGGCAAAGATGCAATCTAAAGTAGACTCGGCTAACGCTAGACATGGCATGTGGAATGCGCGAATAGCACGTATTCAATTTGGAATTGAAAATACTATGCAGTTTGTATGATGTGCCGAGCCCGATGTATGTAAACAAATGCATGAATGCACGCGTGCATTGCATAAGGTATGCTAAAATAGACGTGCCCTAATCTACCATCGAAAGCGGGTAAATAAAAGGGTTAGAAAGAAATGGGGGTTGGAAGACATACACCCACTCACGCACACTTATTACAATTTTGCCCTTGCTCGGAGGGACCAAAAAGAATATCTGATTAATTAACTCATAAGCTAATTAAAATATTACAAATCAACTAAATTAATTAAATAAAATAATTAATCTAATTAAACAGTAAACCGCCTTGGGATGAGAGCCAAATGCAGCACGCGCTCGGGACTGGCTCGGAATCGCACTGCCATGCATGATTTGCCTCTGTTTCCTTTGCTCTCCTCCTCAGAAAATTGCCAAAGTCCCAGGAGTGCCTCTCAAGACATTGGGGAGTACCACCGGCTAGGTAAGAGCACCACCGGCTAAAAGATATGGCCACCGGCACTGAATGAAGCTATCGGCTGCCAATTGGCTGCCGGTCGGCACTTGATGCGGTCGGCGAGAAAAATTCTGCAGAACACAATGCAGACGAAGGACAACAAAATGCATGGCAGTGTAATTCAAGGTATTTATGCACTACACACACCTCTTATCATGTTATTGGCTCGATGGGGCATGTGCCTCGATTCCCGGACCAATGTCGTGCATTTCCATGCGTGATGGTCCTAAGAATCAAGAATGCGACTTCACTTTCAAATGCATGCAATGCAAACAAGCAAACAAGGGTGTTCAACCTCCATCATACTTCACTTCAAGAGACCAAACATGCATAATCTGAATGCAACCCTAAACATGTCGACTAGGCATGCAACATGGACTACGCGATGTACTTGTGCAAGACATATAAGCAAGCATGCTTGAATCAATGAGGATAGACTTAGACATGATCTAGGCAGCTATAGGCCTAAAATCAGTGGCCAAATTACTAAAATGTGAGGGCCAAACACACATGCACACATACACATGTTAAGGCACCAACACTTAGGCATAACAAACGACATTCAAGCACACTTGAAATAAGTTAAGCATGGATTACTAGCATGCATAAGAAGCTCTGAAAATCACACGAAACATGATGCCAAATCATGCGACAAAACAAACCAAATATGCAACAAATGGCCCAAGTCTTGAAACAAGCCATGAAGGCTTAAATCAAGGCCAAGTCCACCAAGCCTCACAAAGCTAAGGGGACTCAAAACAAGTCACAAGAAGACCTAAACAAAGCCTAAGGAACACCTAGATGACATCTAAGAGGCTCAAGTACAAAGGCATGCGACATGACCAAAACATGGAGTTTTCAACACATGCTTTTAAAGCATTAAAGAAGCAACTAAAGCATGCATACAAGCACACCAAAAAGTCTAAAATAACATGCTAGATGGTTCCAAACTATCAAAAATAAAGCAAGCATGGCATGCTACACACTCATACTCTCAAGGCCAACAAGCCGAATGCAAAGGAACTATATAATGCATGATGGGATCGACCCAAATGGCTATGGACAGAGTTAAATCATGGCGAAATAAGCACACAAGCTTCATGGACCTAGGCCTAAAACATGTTCAAAACAAAGGCATGCAACCTAAACATGTTGAGGCATCAAATAGGCATTACAAGGCAACTATGCTAAGCATGCATAAGGGACCTAAACCAACTTGAAAACATGTTATATCATGGCAATATAAGCATGGAAAACAAGCCAAACATGCTCAACACACACTCAAGCATGGAGCTCCATAAGGAAGCAAAACTTGCCCTCTTCAAGGACATCAAGGAGAAGGGATGGCCCTCCCCTTTTTGAGACTTCAAGGCATGCTCTTCACCACTGAAATCCCTCAAGATTTCAGTGGTGAAGAGATCCTATCACCAAAATCTCGGATCTCTCACAAAATAGCACAAAAAATGCCCTTTTCAAGGTCTAAGAGTGGTCAAACTTGCTCAAACCACAAAACACCCTTAATGAACAATAAAGAGGGCCTAAAAACAGAACTTTTATGTGTTATAGACTAAGCACAAAAACTGTTTTAAACTAGACAAAAATGGGATGCAAAAATGGGGTAAATAAAGTTAGTTTCTTACCCTTGATGATCCTCTCTACAAGTGTTGTTGTTGTTGCTTCCTTGAGCTCCAATCCAACCAAAAACACCAAGAACCAACCCTTAGAACCTCAGTTGCTTAGAGAAGGTGAAACACTAGGTGCTTGTGTGCAATAGTGTGAACTAAAGCACCTAGTGTACAAAATGAGAGGTAAGAAGAGAGATACAATAGATACAAAGATCAAACCCTAAACCAGAGGTTCTTCTCTCTTTTCCTCTCTAACCCTAAAATTTTTGCTAACCCTTGAGCCAAGAGAAGAGCCTTCTCTTTATAGGCAACAAAGACTTACAAACTAAGTCATCCAAGGGCTTATCCCTCCATACACGTGTATGGAGGGGAAACAAGAGCTAAACAGCTGTCTAAAAATATCTCAGAAAGCAGCTGTAAAGTGGTCGGCTGGGCAAAATGGTCATTTTGCCAAAAAGAGTGCCGACCGGCACAATATAGTGCCGGTGGCAACACCAGCCAGCCGGTGGCCTCTAGCCACAGCCGGTGGTATGTGGGGATACCTCAGAAGGCATTCCCTGCCCTTCCAAGGCAAAACCCAAGTGTTTGGTGCAAAACCAGACACAAAACGGTCAAGTTCGGAGGTCCTGAGACAGGGCACGTAGCCGAGAACTCCGGGAACTCCAAACAAACACAAACATGGATAATCACCGAGCGTTCAAGCGGTAACGTCCAAGTCTTGAGGACGGTCAAAAATGGGGTGTCTACAGCATGTGTTTTCAAAAACTAGATATCATGGTTAGTAGAGGCCAATCTTTGATCGGGCGAGAGGGGGTGCTCATAGCTAACCATCCCCAATCGTACCCAAGTTCTCGAGCCGAGGCAACTTTGGTGATGACAGACACGTGGCCTTAGGCAACGAGTCAGGGTTTTCTAAATTCCCCCAAAACAAAATATTTAGGTGGCGACTCTATATCTGGCAAAGCAGTCCATGTTTGGCACTTCTTTCTAAAAATCAATTTTTCAAAACGATTTGCCGGATTTGGACTCTTTGGTAATTCATCGGTCTTGCATTGCACTCTGCGAGATTAGATACAGGACCGTGACATTTGAGTCCGAGCTGTAGTGAACCCAAATGAACAGAACGGGGGGGATTCCCTCCCGGGACGTTTGGGGACGTCTACACATGGCTACCATCCCGACAAGATGTTGCATGTCCTTTGCCAAGTTGGGCTGCTCCAATTCTTGGATGGCCTTGATTTGAGAGGGATCCGCTTCAATCCCGCGATTAGTGACCAGAAAGCCCAAAAACTTCCCTGACCCCACGTTGAAAGCACACTTTGATGCGTTCAGACGCAACTTGTGTTGTTTGAGAATGGCGAATATCTCTGCTAAGTCAGCCAAGTGGTCGGTCTCACATTTACTCTTCATGACCATGTCGTCGATGTAGGCTTCTATCGTTTGGCCGAGCAGTGGGGCGAACATCTTTGTAACCATCCCTTGAAAGGTTGCTCTGGCGTTTTTCAATCCAATAGACATAACTCTGTAACAGAACAATCCTCTCAGGGTTGTGAAAGAAGTGATCTCTTGGTCGGGCTCATGCATGGCAATCTGGTGGTAGCCATGGTAGGCATCCAAAAAACTAAGTCGATTGTGACCAGCTATTAGGTCCACTAGTTGGTCGATTTTGAGTAGAGGGAAATTGTCTTTAGGGAAAGCGTGGTTGACTGTCTTGTAGTCGACACAAACTCACCATTTTCTATTTTTTTCGGCACTACAACCATGTTGGAAACCCCCTATGGATAATGTACTTCCTGGATAGCCCTTGCTTTAAGCAAGTTCTTTCTTTTTCCGCCACCACCTCGGCATGATAAAGCCCTGATCTTCGTGTTCTTTGAATGACCGGCCGGGCATTTGGGAAAACATTAAGTCGATGGCTAATGAAGTTTGAGTCAACGCCAACCATGTCATAAGGCGTCCAAGCAAAAACTTCAATGTTCGCCACTAAGAAATTCACCATCTCTAATCGTTCTGGAGCGGTGAGGGTGGATCCTAACAGAAAAAACTTCTCAGGATCATTCTCGTTGATCCGTACTTCCACCAGGTCTTCGATAGCTTTTTTCTCGGCTTTGGTGCCCATGTCTTCCAGGACACTTTGATCTTCTGGTCCTTCAATCATTTGTACAAAGCCTTTGGCAGCTCAGCTTCTATTCACAGCCTTAAAACATTGCTTGGCCATTACTTGATTGCCTCAAACTTCTTCTATCACGCCGATTGTAGAAGGAAACCTTATGACTTGGTGGAAAGTCGACACCACTGCCTATATGGCATGAAGCCGTCCCCTGCCTAGGATAAGGTTATATGTGGAGGACACATTCAACACCCAGAACTCCACCTGTTTGACGGCGGTCCCCGCTTTGACCGGTAGGATGATCTTGCCTATTGGCCATTTTGATTGCGAGTTGAAGCCAACCAACGGCAATGTTGTTGAGGCTAGATCTTTCCCTTCGAGTTTAAGCTACTTGAAGGCGTCGTAATACATTATTTCAATTGAGCAGCCTTGGTCGATCAGAATGCGTCTAACGTCAAAGTCCCTGACGCGAAGCGTGACCACCAATGCATCATTGTATGGCGTTTGATTACGTTCAAGATCTCGGCTTGAAAAGCTGAGCACATCTTTCACCTCAGTTTTGCCCCTTTTGACTGTAGGCTGGACTGACAGGACTTCTCTCATATGCTCTACGTTTTTTATTATCCCTCAGAGCTCGCACACCCACTTTGGTTCGACGATACCATGGATCACATTGACCACGCCTTGGGGGGGCGCTTCAAGGGTGGCCAAATCGTTTGGTTCGGCTTGAGCATGAGGTGTGGCCTTGGCACCACCATCTATATAGCAATCTAGGTGGCTGACAGCCACCAGCTCCTCTAGATGCTGCTTCAAAGAGACACAATTTTTTGTGCGGTGACTACACTCGTCATGGTAGGTGCAGCGGTATCTCGGATTGAAGACTCTCTACGCATCACCCAACTTAACTGGAAATCTGACGTATGCCTCGTTATGAATTTTGCTAAGGATGCGGTAAATTTGGATCTTGAAAACTGTGGTGATGCCTATTTAGGCCTTTAACTTTCTTCTTGCATCTTCTGCGGCATTATGGGGGTACTTAGCTCGGTTGTTACGACCCTTACCCCAGTCGTTGAGGTTTGCACTGCGATTTGAATCTCTATCGTGGTTGCTCGGACGATTTGCCTCCTATCTGACCACGTAGACCTTTCTAGCCACTCTTTTGTTCGATGCCACCAGATTCACCTTCGCGGTAGCCGCAACAGCATCATCCTCAACTCGGATGTGTTCATTGATACGCTACGTCAATAATTCCATGGTCGTTGGGTGATTCATATTGACTGAGTCTCGAAGTCTATGTTTGATTGGGAGACCGCGCTTGTATTGGGTGATTGCCAAGTTGGTCAGGCAGTCAAGGATTTCGTTGAAAGTTTCCCAATACTTGGTGTTGTATGCCTTGAGTGAGTTGCCCAGTTCCATCTTGACACTTAGAAGATGGTTAACTTTTTTGGGCGTTTTGGTGTTTGTTTTGAATCGGGTCACAAACGCCTCTGCCAGCTGCTGCCACCTTTCGATACTTTCCTCCGGCAGCCTCTCGAACCATTTTAGGTCCAACTCACCCAAACTTGACAGGAAAATAAGGCACATAAGTGCGTCATTCCACCTGTAGCCAGCCATGACCTGCTGGAAGTAGCTCACATGCATGTATGGATTGGTTTTTTCCTCATAGAACGTAAACTTGGACTGGTGAAAGCTGGCATGGAGCGGCATGGATTCTATCTTGAGGGAGAAAGGGGTGGTGCTCAGCCTCACCAAGTCCCCGTCCAAAGGGACATGTACAACTGGGCGTGGTGGCAGCATGATGACTTCTTCACTGGCGTGACCTCCGCAGGACAGCCGCTGCAGTGTTAGCACCCTTTGCGCCTCCCGCCGGCGCGCTTGTTCTTCCAAGACATCCCTCAAGTCCTGCGAAGGGGCAGAGTAAGAGTATCTTGACGTCGTTAATAGACATAAGGGACGGTAGCTGCTATCTCGTGCACATGACTTCTCCACCGGTGGGTTAGAATCATCAGCTCCATAGCTCTTGGTGATGAAAAGGGAAGACGTCCTTCACCGGTTCTGGCTGCCTAAACGACGAGGTTGGGTGTGCTCACTGTGGTTTCCCACTCTAGCAACACCCTTCCCTTTGACTTGCCGCTTCAACGCTTCTATCTCCGCCGCCATCCTCCTGATGATGGCGTCTTGGTCTCTCAGCTTGTGCTCCAGGCATTGAGCGTGCGACTTTCTTTGCCGCCGGTGTCCGTGAGTGATGGGTGCTCCTGGCGCGCTTGTCTCGCGCATCTCTGGGGAGCCCTCTAGATGAAGTCTCTAGGCTCGCCATGTTCGGAACGACAGGGGGTCCGTCTCTCCTTTGGACCGACTTTGGGGTGATGCCGTCAACAACGAACAGTAGAGTTTCGTCATTGTTCGCCATGAAAGATGATCGGACGAGCTTGGAGGACAAGGTTTGGTCTGTCAAAAACTTCCCACAGATGGCACCAATTGTGCGAGAGCCAAATATCCAATGCTATCCGTACTCTTCATGTCCAAGCTACGCTTCCCTCCAACTGACTTGAGAACACAAAGATGGAAAGCTACCCGGCGGTGTGCTACCAGAAAATCGCTCCAACGGTCAAGTTAGCACACTTAGAGAGAGAGAGAGAGATAGAGAGAGAGAGAAAGAGAGAAAGAAAAGAGAGGAGACAAAGTGGTAGGTGAGATCTGATCACCAGATGCTCCCAGACCTGTGCATGGAGGCACAACTCCGTTTATATAATTTCTGCGCGGTTCTACGTTCACTCCCCACTGGACGTGTAGACCTGCTCTCCTCTTACCTTTTCCCATGTGTCAGCGTAAATACAACTAAGCACTAACACGCACGGATGGAGAGATCTTCTTCCTGCGGTTCCACCTCGCTACATCGACCTTCCAACCGGGCTATACTCGCCACCTCGGCTTCCCCTTTCTATTGGGGCCACGCTATCCGCCTGGTATCATTAGCCAAACCCGAATGTGGACTCACCCGAGCACCACGGCTATGACAGAGCAACTACTTGGCCAAATTTGGTCTCAGAAGACAAATCTCATCAAACAACACCGGGCTAGTGGCCCAAAGTTTTCCCAACTTGAACGGAATAAGTCCTCGGTTGAATGTGTGCCCACCGTGCGACCGAGCAAGGGCCCCGATTCCAGCCCAAACTAGCTAGGTCGTTTGCTGGATCATAAATACCCTTCTCAATACCAGTAACCATATTTTTAAATGCTACTATGTGTTTATTATTTGAATGTTGAAATGGATTTCTCATCTAATCCTACTAATGGCAGATGCACCCAAAGCATCACAATTAATTAACAATTAATTACGTAAATGGAGGTTTATTATATTCTTATTAGAGAGAGAAAGGGTTTATCATATTTTTTTTTTTAAACAAATTTCAACGAATTTTAATATTGAAATTTAAATGATAAATGCTTTGTAAATAAATAAATTAATTAAAAAATAATTCTGAAATCAATAAAAAAATTGAAAACTATCTCATATATTTTAATCTAAATCACGGGATAATTTTTTTTTTTCTTTGGTTATTAGCTTTTATAATAATTTTTTTGCTTTTTGTGTTTTTAACTTTTTATAATAGTTGTATTCACCAGACCGTATGAGTGAGCATTGAATGTATGATAAAAGAAAAAAAATTAGCATAAACATTTCACATATTATCCTATATTTTATATTAATGTTTAAGTATTAAAATTTTGAAAGTAGATCAAAACCAATCACATAAAATAATTGTAGTCCATACCACATGGTTAGACTTATTACTATAAAATACATAATTCATCAGGTTGTTTCACTTTTGTTATGTGAAAGCATGTAGAAACTATTTGGTAATTAAAAGGTGAAGAAATAAAACACCCAATAAATATTGTAAGAAATCATGAACATTTTTTTATTTGTTCATTGAAATTGACAAGCAAGTTCAAACCATCAGTTTTTTCTTTTTTGGTTTTGAAATTAATTAAAACCTAGAGGGAAAAAAAATTAATTTCAACTTACAGAAGAATGAACAGGCATCAACTAATAAATTGAAGGTTGTTTGTTGTTAACCAAATAGTATATTAATGTTTTTTCAACTTAAAAAAAAAAATTAGTTTTTTCTTTTTTGTTTGTTTGTTGTTAACCAAATAGTATATTAATGTTTGTTTGTTTGTTGTTATCCAAAGTGTATATTAATTGAAGGTTGAACCATGTGGTGCTATGATACAATGAAGAATAATCTAGAACTTCACCAATTCATACCTTATTAGTTTGTAAAAGTCTGGAATCTGATAGAGTATTATGTATGTTGATTACATTGTCTTGAGTTTGGAAAGAGTATCATGTATCTTGTATGTTGAATTAGAAATAGTAAATTACTAGTGATGTAGATTTGTGTTTATTTTTGACCCATCTTTTGTGGATTGTGTTCTCTTTGTTGTTTCTACCTCTAATTTACTAAATTTGAGCATTAGCATAAAGCTCTTGTATTCAATCAATCAGTATCCTTATGGTGTATTTTGAAAAACATAAAAATAAGAAGAAAAAATGCATATTATTGTTATTTTTCAGCTTTATTATAGGTATTTTTTTTTTAGTTAAAACTCATAGTAGTATAATTTCACAAAAGGAAAAGAAAATAAAGCTATAATGGCATTTTTGAAAATGCCACTATAGTATAGTCCAATGGTTATATTTTTAAAATAGAAAAAAGCTATTACGGCGTTTTAAAACGTCGCAAAATACCGGCGTGACATCATTTTATGATTATGTATCCATTTAGCGGCTTTTTTAAAAACGCTACCTTTACTAATCTAACGACGCTTTTAAAGCGCCGTAGAGATAAAGCGACGGCCGCATCTTCGACGTTTAGTACTAAACGTCGCAAAAAAAAAATAGCGGCGTTTTTAATAGCTATAGCGGCGTTTTTTGAACGCCTCTAAAAGTTAGATTTCCAGCAGTGGACAAAACGCATTTCACTTAAAAAATTTAACATAGATCAAAGAAAAAATTAGTGATTTCAAGAAAATCCAATCAGTTCATATGCATTAATATGTGAGTTTGAAAAGCCACTAATGTACATTTCTACATCCTCTACTTGGAAGGCCAAAACCTTTCTGCATATTTTCATAGCTAACATTGTCATAGTTAGTTCATATATTTTAGGTTTTCTCTACAAAAATAAAATACATAATAAAGAAACTTGGGCAATTAAAAATCAATATAAAAGAACTATGTACAAAGAGAGCAAATAGAGCAAAAAGCCTGATGAAAATTTTACACAAATCAATTAAGTGGATGATAAAAGAAACTTAGGCAATTAAAAATCAATATATCTGGACTATGAATCGAGAATAAAAATAAATCAAAAAGGCAATGAAACATAATTTTACACAAATCAATTAAATAGATGATAAAAAAACTTAAACAATTAAAAATCAACATGCAAGAACTATGAATGAAGAACAAAAATAAATAAAAAATGTTGTGAAACATAATTTTACACAAATCAATTAAGTAGATGATAAAGAAACTTAAATGATTAAAAATCAATATACCAGAACTATGAAAAAAAAAAAAAAAAGGTTGTGAAACATAGTTGATTGAGATAATGCGATCAATTGTTTGGTTCTGAAACAAAGTGGGATGTTTTGTTTTGATTTAAATCCATTGGGCTATGAAACAAATTTGATCTAAAACATCTGAAACAAAGTGGGTAATGCTAATTGTAGAATCTATTTTAGATAACGAAACATGGTTGTTCTAGAACCCTCTGGAGTAGAGTCGGTTTTTATTTGTGAAAGTGATGCAGTGGATTGTGACAGGTGGTATAACGACTCGGATTTTAAATTCACATTTGATTGACGTATAGTGGTGCCCGTCACCTTAAAACTTGTACGGTTGTCGGACTCTTGATATTGATGGGTTGGCAAGTGAACTTTAAATATTATAATTGAGAATCCTTGGGTGATGTTTGGAACCTTGATTGAAGCCTTAACAAGATATATAGAAAAGGCTAGATAAAAAGCCCCAAATTTGAGTTTAAGTTTTTGACCAGCTGTCACTCTTTTGCCCTTTTCTCATTCCATACTTAGAATTTGAATGTGAGGTTGGAACCATTGGAAATCGTGTTTCCGGGGCTTCAATTTGGACACAAGAATGACCTAGAACGGAGTCCCGATGAGAGAGTTATACCCGTTTGAAGTTTTCATATCTGTGCTGGAAGCAGGTCCGCACGTGCGAGGATAGCGGCGCACGTGCGGGACTGTGCAGGACAACAGCTCAAAAACGTGATTTTTGGATCATTTCTTACATTTTGTTTTCCTCTCTTATTCTCCCCTCCTCCATGTCCGAAAACCTAGCCCTAAAAACCTTGATTTCCTCCACTTTTATCAACAAATCCACCATGGATCATGCATCAAGGATGGAGAACAAGAGAAGATCAACATTTCTACCGATTGGAATTTCAAAATTTTGGAGGAATCTCATCAAAGCTTGCTCCTTTGTTTGACTCTTGAGGTAGGGGTCCTAGTTCTCCTTCAATGCTTACATTAATAGATAGATTTGTGGTATTTTGGAGTATATAAATGCAAAATCTACATTTTGAGCATATAGTGTAAATCATGAAATTTTGGGGTTAGGGTTTGAAATGTTGGGGTTCTATTATTGTGTTTAGATTATGGTTTATGGATTATGGACTTAGGGTGTATAATAAATGAGAAGATTGGAACAAAAAGTAATGGGTTAAGAAATTTGGATTTTTCTTGAAATTTCTAAATTTTTCTTGAAACCCTAGGTTGATTTTTGATGATAATCAATGATTTGGCCCAAATTGAATGTAGAATCATGAAATTGGTAGGTTGAAATTATATATGTACAAGTTTAATTGGAATTTGGTTATGTTTGAAAATTATGTTTAAAATTTGCGAATGAACTTTGTTATGAGCAATGTAAATCATGTTATAATGAGAAGGCAATTGGGGGAAATGATTTATTAATGATATAGATGGCATAAACTCGATGATGGAATGTTGAAATGGTATTTAAGAATTCCTCTTCAATTATATTTAATGGTGTTGAGTTGAATCATGTTGATTTAAAAAGTATTTGGAGATTATTGTGTTGAGTTTGATTTTTGGCTCCAAAAGTATAAAAAAAAAAAAAAAAGAAAAAGAAAAAAAGAGGGGGTTTTCGAAAATAGGGATTTAAATCTCAACCATTTTGCTAACACTAATGGGTTTCCATGTTATTTAACTCAAAGAATATGATTTGGATGGGTGTGCCATGAAGGGGAAAGGTGGGGTTTTCTTTGATGAAAACCCTAGAGATTGGGAATTTTTGGAAAATATGGGAAGTTTTGATATATTGAAATGGGAGTGTTGTTTTAAAAATTATTGTTGAATAAATGATGATATGTAGTTGTGGAATGACAATTGTTGTGCACTATGGATAATGATTGTAGCTATGTATTAATGGTTTCTTTTTGGTGATCTCGTAAAAGAACAGTGAAGAGGGGTAATAGAAGTTGTGGATGTTGACATTATTGTGGAAACATTGGAAATGGAGAAAATGTTATGAGATATTATGTATTGCATCATGTTCTTATTTGATTCATTAATACTATTGCACATATTGAAATAAATGGGAAAATGCTTACTTTGAAAAGGATAAGGTTGTAATGAGAATTATGGAAACGTAAATGGGGTAAATACGTGGTAAGTCCGGAAAGGGGGTGTAGTTGATTTTGTTAAGTTGGCCTTGAGTGTCCAGGGTGAAAGACCCAAAAGCCGCGCGGATAGGTGTCGAGCCTTCCGATTAGCACCGGTAAAAATGACAGTTTGGTAGTGCTTGTTGAGCCTACTTGCAGACACCAGCCTAGGGATTACTAATGTCGTATTTACCGCCCCTATTGAATTAATATTGGAAGTTTGAAATTGATGAAATCACATGATAATATTGAGAACATGGTGATTTGGAAACAATGCATTGGAATGAATATTTTTCCTCATTGATTACCCTTGGCATAGCATTGCATTTACATTTATTTTTGTGTGGAGGAAAAAGCATAACTATATATACTATGTGAGAATTCTCTACAGAAAATGGAAATTAATTACAAAACTGGTTGGTTTTAAAAAGTTGAAAAATGGTTTTTGAAAGAAAATGGCTTTTATGAAAATGGTTTTTGGGAGTTCACTTCCCGTGGTATAGTAGCCAGCAAAAGGTGGAAAGTATTATAAATTGGGTGTCCGCTATCCCGCCGTAGTAAGTCGGCAAAAGGTGGATTGTGTTGAGTTATGTGTTGAGAAGTATGTTGAGTTGATGATGTTGGCCCTGTTTGGTAGAGCTGTGGGAAACTGCTTATAGCTTATGCCCAAACAGCTTATACCTTATAACTTTCAGCTTAAGCTGATTTCCAGCTTATTCTCAAAGCATCTCCTGCCCCACTCAAAGAATAAGCTGATTTCTGACTTCCACAAAGCTATAAGCTATAAGCATAAGCTAAACCAAACATATCAAAACAGCTTAAATTAAGCTGAAAGCTGAAAATAATCTCTAACAAACAAGGCCGTTATTTGTTGCTTGTGACGAATTTGTGAAATTTCATATTGATGTGTAATTTGGTTTAAAGAGGTAATGTGCATAGGCATTAATTGTGAATAATGGGAGTCAAAAATAGATATGAGGATTATAGACCATGATGGTAAACGTAATGAAGTAGTTGTGTTAGTAGAAGTAAATTGTGAGCGTTGTTCTATAAATAAATAAATAAATAAAAAGGAACCTGAACTTGAAGTTACGGGGTTCTAAATTAAAAATGAAGAGTAGAAAAGAAGAATGAAAGGAAAAGAGGAACATTAAAAGTGGAAGTTAAATGAGAAATATTTTGGGAAATTGGTTAATAACCTTTAAATGATGTTGTTTCTTAAAAAATTGTTGTTTCACAAGGATCTATGGTTTTCTAAGTTAAGGGATGATTTTAATGGCTGAAGGTTTTTTTAAAAACTGTTTAAATAGTTTTTGAGAAAAAGACACCTTACTTATGATATTTTGAGATTATGAAATGTCACCCTACTATATAGTATCGCCCTGCATGCATGATCATTTCTATCTGTGTGTTAGTTATTGATTAAGGACTATGAGATTCCTACTGGGTATTAGTGCTCACCCCGTTGTTGTTTTATTTTTTTACAAGAAGAAAGTTTGGATTATTTGATTGAAGATGTATGGAGTTCTTGAGTCCATTTGTATAACTTCATAGTAGTTATAAAGGAAGTGGATTTTGTATTTGTATTTATTTATTTGTAACTTCACGGCAGAAGCTTGGCATGTATTATTGTTGTTGTAATCATTGAGAGAGAGAACATGTATTATTGTATTTCTATTACTCAAGTGTAATAGATGTTTGTATATGTATAAAAAAAAAAATGGGCCTAAATTTACAGGCTTGGTAATATTTTCGAGTAATTAAAATTGGGGCGTGACAGGTGATTGTTCTGAACCTTTTGAAATAGAGTCTATTATTAATACACATAACCAATTGAAAAAAACAATCTAAGGGCTATCAGTTTACCAGCAAGGCCACTTTGAATCATTACCACTTATTCAAAGTAGATCAATTGTAAACATATTTATTTTCTTTATATATTTTCTTGATTGGAATCTCACAAAATTTCTCTCACTTACTGTTCATGAGAAGGTAGTGGAGGAGACAAATATTGAAAAAGCCACAATAGAGGAATTAATAAAAAAATAATCCTATTATGATATTTGAAGGTATTTGATGTTTGAATGCTCACTGTTCATGAGAATGTAGTGGATGAGGAAAATATTGAACAGATCATAGTGGTAGAATTATTAAAAAAAATAATCATAATATGATGTATTTGAAAGTGTTTGAATTTTGGAAGGTGTTTGGTTGTTCGGTAGATGTAAATTGTTATGTGTTGTTTAATAGGTTGGAAATGATACTTTCGAGATACACAAATAATAGAAAACATATGTACTCTTCAGACTTTTAAAATAATAATAATAATAACAATAATAATAATAGATATATTTAAATAGCCCAGACCAATCCTTTTATACAAGTTTCAAAATATATATATATATATATATATAAGCAAAAAAAACTTGGGTAGGTAGCCAAGATTTCAACTTTGGAGGGTCACGATGGAAAGTGAGTCCATCTAAATATTATTTTGAAAATCAATATACCAAAACTATGAACGGAGAATGAAAATAAATAAATAAATATATATATATATATATAAGGGGTGTGAAACATAGTTGATTGAAAGATAATGCGATCGATTGTTTGGTTCTAAAACAAAGTGGGATGTTATGTTTTGATTTAAATCCATTCGGCTATGAAACAAATTTGATCTGGAACATCCGAAACAAAGTGGGTAATGCTGATTGTAGAATCTAATTTAGATAACGAAACACGGTTGTTCTAGAACCCTCTGGAGTAGAGTCGGTTACTATTTGTGAAAGTGATGCAGTGGATTGTGACGGGTGGTTGTTCTGAACCTTCTGAAATAGAGTTTATTATTAATACACAGCCAATTGAAAAAAACAATCTAACAAAGTAGATCAATCTACCAGCAAGGCAACTTTGAATCATTACCACTTATTCAAAGTAGATCAATTGGAAACATATTTATTTTCTTGATTTAAATCTCACAAAATTTCTCTTACTTACCGTTCATGAGAAGGTAGTAGAGAAGACAAATATTGAAATAACCACAATAGAGAAATTAATAAAAAAAAATAATCCTATTATGATATTTGAAGGTATTTGATGTTTGAATGCTCACTGTTCATGAGAATGTAGTGGATGAGAAAAATATTGACTAGACCATAGTAGTAGAATTATTAAAAAAATAATCATATTACAATGTATTTGAAAGTGTTTGAATTCCGGAAGGTGTTTGGTTGTTCAGTGGATGTAGATTGTTATGTGATGTTTAATAAGTTTGGGATGATACTTTCGAGATACACAAATAATAGAAAACATATGTATTCTTTAGACTTTTCAAATAATAATAATAATAGTAATAATAATAATAATAATAATAATAATAATAGATATATTTAAATACCCCAAACCCAATCCTTTTATACAAGTTTCAAAAAAAATAAATATATATATATATATATATAATTAAAAAAAATAAAAAAACAAACTTGGGTAGGTCGCCAAGATTTCAACTTTGGAGGGCCGCGGAGGAAAGTGAGACCGCTGAAGTTAATTGACTGAAATATTATTTTAATTAATTAATTTATCCATATAAATATATATACATATTTGTTTTATTTTTTTTGAGAAGGAATAAAATAATAATTAGTGTTTGGTTAAAGTTTTATGAATTCAATTTTTTAAAAGTTGAGTTTTTTTTTTTTCGAGCTTTTTTATTTTTATTTTCAGTGAATATTTTTAAAGTTTTAAGTAATTTTTTTTTAATTTTTTAGATGTACCTTATTTAGATATATTTAAATAGTAAAATATGTTTGAAAAAATATTTTAAAAAATTAATAAATATACAAAAATACAAAAAAATGTATTCAATTTTCGTTTTTTTTTTTTTGTATTTTTTATATTTAGTGAATTTTTTTTTTAAACATTAAACAAATATTAAAATTTTTAAGTGTATTTATGTTAGGTGTGTCTAAAAATTAAAATAATTGATTAAAATATTAAAAATGTTAGTGAAAAAAAATACATAAAATAAAAAAGTAAAATTTTTTGAAAAGTGAATTCTAAAAACTGAAACTGAACAGAGTGAATGGTTTAAACAAATTTAACATAATCTAACAATCATATGTAAAGTATTGAAGTTAACAAAAAAAAAAAAAAAAAAAAGAGCAAACATAGCAAAAAGGCTAATGAAAATTATACGCAAATCAATTAAGTGGATGATAAAACAAATTTAGGCAATTAAAAATCAATATACCCAGACTATGGGTGGAGAATAAAAATAAATCAAAAAGGCAATGAAACATAATTTTACGCAAATCAATTAAATAGATGACAAAGAAACTTAAACAATTAAAAATCAACATACAAGAACTATGAACGGAGAACAAAAATAAATATAAAAAAAAACGTTGTGAAACATAATTTTACACAAATCAATTAAATAGATGATAAAGAAGCTTAAATGATTAAAAATCAGTATACCAGAACTATGAACGGAGAATGAAAATAAATATTAAAAAAAAAAAAGTTGTGAAACATAGTTGATTCAGAGATAATGCGATCAATTGTTTGGTTCTGAAACAAAGTGGGATGTTATGTTTTGATTTAAATCCATTGGGCTATGAAACAAATTTGATCTAAAACATCCGAAACGAAGTGGGTAATACTGATTGTAGAATATATTTTATCTAACGAAACATGGTTGTTCTAGAACCCTCTGGAGTAGAGTCGGTTACTATTTGTGAAAGTGATGCAGTGGATTGTGACGGATGGTTGTTCTGAACCTTCTATAATAGAGTCTATTATTAATACACAAAACCAATTGAAAAAAACAATCCAAGGGCTATCAGTTTACCAGTAAGGTCACTTTGAATCATTACCACTTATTCAAAGTAGATCAATTGGAAACATATTTATTTTCTTTCTATATTTTCTTGATTTGAATCTCACAAAAATTCTCTCACTTACCGTTCACGAGAAGGTAGTAGAGGATACAAATATTGAAAAAGCCACAATAGAGGAATTTATAAAAAAATAATCCTATTATGATATTTGAAGGTATTTGATGTTTGAATGCTCACTGTTCATGAGAATGTAATGGATGAGAAAAATATTGACCAGACCATAGTAGTAGAATTATTTAAAAAAATAATCATATCATGATGTATTTGAAATTATTTGAATTCCGGAAGGTGTTTGGTTGTTCGGTAGACGTAGATTGCTATGTGATGTTTAATAAGTTTGGAATGATACTTTCGAGATACACAAATAATAGAAAACATACGTACTCTTCAGATTTTTAAAATAATAATAATAATAATAATTGTACGAGCACGAAATAATTCTTCTCGTATAATCCTGTTGATCAAGTCTGCGCTCCTCCATACGTCGTCGCTTTATCACCTAAAAACACAAACGTGAGCTAGCCGGCGGATGTGTGCCGGAAATCTCTCCGATGCCTAAGTCAGCAAACTAGACAAATAGACAAAAGCTCTGTGTATTTAGAAATCAAAGTTGTGTTACCTCTCCATAGGAGATGTTTGTGAGCTTTTATAGGTTTTGCGTGGCACAATCCTAGTAGGACTTTTACTCCTCCATGCAGAGTCCTCCTAGGATTCAAATTCCTGAAAGATAATGCTTATCCTTCAACACCCCCCTCACTGCTTAAACCAAGTGAGATGGTTTTACCATGACTGAACTACTAACAAACCGAAATAAACATGGTCATGCTGAGCCGTAGGATAGACCAAACTAACGTTAGTTCGGTTCTGCCCTTTGCTCCTTTAATCCTTGGCTCTTCCTGTTCAAACCGTGCTAGCTATGGTATTGCTTGGACCGTGCTAACATCTAGCTAGGTTCGACCGAACTAGCTGTGCTTATGCCCTGACCGGTCTAAGCTCCTGCGTATGGCAACTTGTCGACCGAACTAACCTTAGTGCTCTTTACGACCGAGATAACCAACAGGTACTTAGGGACCGGACTAACTCAATGGCCCTCTTTACTCAGTGTTTCGTGATGTGGCCCATACCGGCCCATTGTGTAGCTCGGCCCAATTTGCATATAAATTACCCTCTCAATTGCCTCTTAATTCCGTCTGCATAGCATGATAGGGATTACTTTTCTACCAGCCTAATTAACAACTGAGCTAAAAAGCCTTTCCAGCCGAGCTAAAAAATCCTTTTAGCCTTTCCAGTCGGGCTAAAAAAAAACCCTCTTAGTCTTTCCGGTCGAACTAACTTACACCGAGCTATACCTGTCCGGTCAAAACGTCCCTTCAGTCACAGAAACTGAATTGCTTCCCATTCTAGTGACACGTGGCAGATTTTGATTGGCCCTTCGCAGCTGTCACGCCGCCCTCATACTTCAGAAAATTTGAACAGTTCCCGCCTCCAATTCTTTCACAAAAACCCTTCATTTTTTTGGATCCACCACTGCTATTCAACTCCTTTCTCTCTCTGAACCTCCATTGTTCTTGCATTCGCTCTTCAACCTTGCAGTCTTTGGAGCTTCTTGTGTTCGTGTTCTTTATTGTTGCTATGCTCCTACCTTCAGTTTCTTCTTCTTCATCTGGTAAGCATCGCAACTCTGTTTCTCTTTTCTCGTTTTTTGCTTTCGTTTAACCCATGGTGTACTATTTTGTGTTTTTTTTGCTTTTTTGGGAAAAAACCCCATGAATTTCATGAAGTAGCCTGTAGAACACTGTTTGATCCATAAACACGTCCAACCGAACTAGGATACTGTTTGTGTTAGGTATAAGTCTAGTCAGTTTGTAATCGAACTAACACTTCATGCTCACACCAGTAGTTTTAATAAGGCACCACCTTTTGATTTAACTTAGCCGAGATAACCGAACCGAACTAGGTCCGAACTTAGCATACTAGAAACCTTAGCCTACGACCGAGCTAGACCTTCAGGGCTGAGCCAGCTTTCTTAATTTTTAGACCGAACTCAGAAAGCTGCCCCTAGAGGCTCAACCGGTCTAACAGAACCTTCACACCAACCGAAATAACGAATCGCTCGCCAAGACCGAGCTAACGAAACCCCTTGCTCAACCCGAGCTACCAAGCATCTTGTTTGAAGCCGAGATAGAACCTGTAGCATTCCACACAACCGAAGTAGGACTCCTTTTATCTTGCTTTTACTTTGTAGCACGGTCCAACGATCTTTGCTTAACACCTTTGTTTTCCACTTTGCAGACTTAGGTTGCCCAGGCACTCCTTTGAGCACTCAACCGAGCTACTGAGCACAAATTGTCCACCGATCTAATTTATTCGTAACTTATAAAATAAATGGGGAAGTACAGATTCTTAGTAAACACACCTGGCGGTCTAGCCGAATTCCGCAAAGATTACAATATACCTGATGACGTCCAACTCATTCTGGCCGAACAAGATATCATTCCATGGGGGAAAGAAGGCTGTTTACCTTTCACCCTCCTTTCAATAATAGAAACCGGACTAAGATTCCCCATCCAACCCTTAATCTGTGAATTCCTCAGACAAACCAGAATATGCCCCACCCAGCTTTCCACCAATTCTTACCGTATAATAATGGGAATAGCCGAACTAAACTACCAAGCTGGTCTTAACCTCGGTCTAGCCGAGATATTCCACCAATACTCCATTGGCTCGAAAGATGACGGCTGGGTCTACTACCTTAGGATACGCTGTCGCAGAGAAAAAATAATAAAAGATACGCCGGATAAAGACTTAAATGATGACGACTTCTTCTGGGTATCTGGGAATTTTGAAGACCACCAAGCCCAGATCCTAGGCCGAAGTATAAACTGGAACAAAGGAATCCCCGGTATAACTTACTTCGGTTTCCTTTCATGCTTCTCTTTTATTTCGGTTACCTGCACCTGAACCGAACTAACAATTTGTTTTCATCATGCAGATTCAGCCCATCTTCAAGCCCTATATAGTTACCCTAACTTGAACACACTCCGCGCCGCACTACGTTTTCCAGAAAGAAGTTGGACCAAACTTCTTAATTTTGAGCCGACATACCATTACAGCGGTCGCCGAAAAGCCAGAGTAACAGACTTTCTGCTTGAGGACGCCCCAGAACCGGACCCAGCTTTACCCTAGATCAACCTCGTCCCCCTGACCGCCGAACAACAGATGGCAAAAAGAAATAGAGTGAGGGCTTTTCTGACCGAAACCAACAGACCTGAAGTACCTCCATCAACCCAGACAACAGAAACCGTGGTGGCTCTCCCAACTCAACGGCCTTCAACATCTCGGGCGAACAAGCGCGCCCAGACTAGCCAAACCGAGCAGTGCCTTGTTGACGAGGATGAGACCATCCTTCCGCCCAGCCCTCAACCAAGCCCTCAACCGGAGCCCATTGACCGAGCTAGCTCCTTCAAGTGGGTACCAAAGCTAAAATTTCAGAACCAAGATATCCAAGATACTGATTCTGTGGTTGCTGAGAAGGATCACTTGATGGCATTCAACCTTACCAAGAGTGTTTGCCTTCCAGCAAACATGGAACACCACCAGCACCTGACCGAACTAAGGGCCATCCGATCGGCCACCAAGTCCATGATCCTGGCAAAATGCCCCTCTTGTCTCCCAAATTTTTTGAACTTTCAGTTCGGTTTTGTCATTGATTTCTTCCCATTCGTTTCAGTCTCTCCAAAAGAGCCAAATTGCCCACCAAAAGGTGTTGGAGCTCAGGAAAACAGCAAGGCAGGCCATGGCAGAAGCCGAAGCCAAGACCGCCGAGCTAAAAGAGTCCAAACAAAAGACAGCCGAGCTAGAGGCCAAGGTAGCTCGTCTAACCGGACTAGTTACCTCGGCTAAAGCCGACAAACAAAAGGCGTTGGCCGTGATGAAAGACAAGTACCTTCGTGAGCTAGTCAAGCTCGAAGGGAAAAAAGACGGTGAGATCGCCGAGCTGAAGGAGAAGGTGAGTGGTGCCAATGCTGAAGGTTTCAAGGAGGCGGAGGCCCTCTACATTCCACAATGTGAGGCCGCCAAGGATTTGTTCTTCAAGTGTGGCTAGAGAGGTGCTGTGGAGCAGCTCGATTATGGTTCTGACACTGAGGTCTACAATGCTCCACAGTATTTCATTCCGGCCTCACTGGCAGAGTATGCTGCCGATCTCCAGAAGAAATTTCTTGAGGCGTCTGATGATGATGAAGAAAATGAGCAAACTGAAACTCCGGTTGTCAATGAGCAAACAAATGATCAATCAGCTCGGTTGGAGCCAACGGTGGAAGACTTGACAACCGAAACCGTGCTTCCAATAGAGACCGAGCTTCAAATTGAGACTGCTCTAACCTCTGACACCGGTGTTCGTGTTGATGTTGATGCCGATCTGGAGGATCTTTTCAATTGATTCTGTAATTTTCTTTTTTTCTTCATTTTTGTTTTGACTTGTAACCGGGCTGGGAGCCCCTCCCTTGTAATCGCTTTGAACTTTTGATCAATGAAAATCATCTTCTTTTGCTCTAACTGTTATTCCGGTTTGATTGGTATGCTTGTACTCGTAATGACTTTCCCATGATCTTTTTGCTCCAACTGTTATCTCGGTCTAAATACTTTATTCTGGTTCTAGCTGACCAATCTGACTAGGCTTACTCAGCCAACCACTCTTTAGCCGATATAATTACTTCGGCTGAAGAGTACAGAGAGCTTAATCCTGCAAACCACGTTTTCAGCCCATACTCTTACTTCGGCTGAAGACTAACAAAAGTTGGTTTAAATCAACCATTCTTCAACCTAAGTCCTTACTTCGGCTGTAGAGTAATAAAAGTTGGTTTAATCCAGCCAACCACTCTTCAGCCATACCTTTACTTCGGCTGAAGAGTAACAAAAGTTGGTTTAATCCAGCCAACTACTCTTCAGCCATACCCTTACTTCGGCTGAAGAGTAATAAAAGTTGGTTTAATCCAGCCAACTACTCTTCAGCCATACCCTTACTTCGGCTGAAGACTAACAAAAAGTTGGTTTAATCCAGCCAACCACTCTTTAGCCTAAGTCCTTACTTCGGCTGTAGAGTAATAAAAGTTGGTTTAATCCAGCCAACCACTCTTCAGCCATACCCTTACTTCGGCTGAAGAGTAACAAAAGTTGATTTAATCCAGCCAACTACTCTTCAGCCATACCCTTACTTCGGCTGAAGAGTAACAAAAGTTGGTTTAATCCAGCCAACATCTAAGTTGGTTTTTCCAGCTGACTTAGAATAAAGTGTTTGGTTATTCCGACCAAACGTCCTGCAGCCTGGATCCTTATCCTAGGCTTAGGAGGGGTGTTGGTCTAATTCAACCAACCTCTAAGTTAGTTTTTCCAGCCAACTTAGAACAAAATGTTTGGTTATTCTGACCAAACGTCCTGCAGCCTGGATCCTTATCCTAGGCTTAGAAGGGGTGTTGGTTTAATCCAGCCAACCTCTAAGTTAGTTTTTTAAGCCAACTTAGAATAAAATGTTTACAATGCTCCTAACTCTCTAAAACCATCTTTTACAGAAAACAATTATGCTGAAAAGAATTGTCTTGTTTTTATTGGGAAAAGAAAAAATTACATATGCTTGAAAAGAAAATAGCTTAAAAATAAAATATCTTGAGATTGGCAGTGTTCCATGGCCTGGGATTTGCCTTGCCGTCCTTATCTTCTAAGTGGTATGCCCCTTTGCCTGCTAATCCGACCACTTTGTAAGGCCCTTCCCAATTAGGCCCTAACTTGCCATCTCTCGGCACCAAGGTGTTTCCCATTACTTTGCGTAGCACCCAATCTCCGATCTTCAATTGCCTTGGATGTACTGTTTTGTTATACTTCTGGATAGTTCTTGTTGGTAGAAGGCGATGTGAACCAATGCTCTGTCTCTTCTTTCTTCTGTAAGGTCGAGTTCCAATGTTATGGCTTCGCCGTTCAAGTCTGGATCAAAATTCTCGCTTCGAATTGTGGGGAGGCCAACCTCTAGTGGGATTACAGCCTCCATACCATAGGCTAAGGAAAATGGAGTTTCTCCTGTTAATCGCCGAGGTGTGGTGCGGTAAGACCATAAAACATGAGGGAGTTCTTCTGCCCACTTGCCTTTTGCTTTCTCTAACCTCTTCTTCAGTCCATCCAAGACGACCTTGTTTGATGCTTCTACCTGACCATTTGCTTGGGGATATGCCGGTGTAGAATTGTAAAACTCTATCTTGTACTCTTCACAAAAGCCTCTGAAAATTCTGCCGTCAAACTGAGTGCCGTTGTCTGAGATTAGGGCTTTTGGTATGCCAAACCGAGTGATTATGTTCTTCCAGATGAACTTCTTTACGTCTTTTTCCTTGATTGATGCCAATGCTTCTGCTTCTACCCACTTTGTGAAACAGTCAGTTGCGGCAAGGAAGAACTTCCTGTTGCCTGGTGCTGTTGGAAGTGGTCCTACTATATCCAACCCCCAGATTGCGAAAGGCCATGGACTAGTTAGAGGTAGAAGTTCTCTGGTAGGTTGGTGTATTTGGTGTGCGAATTTTTGACACTTTTCGCACTTTTTGACATATTTTTCCGAGTCTACTTGCATGTATGGCCGCCAATATCCTTGCAAAATTGCCCTATATGCTAGTGATCTTCCTCCTTGATGGCTTCTGCATACGCCCTCGTGTATTTCGAACAAGAATGCTTCCACTTTGTTGGGATGAACACACTTTAGGTAGGGTCCCGAGAATGACTTTTTGTATAAAGCCAAAGATGAGGAGAGCCAAAATCGCTGCGACTTCGCTCTTATTCTGTTGGCTTCATTTTTCTCTTCTAGTAAGATGCCATCTTTTAAGAACAGGATGATGGGATCCATCCTAGAGGGGCCTAGCTCTGCGCAACATACCTCTTCTACTTCGGGGTCTTCAATGCTTGGTCTAGGTAGGTAGTCAATCAACAATAGATGAGGGATGGAAGTGTCTGCCATTGAGGCAAAGCCTGCTAGTTCGTCCGCTCTGCTGTTTTCCTCCCTGCCGATTTGTTCTATCCTGACTACTTCAAATTTCTTGATCTCCGTTCTGACCAATTCTTAGTATTTGGCCATCCTGTCATCCTTTGCTTCGTAGTCGCCAGATATTTAGTTTACCACCAGCTGTGAGTCGCTGTAAACCATTAGCTCGGTGGCCTTCATGTAGAATGCTGACTTGAGACCTGCAAGAAGCGCTTCATACTCCGTTTCGTTGTTTGATGCTGGGAAGCCAAGGTTGATTGCCTGCTCCACTACTAGGCCGTCTGGAGAGATTAGGACTATGCCAAGTCCTGCTCCATACCGGTTGGATGCTCCATCCACAAAGAGCTTCCACATTTCTCCAACAAACAACTTCCAGCAAGTGGAGGGATCAGATGATGCCTTGGGATCTTCCATGTTGCTGGTGTCTTCTTCAAGGTCCATGCTCACCGTCTGGCCTTCGTTATTTGTATGTACCAAGTCTTTGTTTGTTGGTGAGTCTTGACTTAGTGTGGCATGGTCTGCCTCTTCCTTCCTGGTTTCGCTTTGGTCTGCCTTGGCGTCTGGCTGAGTATCCTGTACCAGGGGTTGCACTATTCTGACGTCAACTTCCATTCCTAGTCCGGCTATTTCAGTCAGGTCGACTGGGCAGATGTGATGACTTCCTGGTGTGAATTCTGCGACAAAATCCACCAATGCTTGAGCTTTTATTGCGGTCCTTGGTTAGAACTTGATGTCGTATTGCCCCAACTCTACTGCCCACCTTAGAATTCGCCCAGAAAAGTTCGCCCTTTCAAAGAGAGCTTTTAATGGAAAGGCTGTGAGGACGACTATGGTGTGGGCGTGAAAGTAATGCGACAACTTTCTTGAGGCCATCATCAAGGCCAAAGCCAGTTTTTCCAGTGGCAGGTACCTTGTTTCAGCTCCCAGCAATGTCTTGCTGACATAGTAGATGGGCAGATGTTAGATCCCTTCTGCGCGGACCAACACTGCGCTAATTGCGTGCTAGGAGACTGCTAGGTATAGGAAGAGTTCTTCTCCAGGTACTGGGGTGACAAGCAGTGGTGGAGAGGACATGTATTCTTTTAAGCTTTCCAGAGCGTGGTCGCATTCTTCGTCCCACTCAAACTTGGCCTTCAAAGCGTGGAAGAATGGTCGTAGTCTGTCTGACGACCTGCTTATGAACCGATTGAGCGCAGCTGCCATGCCGGTGAGATGCTGCACTTCTTTTACTGAGTTTGGTCTCTCCAACTCCTGGATTGCTTTGATCTGGGAGGGGTCTGCTTCGATACCTCGGTTGGTCACCAGGAAGCCTAGAAATTTGCCAGATCCTACTTCGAATGCACACTTAGACGCATTGAGGCACAACTTGTGCTTCTTCAGGATCTCAAACATCTCGCCTAGGTCCTTGAGATGGTCATTCTCATCCTTGCTCTTGACCACCATGTCGTTGATGTAAGCTTCCATTGTTCTGCCTAACAACGGTTCAAACATCTTGGTGACCATCCGTTGGAATGTTGCCCCTGCGTTCTTTAGGCCAAAGGGCATGACCTTATAACAGTACAATCCTCTTGAAGTTGTAAAGGATGTGACTTCCTGGTCTAGTTCATGCATGGCGATTTGGTGGTAGCTTCTGTACGCATCCAGAAAGCTAAGTCGGTTGTGCCCCGCCGTTAGGTCTACCAGTTGATCTATCTGTGGTAAAAGAAAGCTGTCTTTTGGGCATGCCTTGTTGACTGTTTTGTAGTCGATGCAGACACGCCATTTGCCATTCTTCTTTGGCACTACGACTATGTTGGAGATCCATCTTGGGTAGTGCACTTCTCTAATTGCTCCTGCCTCTAGTAGGTTTCCTACTTCTTCCGCCACTATCTCGGCATGGTGGAGTGCCGATCTGCGTGTGCGTTGAATGATTGGTCTAGCAGATGGGTGGACATTGAGTTGGTGGCAAATGAAGTTGGGATCAATGCCTGGCATGTCGTATGGTGTCCAAGCGAACACTTTGATGTTAGAGGTCAAAAATTCCAGTACCTCCAATCTCTTAGTGCTAGACAACGACGAACCGAGCAAAAAGAACTTATCCGGGTTCTTTTCATCTATTCTTACCTCTACCAAGTCTTCCACCGCCTTCTGATCAGCTGCTTTGCCGACATCTGCGAATAGTTCATTGCTCTCAGGTTCTTCCACCGAATGAACGTATCCTTTGGCAGCGCGGCTGCCATTCACCGTGACGAAGCATTGCTTTTGACATGACCTGATCTCCATAGACTTCTTCAATTACCCCGGTGTCGTTGGGGAATCGCATTACTTGGTGGTAGGATGACGCCACCGATCGCATGGCATGCAGCCATCGATCGCATGGCATGCAGCCATGTTCTGCCCAAGATGATGTTATAAGTGGAGGGGACTTTTAATACCCAGAACTCCACTTGTTTCGTCACGCTTCATGCCTTGACTAGGAGGATTATTTTGCCGACAGGCCATTCTGGCATGGAGTTGAATCCAATCAGGGGAGATACAGCAGGTGCCAAGTCTTTATCTTGTAACTTCAGCTGTTTGAAGGTGTCGTAGTACATTATTTCACATGAACTGCCTTGGTCTATCAAAATCCGCTTGATGTCAAAATCCTTGACTCAGAGAGTGACAACCAAGGCATTATTGTGAGGGCAATATATTCTTGCCAAGTCTTTATCCGAAAAAGACATGACGTTTGTGGCCTCTGTCTTCCCCTTCTTGATGGCAGGTTGGGCACTTAGTACCTCTCTTAAATGCTCAGCCTTTTTGATTGATCCTCTAAGCTCGCATACATGCTCAGGCTTGAAAACTCCATGTATCACATTGATAACGCCTTGAGGTGGGGCGTCGATTGGCATTCTGTTGGGGTTATTATGGTCTTGGGGGGCTGGTTGCGCCCCTCCTTCAATGTATTTATCCAGTGACTGCCGCCACCAACCTCCGTGTCGCCTCAATGGCATGCAATTTTCAGTGCGGTGCCCCTTTTCTTTATGGAAGGTGCACCGCAACCTCTCGTCGTAGTCCTTCTGGGCCTCTTCTAGCTTGGCAGGCCATCTGACAAAAGGCTCATCTCTTATTTCACTTAGAATTCAGTAGATCGGTTTCTTGAAGACCGTGGTTATGGCAGTGCGGACTCTCAACCATCTTTTATCCTGGTCCTCTCCGTTGTCTCACCTGCCACGTCCGTTTCTGTTCGGACGATCTACCGCGTTGACCTTTGCTGAGGTCTTCTTTTCTGGTACTGTGGTCGTGCCAGACTTTGCTTTGGCACGTGCGCCATGCTCCTCCACCCTGATGTGCTGATGCACTCTTTCTATCAGGGCTTTCATGGTGAGGGGCGGTGTCATGGTGATGGAGTCCCTTAGTCTGTTCCCGACTGGAAGGCCTCCTTTGTACTGTGCAATGGCGAGATTGGTGGGGCAGTCCCCAATCTGATTGAAGGTTTCCCAGTAGCGACTATTATAGGATCTTAGGGTCTCTTTGTCGCCCATGTCGATGGAGAGTAGCTGTTCGATCTCCACCGGGGTTTTAGTGTTTGTTTGGAACCTTGTTACGAACGCCTCTGCCAATTGCGCCCAAGAGGATATGCTGCCTTCTGGAAGTTTCTCAAACCAAGTCAAGCCTAGGTCGCCAAGGCTAGATGGGAAGATGATGCACATCAAGGCCTCGTTCCGCCGGTATATAGCCATGACCTGGCGAAAGTGGCTCAAGTGTGAATAGGGGTCCGTCTTCCCCTCATATGTAGTAAATTTGGGTTGAAGGAAGCCTGATGGTAGGGGCGTGTTTTCAATTGCTGGAACGAACGGTGAGCTATGCAGCCTCGCTAATGCCTTGTCCGTCGGTTCGTAGACAGGGCGTGGTATTGGCATTCCAACCTCGACGCTTCCATGCGTCCGAGGAGCCAACTGCTGCAAGGCAGAAACTCTATGTGGATCGCGTGCCCTGGCATCCTCCTTCCTTCGTGCCTTCTCTTCGAGCACGGTTCGTAAGTCGGATGATCTGGGTAACTCCGTCTGCCTGGATCTTGTTTGGTGCATATGTGAGGGCCAATACGTGCTTCCTCGATGACCTCAGATCTCGCCCTCTCGCACTGGAGGACGAAGTTCGAAGATCTAGATTGTGTATCGCCTGTCCTGAGGCTTTTACTCTCTGCTTGGGAGGGTGTGGTATTCCTACTGCGACCTTCCGAGCGGCGAGGGGGCATCTTGTTTGCACGCCCCTCTCCTGTCGTCACTCATTTTTCCGTCACCTGGCGCTTTAGAGATTCCATGTCCGCCGCCATCCGACGTATCAACTCGTCTTGCTCCTTGACGCGATCCTCCAAAGCCTGAGAATCAATCCTCCGCCTTTGTCTCTCTGGACTTTGCGAACGAGAGCGATGGGGGCTGTTAGTCCGCCTTCTTCCCCTTGTATCCCTCCTGGGATTCTGTCTTTGTGGTTCTAAATCCGCCATAAGAGGGATGAGAGGTAGACCTTCGCGCCTCGCACATCCTTCTGGTGTTTGTCCGTCGATGGTGGACTGTGGCAAATCTTCGTTGTGCGTCATCGATTTTTAAAAGGAAAAGCTTGATCAAGAGGTTTTGTTCTTGTCTGGATTCCCACAGACGGCGCCAATTGTGCGAGCACGAAATAATTCTTCTTGTATAATCCTGTTGATCAAGTCTGCACTCCTCCGTACGTCATCGCTTTATCACCTGAAAACACAAACGTGAGCTAGCCGGCGGGTGTGTGCCGGAAACCTCTCCGATGCCTAAGTCAGCAAACTAGACAAATAGACAAAAGCTCTGTGTATTCGGAAATCAAAGTTGTGTTACCTCTCCATAGGTGATGTTTGTGAGTTTTTATAGGTTTTGCGTGGCACAATCCTAGTAGGACTTTTACTCCTCCATGCAGAGTCCTCCTAGGATTCAAATTCCTGAAAGATAATGCTTATCCTTCAACACCTCCCTCACTGCTTAAACCAAGTGAGATGGTTTTACCATGACCGAACTACCAACAGAAAGAAATAAACATGGTCATGCTGAGCCGTAGGATAGACCGAACTAACGTTAGTTCGGTTCTGCCCTTTGCTCCTTTAATCCTTGGCTCTTCCTGTTCAAACCGTGCTAGCTATGGTGTTGCTTGGACTGTGCTAACATGTAGCTAGGTTCGACCGAACTAGCGGTGCTTATGCCCTGACCGGTCTAAGCTCCTGCGTATGGCAACTTGTCAACCGAACTAACCTTAGTGCTCTTTACGACCGAGATAACCAACAGGTACTTAGGGACCGGACTAACTCAATGGCCCTCTTTACTCAGCGTTTCGTGCTGTGGCCCATACCGGCCCATTGTGCAGCTCGGCCCAATTTGCATATAAATTACCCTCTCAATAATAATAATAGATATATTTAAATACCCAAGACCCAGTCCCTTTATACAAGTTTCAAATATATATATATATATATATTAAAAAAAAAAAAAACTTGGGTAGGTAGCCAAGATTTCAACTTTGGAGACTCGCGGAGGAAAGTGAGTCCGCTGAAGTTAATTGACTAAAATATTATTTTAATTAATTAATTTATCCATCTAAATATATATTTTTTTTATTGAGAAGGAAAAAAAAATCACTGTTTGGTTTCAGTTTTTTAAAAATTGAGTTTTTTTTTCATGCTTTTTTATTTTTATATTTAGTGAATATTTTTTAAGTTTTAAGTAATTTTTTTATATTTTTATATGCACCTTATTTAGATATATCTAAATAGTAAAATATTTTTTAAAAAATATTTGCAAAAATTAATAAATATATAAAAATACGAAAAATGTATTGAATTTTTTTTTTTTTTTTTTTGTATTTTTGATGTTTAGTGAATTTTTTTGAAAAAATTTAACAAATATTAAACTTTTTAAGTGTATTTATGTTAGGTTTGTCTAAAAATTAAAACGAATTGATTACAATATTAAAAATATCAGTGAAAAAAATACGGAAAATAAAAAAGTAAAATTTTTTGAAAAGTGAATTTTAAAAACTAAAAACTGAATAGAGTGAATGGTTTAAACAATTTTAACATAATGTAACAATCATATGTAAAGTATTTATGTTAACAAAAAAAAGAGAGCAAATAGAGCAAAAAGGCTGATGAAAATTTTACACAAATCAATTAAGTGGATGATAAAAGAAATTTAAGCAATTAAAAATCAATATACCCAGACTATTGATGGAGAATAAAAATAAGGGGGATTTTTTTTAAGATCCCTGGTATTAAGACTTTATAGCATAAAGGACATCCAATATTTTCATAATGTCTAAGGTCCCTCAAGTTAATCCAAAGAAAATTTGATCCAGAGAAAATTCGATCCAGAGAATTTCTCTAGACAAATCACAGAGAAAACTCCAAATTTCTCTGGACAACAATAAGGACTAGTGCTCTGTTTCAGAGAAAATTGGGTTGGTCCAGAGAAAATCTCTAATTTGGACTAAATTTTCTCTAAGTTGAACTAGTGCTCTGCTTCAGAGAAAATTGAGTTGATCCAGAGAAATTCTCTGGGTTGAACTAGTGCTCTGCAGAGAAAATTGGGTTGGTCCATCTCTGGTTTGGACTGAATTTTCTCTACACCAAACCAGTGAAAAATTTTCTTTGATTCGTCATTTTCATCCTAATCTCCTAACCAAACTTTAGACAAGAAATTCCAGGCAAGACCACGTCAAATTCATTTTCTGAGAAAACAAACAGAGCTAAACTATATAAAAACCAGTTCAGAAAACCCGAAAGTAAGCAAAACTCCAATCATCACAACAAAGAAATTCCGGATGGGCTGGACCACATCAAATTAAACTCATTTTTCTAAGAAAGCAAACAGAACTAGACTGTATAAAAACGAGTTCAGAAAACCCAAAAGTAAGCAAAACTCCAATCATCACAACAGACAGTATTTAAAAATTTTAAAAAAAAAATAATTACTTGGTGAATTCACTGGACTATAGCAATCACCTGAGCTCCGTTTATGAGGTGATTGATAAATGCCTTGTTGAGTAGGAGCTCTATCGTAGTTCTTGGCGAAATGTATTATGAAGCCACTCAAAGTTTTGTAAATTTTTTGTGTGGAGATTTTTCTGAGGATCTCAAGAGACACTTCTTCTCCGAGCAATTCAAGCTGTTTTCTGACCGAAGTATCTCGACGGATGGGGGGAGACGGACTTCAGAGAAAGGTTCAGCCATAGTTGGTTTCTATTTGTTTCCAGGGAAAAAATTAAACAAGAAGTTGCGATTTCAGAGGATTTGGAAGGAGATTGAATTGAAGAACAAATTCGAAACTCTACCGGAGAGAGCGAACTCGCCGTCGGAAGAGATGACAAAGTCTTCGACGAAGTGAGAGTGGCCGGTGAACTGGATCAGGCAAGTACTTTGAAACAGGCAAAACCCTAGGTGGTTGCGGCTGCAGCGGCGATTGCGACGCCGATGTGATCATCAGCCTTGAAGATCTTCTTCTGGTGGGAAAAGAGCTTGGATCGAGCCTCGTTGACTGAAGCCAACACCACATGAGACTTTGATCAGAGACCAATAGGCGAGATGGCAGCAGACTAGTGTAGATTTGGAGACAATGACAATCGAAAGTCGAAGAAAGAAGGGCCTCTAGTGGTGGTGATCAAAATAAGGTAGATAGAGAGAGAGAGAGAGAGAGAGAGAGAGAGAGAGAGAGAGAGTCAAATTTCTCTAATATATGTTTAGGGACCTTAGACATCAAAAAAATAATTTTGTGGATCTCTTCCATTACAAAAAGTAGGAGAGGGACCCTAGACTAATTTTTCCTAAAAATAAATCAAAAAGGCAATAAAACATAATTTTACACAAATTAATTAAATAGATGATAAGGAAACTTAAACAATTAAAAATCAACATACAAGAACTATGAACGGAGAATAAAAATAAATAAAAAAAATGTTGTGAAATATAATTTTACACAAATCAATTAAGTAGATGATAAAGAAACTTAAATGATTAAAAATCAATATACCAAAACTATGAATGGAGAATGAAAATAAATATATATATATATATAAAAAAAAGGAGTTGTGAAACATAGTTGATTGAGAGATAATGCGATCGATTGTTTGGTACTGAAACAAAGTGGGATGTTATGTTTTGATTTAAATCCATTGGGCTATGAAACAAATTTGATCTGGAACATTCGAAATGAAGTGGTTAATGCTGATTATAGAATCTATTTTAGATAATGAAACATGGTTGTTCTAGAACCCTCTGGAGTAGAGTCGGTTACTATTTGGGAAAGTGATGCAGTGGATTGTGATAGGTGGTTGTTCTGAACCTTCTGAAATAGAGTCTATTATTAATACACAAAACCAATTGAAAAAAACAATCTAAGGGCTATCAGTTTACCAACAAGGGCACTTTGAATCATTACCACTTATTCAAAGTAGATCAATTGTAAACATATTTATTTTCTTTATATATTTTCTTGATTGGAATCTCACAAAATTTCTCTCACTTACCGTTCATGAGAAGGTAGTGGAGGAGACAAATATTAAAAAAGCCACAATAGAGAAATTAATAAAAAAAAAATAATCCTATTATGATATTTGAAGGTGTCTGATGTTTGAATGCTCACTGTTCATGAGAATGTAATGGATGAGAAAAATATTGAACAGATCATAGTAGTAGAATTATTAAAAAAAATAATCATATTATGATGTATTTGAAAGTGTTTGAATTCCAGAAGGTATTTGGTTGTTCGGTAGATGTAGATTGTTATGTGATGTTTAATAAGTTTGGAATGATATTTTCGAGATACACAAAGAATAGAAAACATATGTACTCTTCAGACTTTTAAAATAATAATAATAATAATAATAATAATAATAATAATAATAATAATAATAATAATAGATATATTTAAATACCCCAGGCCCAGTCCTTTTATAAAAGTTTCAAGGGAAACTTACCAATAAGTCCCATATACAAAGTTCAAGATCTAGCTGAGCTCTAAACAAAACACTTACACCAGTTAGTCCTATATATTTTTAATTGTTACCAAAAAATCTGTTTTTTTTTTTTCAATGTACGGATGCTGTTACATTCTACTACCGTCAAACTTCCATCAAACGGTCACCGAAGTCTCGTCGGAATATTCAACATCATCAGAAAGTTGTCGGAGTATCGCCAGGAAGTCGCCGGAGTATCGCCGGAAGTTCACCGAAGTGTTAAGAACGTTAATGGAAGTCGCTGGAATGTTCAGAACGTTCACAGAACGTTAAGAACATCATTGCAGATTCACCGGAATATCCAGAGTATCGCTGGAAAAAAAAATAAATGGAGAAATTAAAGTGAAAAAATATAGCAAAATGTGCTAAATATTGGTAAACTAAAAGAAAAAAAATGGAACGACCAAAAACAGCAACAATGGGAAAAACATATACTATTTTTCAATTTTTGTAAGGTTTAAGCAAATAATCTCCAATATTGATCAAACCGAAAAGTAAGTTTTGAAACTGTAAAATATTACAATTTCAAAGAAAAAATTTATTAAGTATTTATTCTTATTAATCAAACTGAAAAACATGTTATGAAACTGTAAAATTTTATAGTTCTAAAGACTGTTATGAAACTGTAAAATTTTACAGTTTTATACCATGATTCATTCCAGTACCAAAAAATTTGAAACTGCAAAATTTTACAGTTTTCACTACCTGTAACTAAAACTCGAAAATAACTTGTTCAGAACTTAAAAATTTTCTCCATTATAACAGAAAAAAAGAAGTGTATAAAAAAAAAAAGAGATCGAAGAAGAGAGGTGAATATAGAGAGAGGATTGTACTCCGGCAACTATTTTTTATTTAGATCTAGCCGGATCTGATGTAAATCTACTCAAATCTGATGTAAATCTACACAGCACCAAAAAATTTTGAAACTGCAAAATTTTACAGTTTTCACCACCTGTAACTAAAACTCAAAAACAACTTGTTCAAAACTTAAAAAATTTCTCCGTTAGAACAGAAAAAAGAGAGTGTATAACAAAGAAAATGTAAAAAAAATAAGAGATCGAAGGAGAGAGGCGAATATAGAGAGATGATTGTACTCCGATAACTATTTTTTTGTTCAAATCTAGCCAGATCTAATGTAGATCTACTCAGATCTGATGTAGATCTACATCAGAAATATATCTTCTTCGTAAATCTACGTAAATCTACTCATCTTCTTCGTTGTAAACATATCTTCTTTATTGTTGATGAGAGTGAAGTAAGTAGTTGGCGGTCGATGGTTGTCAGTGAATCCCAATCGATGGTAGTCGTCGATCACCGGTGACTATATATCGGAAAGAGAAAGAGAAAAAGTAAGATATGGTTACCCGTCAACGATCGTCGGAAAACACAAAGAGCAAAAGAGTCAAAGAAGAAGAGAGGCAGAGAAGAAGAATAATAACATTATAGGACTTTTGGGTATAAGCAAAAAGTTATAGGACTAAATAGACTACACGTTTTTCAAACAAGACTTTCTGGTAATTTTCCCAAGTTTGAATATATATATATATATATATAAATAATAGAAAAACAAACAAACTTGGGTAGGTAGCCAAGATTTCAAATTTGGAGGGTCGCGGTGGAAGGTGAGTCCGCTGAAGGTAATTGACTAAAATATTATTTTAATTAATTAATTTATCCATCTAAATATATATATATATATTTTGAGAAGGAAAAAAAAAATAATTAGTGTTTGGTTTTAGTTTTATAAATTTAGTTTTTTAAAAGTTGAGATTTTTTTTGTTTTTCATGCTTTTTACTTTTATTTTTAGTGAATATTTTTAAAATTTAAGTAATTTTTTACTTTTTTAGATGCACCTTACTTAGATATATCTAAATAGTAAAAGAATTTTGAAAAAATATTTGAAAAAATTAATGAATATATAAAAATACAAAAAATGTATTGAATTTTTTTTTTTTTTTTTTTTGTATTTTTGATGTTTAGTGATTTTTTTTGAAACAATTTAACAAATATTAAACTTTTTAAGCATATTTATATTAGGTGTGTCTAAAAATTAAAACAAATTGATTACAATATTAAAAACATCAGTGAAAAAAAATATGAAAAATAAAAAAGTAAAATTTTTTGAAAAGTGAATTCTAAAAACTGGAACTAAACAGAGTGAATGGTTTAAACAACTTTAACATAATCTAACAATCATATGTAAAGTATTTATGTTAACAAAAAAAAAAAAGAGAGCAAATAGAGCAAAAAGGCTGATGAAAATTTTACACAAATTAATTAAGTGGATGATAAAAGAAATTTAGGCAATTAAAAATTAATATACCCGGACTATGGATGGAGAATAAAAATAAATCAAAAAGGCAATGAAACATAATTTTACACAAATCAATTAAATAGATGATAAGGAAACTTAAACAATTAAAAATCAACATACAAGAACTATGAACGGAGAACAAAAATAAATAAAAAATGTTGTGAAACATAATTTTACACAAATCAATTAAGTAGATGATAAAGAAACTTCAATGATTAAAAATCCATATACCAAAACTATGAACGAAGAATGAAAATAAATATATTAAAAAAAAAAAGTTCTGAAACATAGTTGATTGAGAGATAATGCGATGGATTGTTTGGTTTTGAAACAAAGTGAGATGTTATGTTTTGATTTAAATCCATTGGGCTATTAAACAAATTTGATCTGGAACATCCGAAACGAAGTGGGTAATGCTGATTGTAGAATCTATTTTAGATAACGAAACATGGTTGTTCTAGAACCCTCTGGAGTAGAGTTGGTTATTATTTGTGAAAGTGATGCAGTGGATTGTGACGGGTGGTTGTTCTGAACCTTCTGAAATAGAGTCTATTATTAATACACAAAACCAATTGAAAAAAACAATCTAAGGGCTGTCAGTTTACCAGCAAGGCCACTTTGAATCATTACCACTTATTCAAAGTAGATCAATTGTAAAAATATTTATTTTCTTTGTATATTTTCTTGATTGGAATCTCACAAAATTTCTCTCACTTACCGTTCATGAGAAGGTAGGGGAGGAGACAAATATTGAAAAAGCCACAATAGAGGAATTAATAAAAAAAAATAATCCTATTATGATATTTGAAGGTATTTGATGTTTGAATGCTCACAGTTCATGAGAATGTAGTGGATGAGAAAAATATTGAACAAATCATAGTAGTAGAATTATTACAAAAAATAATCATATTATGATGTATTTGAAATTGTTTGAATTCCGGAAGGTGTTTGGTTGTTCGGTAGATGTAGATTGCTATGTGATGTTTAATGAGTTTGGAATGATACTTTCGAGATACACAGAGAATAGAAAACATATGTACTCTTTAGACTTTTAAAATAATAATAATAATAATAATAATAGATATATTTAAGGGAAATTTTTTTTAAGGTCCCTGGTATTAAGATTTTACAGTATAAAGGACAATCAATATTTTCATAATGTCTAAAGTCCCTCAAGTTGGTCCAGAGAAAATTGATCCAGAGAAATTTTATCCAGAGAAATTCTGGACTTCCAAAGAATTTCTCTGGGTTCAATCCAGAGAAAATTCAAATTTCTCTGGGTTCAGTTTGACCAATTTTCAAACCAGAGAAAATTTATAAATTATGGACTTCCCAAGCCATTTCAATGCAACCACTGCAAATTCAATTCAAGCTCCTTCAATAACAACAATGGCACACAACAAAACTATAATACAAAACTAGAAATCCAGAGAAAATTCACACAAATTCCGCATCCAGTGAAAATTCTGATCTAGAAAAATTCTGGAAAGATTAGAGAATTTCTCTGATGTTTTGCTACTGGGTTCAGTGTTGTTTATTAATGTGGTTGAGAGAATTTTCTCTGGTTCAAAATTTTCTCTGTGTTTTTCATCGAACCAGAGAAAATCCCTTTAAAATCCACATTAAATCTATTTTCAATACAACCGCTGCAATTCAATTCAAGCTCCTTCAATAACAGCAATAGCACACAACAAAATTGTAATACAAAACCAAAAATCCAGAGAAAATTCACACAAATTTCACATCTAGAGAAAATTCTGATCTAGAGAAATTCTAGAAAGACTAGAAAATTTCTCTGATGTTTTGGTATTGAGTTCAGTATTGTTTGTTAATGTGGTTGAGAGAATTTTCTCTGGATCAGAATTTTCTTTGTATGGTTGCCACTGAAAGCACCCGACTCCCTCAACTGCATTTCCTTTTCCTGTAACTTGTCTACATTATGCTTCTCCCTATAATGCTTATAAAACTCCTGTAAGTGAGTAATGTCTTGGCTTCTGTCTATGGTTCCACCCTCTCTCTTTGCAAGCCTTTGCTAGAAGATTTGTTGTGAATACATATATCTTGAAGAAAAGTAGAATTGCAATTCACACCAGTAAAGCCAAAGGAGTAGTTTACATTAATTATAAAAGTAAATATTAACAGACAAATATTTCCAGAGAAATTCTCTCAACCCAAAGAATTTCTCTGGACTCCACAACCCAGAGAAATTCCCAGACAAACCTTTTCAAAAAAATTGTTAATTTCAGTAATTATCACATACTCCTCCAAAGAAATAAGAAAGAAAAATAATGGATAAAGCTGCCATGGGCATGGACTTGATGCTTTGAGAGGAGACCAATGATGATGAACTTGCAGAATTTGTAACCGAGTTCTTCAAATTGGGTGAACCTGCAATTCATCAATTAATACTACAGTTAGGATAGATATGAAATTTGAATCTGAGAATCTCATGACTAAGAAAGTGGAATATATATGAATGACAAGTTAAAAAATTTGCCAAAAATAGTATATAATTTGCTAGAGAAACTTGCTTCTGACTCGATTATAAATTGTGTTTGGATTATGGATTTGTATAAAGATTTAAAAAGAGAAAAGAAAATATGAGAAAAATGTTTGTTTTCATATTTAAAATCTGTCCAAAATTTGTGATTCAAAACACAGGAAAAAGGAATGGAGTGTGGGAGTATATATATATTTCATGCTTCAACTACCTTAATGTTAGAGGGAGCCATGACAACCCACCAGATAGTTGTTGTAATCCTCTGAAATCTGTGATTAAATCAAACCCTGAATGCTTATGTAGTATGATTAGCATCAAGGCCACCAATGCAGCTCAGCAGTACGGCATCAACCTAACCGACATTTCAGCATCCCAACTTGAATCGATGGGGAAGATCGTACATGAAGACCTTGAGCGGCGACGCCATTGACAGTGAAGGTAGAACTCAATCAGCTGGAGAATGAAGTCAGGGGTGAGGAACAAGAGTTGATCTGTACAGGTCTGATAATGGAGAAGTTTAGAGAGAGAGAGAGATGAGTTTTGATTTGGTAAGGTCAAATTTCTCTGATAAATGTTTAGGGACTTTAGACATCAAAAAATAATTTTGTGAATCTCTTCCATTACGAAAAGTGGGAGAGGTACCCTTGACTAATTTTCCCTATATTTAAATGCCTCAGACCCAGTCTTTTTATAAAAGTTTCAAAATATATATATATATATATATAATAATAAAAATAAAAAAAACAAACTTGGGTAGGTTGCCAAGATTTCAACTTTGGAGGGTTGCGGAGGAAAGTGAGTCCGCTGAAGTTAATTGACTAAAATATTATTTTAATTTATTTATTTATCCGTATATATATATATATATATATTTGATTGAGAAGGAAAAAAAATAATGTGTGTTTGGTTTCAGTTTTATGAATTCAGTTTTTTAAAAATTGAGTTTTTTTATTTTTCATGTTTTTTTATTTATTTTTTAATGAATGTTTTTAAAGTTTTAAGTAATTTTTTATTTTTTTAAATGCATCTTACTTAGATATATCTAAATAATAAAGTATTTTTGAAAAAATATTTTAAAAAATTAATAAATATACAAAAATATGAAAAATATTTTGAATTTTTTTTTTTTTTTGTATTTTTGATATTTAGTGAATTTTTTAGAAAAAAGTTAACAAATATTAAAATTTTTGAAGTGTATTTATGTTAGGTGTGTCTAAAAATTTTAAAAATTGATTAAAATATTAAAAATATCGTGAAAAAAGAATACGAAAAATAAAAAAGTAAATTTTTTTTGAAAAGTAAATTCTAAAAATTGAAACTGAATAGCGTGAATGGTTTAAACAACTTTAACATAATCTAACAATCATATGTAAAGTATTTATGTTTACAAAAAAAATCAATAAATATGTTTACAAACTCTTCAAAAATGATGTTTAGACTGCCCACCGGGCCCAAATAGACCTACCTGCATGCTCTAGAGAAATCCACCACAGAAGACCTTCCTAAACATGGTTTTGTAAACAAATAATAAGTTCTGAAACCAGACCCATGAAAAACAAAAATAAGAAAAAGACCACTTGAATTTGATCAGATAGAAAATTAAGAAAACAATTTAAGTAGAGATAATTACTAAGATTATGCAAAAATAAAGGACAATACAATTGACCCAACTTCATATATAAAGAACAGAACAACAAACTATAAATCAAGAACAAATGCGTGAAATGTGACTCTACAAAACTGTTTACAATTATCTGTGTTAGCACCCAAAACGGGTTAGCTTGCAAATAGCACTTCTTCTTGATCTCGTATGCAATCTGGAATTTCATGGTGAAAGAGACAGAAGGAACTTATTAATTCACCTAGCTAATAAATGTCGTCTAAAGAGTTGGCTATCACAACTGAAAGTGGATAGGCCAAAGTGCACTACAAGAAAAATCACTTTTGGCGACTAGATTTTTAGTCGCCAAAAATTTGTTTTTAGTCGCCGAAAGTCGAAATTTGACTTTTCCTGACAAAATTCTTTAGTCGCCACATTTGTCGCGTATATGTGGTCGGCGTAGGTATTGGCGACTAAAACTTGTTTAGTCGCCAAAAGACAGGTCTTTAGCGACCAATAATTTAGTCGCCAATAGTGTTTTACACTTTTGGAAATCAGGTCTTTAGCGACTAATAATTTAGTCGCCAATAGTCACTCAATCGCCGACTAAACGGTTTAGTCGCCAAAATAAAGAGTTTTGGCGACTAAATTTTTAGTCGCCAAAGGTGTTTCCAGCACAAAAAAAAAAAAAACCCACTTTTTTTTTGCTTTTCCTGAGTTTCGAACCCCAACCGTCCCACATTCCAAGCCTTTTTGCAACACACTCCCTCCACTATGCTACTACAACTTCACATGAATATAAATACAATATATATTATTTATATAGTATATTAACCGGTATTAATACAAAATAATATATATAAATATAATTATTTTAATTCAATATAATTTATGTAAAAAAATAAATTATTTACTAAAAAAAATTTGGGCCACTTTTGGCGACTAAAGTGAGTTTCAGTCGGCAAAACCCCTCCTTTTAGCTACTAATTTTTTTTAGTAGCCAAAAACATCCACTTTTGGCGACTAAAGTGAGTTTTAGTCGGCAAAATCCCTCCTTTTAGCTACTAATTTTTTTAGTAGCCAAAAATCTCCACTTTGGCGACTAAACTGAATTTTAGTCGCCAAAACCCCCACTTTTGGCTACGAAATTGATTTTAGTCGCCAATAACTATGCATTTAGCGACTAAATTGTTTTAGTCGGCAAAAGTGATCAATTTTAGCGACTAATTCCATTTTAGTCGCCAATTCTCCTACTTTCAGCGACGAAAAATGATTTTTTGGTCGCCGAAAGTGCTATTTGTTGTAGTGGTGATATTTTAGTTAAAGTATAAGTGTTAAGTATAATTAAGCTTATTTTGTTTTGTTAACATATATGAGTGATTAACCTACTAGCATTACAATGAATACTCGCTACCACCATAACTGCCACCACCACCACTACTAATACCTCACTATAACGACATAAAAATTTAAAAGATATAATTTAAAAATAATAATTTTTAATTTTTAATTTTTATATTTCAAATAATTTATTTTAATTCTACACTTAAATTTATCAAATAATTTTTTTTTCAACTTAAAATATTAACCCTCAAATTTCAATTTTCAGCTTTCAAACTTCTAATTTTATCAAACTATGTGTCATCCTATAGAGATCACAGAAAGAACAACCCCCCCCCCCCCCCCCCCCCCCCCCCCCAAAAAAAAAAAAAAAAAAAGAAGCTTACTAGCATTCCAAGGAATATCCATTTATTGGATCAACGGTCCAGTTTTTTTTTTTTTTTAAATCCTTGTTCGTTTATTTGTTTTAGATTTTACATTCATATTTTACAGTCATTAGATAGGTAAGCCCGGTCAATTATAAGTGATTAAACAAAGACTTCCAATTATAGTCATTAAATAGGTAAGCCTGGTCAATTATAAGTGATTAAACAAAGACTTCCAATTTGAGAACTTAGCCTTGCTCCATCGTCAGTAGTGTAAACTCAACCCCACAACAGAAACTGATGCCTATTTTGAGAAGTTAAAATTTTAGTTAAAGCGTTAAAAAGTCACTTCAATTTTATTTTTTTTGAATTTAAATTAATTATAAATTTGTATTCCTATTTTATAGTCATTAGATATGTAATGAAGTTTCTTTATTATATAAATGAGATGAAGAGAATCAAAATCCAAAAAAATCTAATTATTGATCTTGCTACTTTTTTTTTTTTTTGTAAAAAATCAAATAATTACTAAAAATATCAATTCACAAAACAAGTTAAGTTGTAGTTTGATCCCAACTCCAAGTTCCTAATAAAAAATAAAAACTATTTTTACAAACCTTAGTTGTAGTTTAGGGTTTGTAAAAAATTTAGCCATCATGTGGCTATGAATATTATTTGAAAGACGTTGTCAAAAGATGATATGAACATGATACCAGTAACTATATTTTTAAAAGCTGCTATATGTTTATTTATCTAAATGTTGAAATGGATTTCTCACCTAATCCTACTAACGACAGATGCACCCAAAGCATCACAATTAATTAACAATTAATTACATAAATGGAGGTTTATTCTATTCATATTAGAGAGAGAAAGGATTTATCATATTTTTTTTTAAACAAATGTTAATGAGTGACTTTTGCATATTTTTTAATATTAAAATTCATATGATAAATGTTTCATAAATAAATTAAAAAATAATTCTGAAATCAAGAAAAATGTGTTAAAATAAGTGAAAACTCTATCATATTTTTAATCTAAATATTTAAATACCCAACTCCTTTTTATACAAGTTCTAAAAAAAAAAAATAAATAAGAAACAAACTTGGGCAGCCAAGATTTCAACTTTGGAGGGTCGCAAAGGAAAGTGATTAGTCTGCTCAAGTTAATTGACTAAAATATTATTTTAATTTATTTATTTATTGATCTAAATATTTACTTTTTTGAGAAAAAAATGGATATTTTTTCATAAATCTATTTTCACTTACTTATGTTTCATTTAGTTCACATTATTTTTTTATATTCTAAAAAATCTTATGAGTAACATAGTTACCAAAATAACCCTAATAATATTCACATTTATAATGTGAATATTCCATAATGTGAATGTTCACACCGTCAATGTGAATGTTCACACTATCAATGTGAACATTCACATGTCAATATGAATATTCACATTGTAAAATATGAATTTTCACAACACCAAATTACTAACCGCTCAAAAACTATTTGTAAGGGTAAAAATGTCCATAAAATATCTTAAATATGCGAATTACGATTTGGCATATCAAGTGTTCAAATAATAAGATTTATTAGAATACAAGAATATCTTATGGACTAATTGAGATACAAACACTTGAAAAAGAATTTTCTAATAAATCTAAAAAAAAACTAATAGTTTAAATAACTTTAGCATAATCTAACAATGATATGTAAAGTATTTATGTTAATATACAAAATAAATAAATAAATAAAATGAAAAATTCGATAAACATATTAAAAAATGGGCTCAATTTGGGAATTTAACTAAAAGCCAAAAGTCAACTTTAACCTATTTTAGATTACAGTTAAAAAAAAAAAAAAAAAAAAAAAAAAAAAAAAAAAAAAAAAAAAAAACATACAAACAAACAAACTTGTTTTAGATCACATCACTACTTTATTTTTTATACATTTAAAAAAATAAATAAATAAACATTCAAAATGGTTAAGTGTATATATATATATATGTAGATGTATTGGCCTCAGGTATCCATCAATTTCGCTGTTTCAACTCTCTTGAAGCAAGTCTTTTGCTGAGACAATAATTGTCTATTCCATAATTTTGGCCCCCAGGTATTTTGGTAAAAAAATCTTATTGTGTTTTCAATAATTAGTTGTGTTTTTAATAAAAATCTTATTGTGTTTTCAATAATTAGTTGTGTTTTAGTAACAGTGAGTAGGTATTTTGGAAATAAGTAACAGTGATGACAATGAATGGAATAATGATCATGATAATGAAGATGTTGAAGATGAAAGCAACACATCGCAAACTCAACAAAATAATAATATGCTCCCAGCTACGGCGGTAACAATTGCAGTGACATATACGACAAATATTTGATAAAAGAACCATGTATGACATCTTCTCTAACAGGCTGGAAGTGGGCGGTAGAATTACAAGAAGGGAATCAGACAAGAATATTTGAAAATTTTTTAATGGAAAGAGAGATATTTTATGAATTGTGTGATTTGTTACAAAAAAAACTATGGCCTAGAAACTGGACGACAAGTCTCGGTTCAAGAGCATGTTGCAATATTTTTGTATATTGTTTATGGTGACATTTGAAACAGAAATGTCCAAGTTTGATTTCAACATTCCGGCAATACGATTTCAAAATATTTCAAGAATGTGTTAAAAGTTGTTACAATAATGTCTATTAATTAGATAATGCCTCAACCGAGAAATGGTGTGCATCCATATATTAGAAGCTAGCACAAATACTATCCTCATTTCAAGGTAAATAATTAACTATAAGTGGAACTTGGTGTTGCATATAAATAATGTTGATAGGATATTTCTAATAATTTGTGAGTAAAAATATTTTTATTCACTATTTTTGTAATAGGATTGTATTGGAGTAATTGACGGAACATACATCAAAGCATATATATCTCCAAGCAAGCAACCTCGTTTAATAGGTAGAAAGGGGTATGTGACTCAAAACATAATGGTCGCATGTGACTTTGATATGTGTTTCACATTTTACTTACCAGTATGGGAAGGAAGTGCACATGATACTCAGATCTTTTTAGATACAATTAGGAATTCTAGTTATAATTTTCCAAAACCACAAGGAGGTAACTGTTTTATATTTGATTGCTACAGTAGATGCATCACATTCACATCTTTATATATATATATATATATTTTTTTCATTTATAATTGCTTACTTTATTTTATTAATATTTGAAATTTTAAAATAAATGAGTTTTACTTGGTGGATACTAGGTATTCAAACATGAAAAGATATCTTGCACCTTACAAAGGAAAGATATACCATCTAGTTGAATTTGTACATGGTCAACCCCTCTCCAAAAAAACAAAAAAAAAAAAAAAAATGCATAAGAAAAATTCTACCAAACACATTCATCACTTAGAAGTGTAATACAAAGAACGTTTGGGGTTTAAAAAGCCAGATGACTAATGATAAAGCATATCCCACCAAACTATAAGTGGCCGACCCAAGTCAAACTTGTTTGTGCAACAATGACAATTCATAATTTCATCTGATGAAGTCAGTCCCGCGATATTGCATTTGACTCTTATGATAAATTCACGGATTATGTGTCTAATGAAGAGGAATGATCAAGGTCTGAACAAGCACACTATGCAATCAGGTTGAAGGTGCTGGCAATGAGATAGAAGTGAAGAGACATAACATTTGTATGTCAATTTGTAGATGAAATTAGGAGTTATTTAATATGTATGAAGTTTTATTTTTATTGCCTTAATAGTAATTTATTATATTTTTATTGTAATGACATTTTCTTGTTCGTTTGTGAAGTTAATATTAAAAATAAAAAATAAAAAAGTGAAAAAAACTTGAGGTCATGTAAAAATGTACCAATATAGATACTAATTATATTAATTTCTATTAATGAAATAACTTTTTCAAAATTTAAAGTGAATAAAATGATAAAATTACAATTTTTATATTCATAAGAGCAAAAATGACAATTACACAGTAAAAAGTTATTTTACAGGTTATTTATCAAACACTACTCTGCTATTTAAATCCATAATTCCACAGTTGCACCAAACAGATTATCAATTTATATTCACACCCATAAGTTATAATTAAGGGTGTAATTTTGGCCCAGCCAGTTCGCCCACCCGAAAACCAGGCTCGTGCCTAGGGGTATTCGGACTTTGGGCCAAGCGGTGGTGGGCCTCAGTCAGCCCATAGGCTTGGGCCTGGGCTTGGGCTTTGGGCAGGCCTAAACAATTTTTAAAAATTTTTCCAACCAAAATTTTATTATTTTCCATTAAAAAAAATGGGCATCGAGTGGGCCAGGCGAGCCGGGCTTTTGGGCTGGCCTTGAGCGAGCCACGGGCCGGGCTTCAAAACAATGGCTCAGGCCCTAGCCCAAGGCATCGGGCTCGAGCCTTAACGGGCCGGGCCCACCTCAGACCGGGGGCGGGCTTCGGGCACCCCACAGGCCATGGGCCAAAATTACACCCCTAGTTATAATCCGTTAAATTATAATCTATAATCACTTTTTCATAATTTTACCAATGAGCCTAATGTTTAGAAACTTTATTGCAACAAGTCCAAGACTGGAAATGGAGGCTGAGCAGTACTCTGTATTGGGAGATATTATTCAATGCTCTAAGGACACTATGTGCCATGTGGTGCTCCTTACCAATCAAAGCAGCCTCCCAACCTGTTTGCTAGTTGATCCATCCCCATCAGCTTAATTAATTTAGCCAAAAATATCATTCTAACTGATGTCAAACATTAAGAGTGTTCGCGGTTCGGTTTTGGACAGTTTGTGGATTGGTTTAGACTCGTTTGCATTATGTAGTTTGGGAAAAACTCAATCCACAACCACGCACAGTGCATATTGCGGTTTGTGCGGATAGAATTCGCAGATGTGCAGACGTTTTGCATATTGGACTTTTTTCAATTTTTAGATTCAATTTCAATTTTCAGATTCAATATAATACAAAATTGATTTCAATTTCAAAAGTAATTAATAGATTCAATTTCCCCTCCATGAAAAAGTATATTCAATTTGTTACAATGTTTACAGAGCAAACAAAAAACAAACAAAAACAAAAAATTCAGAAACAATGTTCTCAAACAATGTTCTCTATAATATATATTTTTTTGTATTATGAAATTAGGGTTTGGTGTGTTGGCCAAAAATATCTAGGATAGGATGAATGAAATCAACAGGTCTAGGTTTTTTATTAAAAAAAAAAATATCTAAGTACGGGTAGATTCTTGTGGGTGTGGGTTAAATCCTATCTATAACCCGCAATTATGCCATATTCCAAACCGCATCCAACCACATTATGTTTGTGAAACCACCTATTTGTATGCGGATCGATTTGGGGTTAGGCGGGTTATACGATTCAGATAACCCTACATCCATCCCTATCAAATAGAGTTCACCACTGGATGTCCCCCGAATGACTATCTCTTTACAAAAATTTATGAAAAAACTATACTGACCAGTCAACCGGCCGAACATCCACCAGGTCATTCGTTTGGTCAACTAGTATTTTGATAAAAACTCAAAACTCTCCTTTGAAACACTTGATATCAAATAGAATTTTTACTTAAATTTGTATTCAAATTTAATGGAAAAAATACACCATTAAAGATGCTCTTAGACATTGATTTTAAACCAGATGAGAGAAATATTTCAGTCTCCTCTCTCCATCTCTCCCCCCTTCTCTTTGCATCTCTCCCCTCCCCTCACAGATCCTAACAACCATCAACCTGACAGAGACGAACCGTTGAAGAGAATGGAATGGTTGAGTGATTATGTCAAGGGTAAAATGGGAAGATGAACTAAATTATTTTAGGTCAAGACATCATGAGAATTAAGTCCGGTCCAAAGATATGGCCCATAACTCCCCCAACTAATTATTTTCATGGGGAAAAAAATCTAACGATTTACATAACTTTAACATAATCTAGCAACCATTTGTAAAATTACTTGGGAAAAAAAATATGGTCTACATAACTTTAACATAATCTAACAACCATTTGAAAAATTACTTGGGAAAAAAGAAAAAATTAAATAAATACATTTAGAAATAACCCAGCACTGAAGACCTTCAAAAACATGGTTTACACTGATTGCATGGTTTATGAACCAATAATGAATTCTGAAATCAGATCTGTACTAAAAATAACAAAAGGTAACTTGGATTTGATCTGGATAGAAACAACTTATTTCATTACAAATGTTTAACAAACCACATAATTACTAAGATTGTGCAAAAATAAAGGACACTATAATTGACCCAACTTCATATATAAAGAACAAAATAACAAGGGACTCCAAATCAAAAGATCAAATGAGTAAAATATGACTCTACAAAGCTGTTTATAATTATCTATGTTCTCACCCGAAACAGGTTAGGCTGCAAATAACACTGCTGCTGGATCTTTTTTGCAATCTGGAATTTCATGGTGAAAGGTAGAGAGAGAACTTATTAATTCACGTAGCTAATAAGAGCCATCTAAAAAATCAAAAGAAAATTCAAACTCAATAAGGTACAGAACAGAAGTGCAGTCTGATCTAGCTGGGTTCATGGAGGTCACAACAAATTTCATTTCAATGACTTAAGTTGTTTATTTTTTAGGACCTTACGAGTAGATCATTCATGAAATTTATAGAAAAAAATTCAATTGATCCAGTAATCATCGTCACATAATTTTATCGGGTTTATTTTTTAAAAAATTATGATTATAAAATAGACCATCAATTTCTTTCCATAAAAAAATATGAAACAACAATTGTCATATCAATATTATATATAATGATTTACAAAACAAAGTGAAACCTGTGAGACTCACGGATCCATCTGCACTTCTTTCGAATGGGAGATCCCTTACAAAAACTGCAATTACCTCTACTGTAATTTAAATAATTCTTACTTATAAATTTCAAGATCCAACCAGACCCTTGTAGCGAGCATAGGAAATGATAAGTATAAAAATGCAGGGACAAAATGCTATAGTAATGATTACCACCTAGCAACAATAAGAAGAATAACAATCAAATTAACTGAAATAAAACTTACATTCAAAATTTTATCAGTTACAAAATCCCATCGCAAAATCAGACAAACTTCACGTGAGAGAGTCGTGTCTAATTCTGTGTGAATCGAATTTTGTGCACTATATTCAAAATTGTATGCATACCTGTAACAAGCCCGCGAGGGACCTCGCTACAATTCGGACTCCCTTTTGTGTCGGTTCTGAATCTTGAACCAAAGAGTCCAAATCCGGCAAATCGTTTTGAAGAAAAAACAGATTTTTAAAAGTAGTGCCAAACATGGACTTTGCGGACATGAGTCGCCACCTAAATATTTTAAAATGGGAAATTTAGAAACCACGACTTGCGTCAAGGCCACATGTCCGCTATCACCAAAGTGGTCTTGGCTCGAGCTTGGGTACGATCGGGAAGGTCACTATGAGCACTCTTTCGCCGTCCAAGACCGGCCTCTACTAACCGTGATATCCGTTTTTGAAAACATTACGTGTTCTTATTCCAATTATTAGCCTAAAATTACTATGTTATGCGCACAACACAAAAGTATAGACTAGATTGCCTAAATTGGAAATAAACATTGCATATCCGTTTTGTCTCGAAAAACGTGTTAGATTTTGCTACTCGCAAGTAGGCTAAAATACGGATTTTAATGAGTTTTCCTAACTCAAGCAATCCAACCTCCACCCACAGGCATTCAAATAGTTTATAACACATAAGCATTTAGCCGCATGGTAAGCATACTATTATGGCAACATTCACACGCATGTGGTATGCTAAAGCGTAAAATACTTACATCGTACTCCGTGCCAAAACAATAAACTTAGTTAGCAAACATGCATGACCTAGTTCATGTTAAATGGCTAATGCAACACAGGCAAAGATGCAATTTAGAATAGGCTCGGCTAACCCTAAAATGGCACGTGAAATGCAATCATTTGATGCATGTATTCAATTTAGAATTGAAATACAATGTAGTTTGTATGATGTACCGAGCCCAGTGCATGTAAACAAATGAATGAATGCACGCATGCATGCATTGCATAAGGTATGCTAAAATAAGTATGCCCTAATCTACCATCGAAAGCGGGTAAATAAAAGGGATAGAAAGAAATGGGGATTGGAAGACATACACCCACTCACACACACTTATTACAAATTTGCCCTCGCTCGGAGGGACCGAATAATAATACAGAACCGAATAACTAATTAACTACGCAAGCTAATTAATTATTACAAATCAACTAAATTAATTAAATAAAATAATTAATTTAATGAAACAGTAAATCGCCTCGGGATGAGGGCCCAGTGCAGCACGCGCTCGGGACTGGCTCGAAATCGCACTGTCATGCATGATTTGCCTCTGTTTCCTCTGCTCTCCTCCTCAGAAAATTGCCAAAGTCCCAGGAGTATTTCCCTGGGCATTGGAGATCACCACCGGCTGGGGTAGAGCACCACTGGCTGAAGAAGGAGGCCACCGGCACTATATGAGGTTATCGGCTGGTAATTGACTGCCGGTCGGCACTAAATAGTGCCGGCCGGCACTTAACACCTGCAGAACCTGCAACTCACAGCAGCAGAGGACAACAACATGCATGGCAATGTGATTCAAGGTATTTATGCACTATACACACCCCTTATCATGTTATTGACTCAAAAGGGCATGTGCCTCGATTCCCGGACCACCAATCGCGCATTTCCATGCATGATGGCCCAAGGAACAAAGTGTGCAACTTTGATTTCAAATGCATGCAACCAAATAAACACACAAAAGTGCCCAACCTCTATCACATTTCATTTCAAGAGGCCAAGCATGCATGCTCATGTGATGCAACTCTAAGCATGTTATCTAACATGCAACATGGATTATGCAAGCAAGCTAAACATGTTAAGTATGCAACCTAAGCAAAGAGGCATACAAGCCAAGCAATGGAGTGGACTAAAACATGAATTAGGCTACTCCTAATTGGCCTAAAATCAGCGGCCAAAGTGCCTAGAAATGGAGACTAAACACACACACACACATGCAAGTGTTATGATCCAAACCCAAGGCATAAACATGGCAACTCCCAAGCACACTTGAAGATACCAAACAAGGACAATGAGCATGCATTGTAAAGCTCTGAAAATCATGTTAAACATGGTGCCAAACCAACTAACAAAGAAAGCCAAACAAAGCATACAAATGGTCCAAGCATTAAGGCAAGCCAATGAGGCTATGAACCACACCTAGCACAACCACTCATGGCAATACTTAAGCAACTAAATCAGAGTTTTAACACGTAAAACTAAGCCCAAAAGACCACCTAGATGACATCTAAATGACTCAAATACAAAGGCATGCAAAATGGCCAAAACATGGGGGCATTCAAGACATGCTTTCAAAGCGTTAAAGAGGCGACTAAGGTGAGCATACAAGCACACCAAAAGGTCTGAAATAGCATGCTAGGTGGTTCCAAACCATCAAAAATGAAGCAAACATGGCATGCTACACATTCATGCCCTTGAGGCCAACAAGCCAAATGTAAAGGGCCTATATGATGCATGCCAAGATTGACCAAAACAACTTAGGACAGAGCTAAAACATGTCAAAATAAGCATACAAGCTTCATGGATCTAGGCCTAAAACATGCTAGAAAGAAGGCATACAAACCTAGAGCAAGTTAAGGCAATACAAGGCATTACAAAGCATCTATGCGAAGCATGCAAGGAGTGCTAAAACCAACTTAAAACAGAGTTTAATCATGGCATAATAGGCATGAAAAATAGCCAAAACATGCTCAACACACAACCAAACATGGTGCTCCTTTGGAGGCCAAATCTTGCCCTTTTCAAGGACATCAAGGAGAGGGGGTGGCCCTCTCCTTTTGGAGACTTCAAGGCACCATCTCCACCACTGAAATCCCTCAAGATTTCAGTGGTGGAGAGGCCCAAGCACCAAAGTCTCGGAGCTCTCACAAAATGGCCTAAAATGGGCCCTTTTCAAGGCCTAAAGGGGGTCAAACTTTCCCAAAGTGCAAAACACTCTTGATAAACAATAAAGAGGGTTAAAAATCAGAAATTTTATGTGTTGTAGACTAAGCACAAAAACAACTTTAAGCTATGCAAAAATGGAGTGCAAAAATGGGGTAAATAAAGCAAGTTTCTTACCCTTGATGATCTTCTTCACAAAGGTTGGAGTTGTTGGTTCCTTGAGCTCCAAACCAGTCAAGAACACTAAGAACAAGCCCTTAGCACCTCAGTTCCAAGAGGAAGATGAAACACTAGGTGTTGGTGAGCAATAGTAAGGCACAAACACCTAGTGTACAAAACAAGAGAAAAAGAGAGAGATAGGATAGATACACAAAACCTAACCTAAAACCAGAGCTTCTCCCTCTCCTAAAATGTCTAACTCTCCAAATCTTCTAACTCTTGAGCCAAGAGAAGAGCCTTCTCTTGTATAGGCACAAAACTTACAAGTTAAGGCATCAAAAAGGCTCATCCCTCCATACACGTGTATGGAGGGGAAACAAGCACCAGAAAGCTGTCTGAAAATATCTCCAACAACAGCTGTAAAGTGGTCGGCAGGGCAAAATGGTAATTTTACCAAAAAGAGTGCCGACCGGCACAAAATAGTGCCGGTGGCCTCTAGCCACAGCCGGTGGTATGTGGGGATGCCTCAGAAGGCATTCCCTGCCCCTCAAAGGCAAAGCACAAGTGTTTGGTGCAAAACCAAACACAAAACGGTCAAGTTCGGAGGTCCTGAGGCAAGGCGCGTAGCCGAGAACTCCGGGAACTCCAAACAAACACAAACATGGATAATCACCGAGTGTTCAAGCGGTGACGTCCAAGTCTTGAGGACGGTCAAAAATGGGGTGTCTACAATACTCATTTAAACATGTAACCGTGGTTTGAGTTCCAAGTAAATGGGATACTCGCTCCAAATATTCCAGCCATCGTTGAACAAAGTGACACAGAAATACCTGCAAAGGTTAGAAGAAGCTCTAGTTGCACAAACAAAGTAAAATAATAATAATATGATAAATTTATTATGCCAACAATCACTACTAGAAAATTGACCTTTTGCGTCGATTTTTTTGCGACGGTCTGATTAGCCGTGGCAAAAAAAAAAAAAAAAGAAGCGAAAAGGTTCCTATTTTCTTTCATTTATTTGCGCCTTTTTCTTAGTTTTGCCCTAGCAGGTTCACTCAACTCTCTCTCTCTCTCTCTCGTTCTTGCTTGCCTCGCTCTTGCTCTCGACACCGCCAATCGTTGTCTGAAGAACTCCATCAGTATGAATCTCTCCCTCGATCTCTCAATCTCTCTGTTTCTGTCTCGATCTCTCTTCCTCTCTTGATCTCTCAATCTCTCTTTCGCACAATCTCGTTCTCTCTCTGTATCTGTGTACACCTCTCGCCGCAATTTGCTCGATTCATCACAGAGAAACCCTAACTCTGCTAGTGGACCGCATTGAAAAGGTCTCTTGGAGTTCTCAAATACAGCAGAGTAAGCTCACCTATCATGATTTCATCTATCTCAAAATTGACTTACATTACACACACACAGAGAGACTATCTTTGAGCTTCATTGTGTACAAATCAAGTACCAACTCTCTTCGAATTTCCTCTATTTTTTTATTCAGTTTGTTTCGATTTGTTTCATATTTGTACTTGATTTGGTTTTGTATCTGAGAATTCCTTTGTTTTTATTTTTTGCACTATAATAATACATTTTTTTGTTGATTTGTTTGTTCTCATTTGAGTTTGAAACTGCGTTTGATCTAGTTTTTTAGATCAGAGTTCTTTGGTTTATTGTGATTAATTTAGTTATCTTTAGATTCAGTATTTGCTCGTCAAATTGATATAGATCGCAATCTAATGATTGCAGTTGAAGTTTGAATGATAGATACTCTTTGAACTACTTGGATTGATCAAATTATTCCACCTTAGAATCAGTAGAGTAAGATTTATCTTCTTTTTTGTAAGTACTCCACCTTTTCATATTTCTTTTATTTTGGTGTTAGTTGTTGCTAATAATAATAAATTACTTCAAACTTTTAGCAACTACTTATGCATCTTTGAGAATCTAATAGTGCTCTAGGACTTTTCTCAAACTTCATGATATGAGAGATCATGTAAATAAATCTAAGGTTATTGACTCTTTTTTTTTTTTTTTTTTGAACAATGAGCTTATTGATTCTGTTCTTGATGTCGTGAGGAAGAAGGCTGAGAATTCTGTCATTTTTTGCCTTTGGCTAAATGTTATTCATCAGGTTTCAAGTAAAGAAGAAGCAATTTTTTCGAAATTTCCCTAGAATCTTTAGAGGATTTTGACTTTTTTGGTGAATTTGTAACTTTGTTTGATTGGCTTCCCTCACATGGGGGCAATTGTTTCTGAGGCTAATTATGAAGTAAATAGTTGTCCGTTTTTATTTATTTTTTATGCATTGTTTGTGTTGTGCTATTCTAGGAGTTATGGTGGTTTGTCGATTCTTCTGTTGTTTATCTATTTTTCAGTTGCATCGATATTCTACTATATTTCCGTCAATATTGCGAATAGCATGGTTATACTTCCTCAGCTATTGCATTGCATTAACTGAACCAATGACAGTAAGTAACTTGTCATACTTAGTGTTGGCAACTATCTTTAAAATGATACAATTGTCATGTTTTGCAGAAGAGAAAGCTAACTGACATGTTAGGGTCATAATGGAGCAAGGAAGAGCTGGAGTGTTTCTATGAAGCATTTCGTAAATATGGGAAAGATTGGAAAAGGGTTGGTTTAAATCTATCAGATCCAGTATACTTATGGTTATATTTTAAGAGATCAAGTGCTGTAATTTTATCTAGCCTTCTTTCTATGAAAACGACTACCTCAAATTCTTTGTGATTTATTGGGCTAAAGCGTGCAACTTCATTCTGCTGCATTTCATTACTTAAATCGGGAAGTCATGCGATCAAGTCTGCTACTTTTGTTGATTGATCAATTACTGTTTTGAGGTCTTCTGATTTTTGTTTTAAACGGATTATAAGGTGGCCAGTGTAGTGCGGAATCGATCAGTGGAAATGGTGGAGGCCCTTTACACAATGAATAGGGTAAGTGCATTTTTTCGATACATGTCTGACGTCATAGTCCATATCCTCTCAGGGTTTATTTTGGTGTAGTACATGTAATTTAATAACAATCAATCTAACTGTAATTTAATGATTTTCTAGTAATACTGAAAATTCAAGAGCACCCATGGAGAGGGATAATTATTCAATTTCTAGGATCTGATGGGCAATTTCTTTCCTATTCACGGCCAGTTGCATCAAGTTCTGGTTGTTTGCCATTATTGAAGAAGAAGCGCTCTGGTGGTATGATCTTGTGCTTAGAAATAACTTTTGAGGGATTCAAGTGCACCACCCTCCTATCTCTTGTGTACCTATGTGAGTGAAGGTGCACTTGTTTAAACTCTCCTTTAGGTTTGAAGGGGCATTTTGGTGAAGGGGCCATGGATTGCATTTACTACTATTTGCTTGGTGTTCAAGTGCTTCCAACTGGGCTACCTAGATCTCTGATGTTCATTTCAGCTTTTGATTTTTGTAAATTAAATTTAAAACTTCTACTTAAAAAAGAAAAAGAAAGAAGATCTTGTATTAAAGCTTTGATACCTGATGGAAACATAGGAAGCCGATTCTATCTTGTATAGTAAATGTGTATTTACTTCTATTGGTGTCTCTTTCCAATCTAGCCTTATAAGAGAGCCTTTTTTGCCCATTTGTTAGAATTAAAGTGATGTGATTCTTAGTTATGCAAGGTTGCTTTGGATTTGCCACAGGAAGTCGGCCTTGTGCTGTGGGGAGGACACCACGCTTCCCTGTTTCATATTCTTATGAGAAGGTTAATGGGGAAAAGTTTTTTTCTCCAACAAGGCAAGGCCTGAAACTAAAGGTGGATGCTAATGATGATGATGTTGCTCATGAGGTAGCATTAGCACTAGCAGAGGCTTCTCAAAGAGGTGGTTCTCCCCAAGTTTCTTGTGATGTTCCTGTACATGTGTTACTTGTTATCTTTAATCAAGTTACATGATTGAAGACTAAATGCTGTTTATTTGGAGATGTCAATTGGGAATTGATTCCAACATCTAATTTTTATTATTATACAATAAATAAATTTGAAACGTTGCAAACTGATGTTTCAAGACTATTTAAGGACTTTTTATGTTATATACTTATTTGCAGGCTGAAGTGCAAAAAATGAGAGTCGAAATGTATGCCATGAAGAGAGATGCAGAACATTATTCACGTCAAGTAAGCAATCTCTCTTTTATCACCCTGTTTCTGATATGTGGTCATCTTCTATTTGGTTATGCTAATTTCCCAGCATCACACTTTTGTAAGAGCTTTTTGTGCATACTTGTTAATCATATCATTAACTTACCATGTTCAAGTTTTAGTTCTGCCTAAGACCAGGGATTTTGCTACTCTGTCATTTTCACTGGGCTGGCAAGTGTGTGAAAAGTCCCTAAAATAAAAATGATGACTATTGATATTGTTATTACTTACGAATTACTGTTATTTGTTTATTAATAAATCTTGATACTTACGATACTGACATCGAGGCGTGAGTTGGTGATTGGCGATCACATGATCTGCATATAAGATAGTGGAGTTAGCGGTTTACGTGGATTTGGTCTTTTATGGCTAGTAGATATTGAGAAGGAAATGCAGGAATTAGTAGATGTTGCCATCCTTTTGAAGTAGAAAATCTTTTAGCGATCTCTCGTTGGATGGTCGCTCAAAGTGTAGTCTTGGTTGTTGATTGGTGCGAATTTAGTGTACTATAGGGGAATGATAAGAAATGAATTTTAGGCAAGGACATGGATTTACCATACAAATGATTCCTTGCTCTTGAATAAATGAAGTTTGTACTTGTTGAGCCAATAAAGATGTGAATTTCTTACCTCTGTGGTAGTGCATCTGTAAATGAACAACGATATCTCATTATCTTGTCAACCTTTAAATTATATATCCTTAAAGTATTGCGCTTAAACATTTTTTATTCTTATATCTTTGGTGTCGACAATCAAAAGCAATGGAAGCTTCGAGGAAGGAGATTATCTGATAATCCTCAATCACCCGGACATGCACCGGAAAATTTGTCATCCGGTGAGGGTGTTGTGTTGTGTTGTGTTTGTGTGCATTATTCTTATTTTTCCATTTCGATATTTACACTAAGCGACCTATATTTGCTCTTGATTTTTCTTTCTCCTTCTTTGCTTTCTTTTACATTTTTGTTTATTTGTCTTTTTCATTTTATTTTTGGATCCTTATGGCACCTTCTCGATCCTTGTGTAGTTGGGATGAACATCTGGTCCTTGTGTAGTTGGGATGAACATTTGGTCACATTCGATTGTTTCTTGCAAGCATTGGTCAATCTATGCTTTGCACATGTGTGATTACAATTAATTTGTCTCCTCCTTGAAAACCAAAAACCAGCCTCTTTGCTCATATTCTACGAGCTCTTCTTAGATGCAAGATTTATGTAGATTATTTTAGTTAACTGTCACTTCTCTTTGATATCTTTGTTTATTTGATTGTTTTCTGCATGTGCTTCCTTTTACGCTACTTACTAGGTTTTTCTCAAACACTAAATCTCTGTCCTCTCCAATGTCTTGTTATAGTTGCAAGAGCTCAAGTTCCACCTCCGGATTTTCAATGCCCAACAGAGCACCACCGCTTGAGCTTTGCTTCTCATGAGAGCATGGAACCATCTTTTGATGCCATGTCTTGTTAGCATTTACTACTATTACCTTCTTCATTTTCTAATAAGATTTGTGGGTGTAGAGATTTTTGAATTTGGATATACTTCTTATTACCCCCATTTTGCGAGAATCCTTTGCTTGATGCTTCCTTGCATAGAAATCAATATCGACCTTGCCATTGAAATATTGGTAATCCTGCGGATATTTGAGTTCATGGATCCTGCAATTTTGGCGGTTGGCAAGGAGACTTCTGGTGGGCGTAATGCTGCGAGCTTAGACATGAGATCGACTTCTCTTCACGCTTAAGTGCCTTGAAAATGAGGCTAGACTTCAATTGTTGGTGCAAAGATCTCTTTCTCCACTCTGAGAACTAGAGATATGCCGACACGGGGTTGGTTTTGCTCAACTTAATGATGCTTATAGAATTCCTTCAAGGATTATGGAGCAATCATTACCCAACAATCTATCCCTTTTTCACAACTCGCTCTTCAATGACCTAGAAGCGCGATGTCAAATGGTCAAGGATGCTTGGAATGAAGTTGAGCGGAAACGATATGGGTATGGCGAAAATTGATGAGAAGATTGGCCAATTGGATTATATTTTTTTTGATAAAAGAACTTTTTCCAAGTTATTAGTTGTAATAACTTTTACTTATGACTCAATTTTTCAGACTCAAATAGAATGTTCAATAAAACTATAATGCTATACTGTCTGAATTTTTGTCATTGTTATTCCTGGAGTGCTTAACGCTGCATATTTATTTTTTTATTTTTATTTTTTTGCAACGGTAACAAGATGGTCGCCAAAGATCATGTTAGTGTTTTTCTTTGTTTTTTGCGACGGTAAAATAGCAGTCGCCATAAGTAGTTTAGGTGGTCGCAAATAATTTGCGACCATTGTTTTGCCGTCGCAAAAAGTATTTGCCACCCCCATATTCGCGACCCCCATTTGCCGTCGCATGGGCCGTCGCAAAAAAGTTTTTTGCGACTGTTTTTTATTATTTGCGACTGTTTATAGCGGTCGCAAAAAGTTTTTTTTTTAGTAGTGAATGTTTTCAAAAACACAAAAATAGAACAAGAAATCAATGTATTCAACGTCATATAAAGTACACATAATTGATACATTACCTGAATCAGCTGATTTCGATGATTGTCAAGCTGGAAAATGGAAACATGAAGTGTACTTAGAACAACAAAAGTAAATCTAAATCTATTTAAATTGATCAATTAATTCAATTTTCATATTTGTTCCTATTTCCAGTTGATTACCTGAATATTATTGTAATCTTCTGTATCATCAATAAACTCGCGCTGCTGCAAAATTTAAGAATATAAATCAATTCTGATGATGCAATAAAGGGGATTTTTCAATCAGATATAGACAAATAAATAGATTATTTTGATGATTTCAATATGGAATGCCAAAGAATCTAAGCTACAATTTTGATTAGGGGTACCCTCTTGAACTTCCTTTGGTTGTTGCTTATTCATTCTAAATGAATTACTACAATTAGCAGACGTTCATGGAGTAATTTGATAGTATGATAGCAAAATTGTAATTTGATAAATTTTCAAGTTGTTGGATTAGCTGAAAAACCCATGTTCAATCCAAGACAGCTCAACTATCGCAAATTATAGCGACGCGGTGGCTGGTGGTAAATTTTGGCCAAATTCCTTCGTTTATGCCTTCAAATTTAAAATTTTACTATTTTTGGAAAATTATGATTAGTTAAATTAGAACTCTAGTAAAATTCATTTTGAGTTAGAATTTTTTAAAGAAATTTCTTTTCATTTTAGATTCCAAATTATTTTAGAAGATTTTTTTTTTTTCTATTTATTTATTTTCTGTGATCATGACATTATTAGAAAGTAATTACTGGAATCGTGGCATAGCTTGCAAGCCACTTCTCCTGTAAATAGGATTCTAAGAAATTGAAACTAGTTAGCAATTGATTGTGTTTAATAAAAATTCAAAGAAAGTTTTCACTAATTTCATATTGCTCATCATAATTATATTGCCACAGACTGATAATCAACAATACAAATTGGTGAGCAGAATTAATTATAGAAATTCAATGCTAGTTATGCAACATACTGTATTCAATTTGTTCAAAGTTCCATCAATTTGCACGAAGCCTGCAAATATACCACCGAGACGTTAAAATTATAATAAGTCTAACGACACAGAAAATGATTACTAAACCGGACACAATTACCTCACATGATATAGATTTCACAATCACGTGATAGATCTGATTCTATGATTGATTTATGTGCAAGTAGAAGAACTACTAAAATTAAGAGGACATAACAAACAAAGAAGTAGGTCAATGTTATAACCTCAAGTAGCATTTCAAGCTCCTCAACGTCATTCTCATCTCCGCGAAATGCTGCCACACTTGCCCTACTTGCTCTAGATTTCTTCGAACCTAAGGTAGGTGAGGCAGGACACCAACTGGCAGCACCCGAGCCACTAACAGGCGAAGATGCGTCTGCCAATTTTCTTGACAAGTAAAGATCAGCCATATCATCATCATCGTCCAGTAATTGTTCAAGCTCATCTCTCACCTACAGGTAGAAATACTAGTGAGCATAGATCAAATTGATTTATAAGCACAATTATTATCGAAAGCACAGAATTCAGGACATCACAGGCATAGTTCTAAATATCAGCCGGTACGGTACGTACCGGCCGATTCGTACCGGAAAATCATGCCACCGATTCGGATACCGATCGGTATACCGGTGAGAATCAAATTCGCACCAGAAGCGTCGAGTCCCGCCACGTGGCGGCTGAAACCGATACATTGGGCGTCACGGTCCGTCTGACTTGGTTTTTGCGATGCGGATGAAATAAAGCACGGCGAGAGCTCGATCTCACGGTTTTGGATTGCTGGTCTTCGCTAAAGTGGAAGGGCGTGATGTTCTTCGGCGAGGTCGTCATGTTCTTGATTATAAGGTTCACGACGAGGTCGTGATGTTCTTCCTCGGCTTCGGCGTGTTTGAAGCTTCGGGTCGTGCCGTTGAAGCTTTGAGGCTCTGAAGACAACCTAGGTAATCGACTCACGAGTATGTCTTTTATATTCATATTTTATTAATTGTATATTGATAGTTTTGGGCCAAAATATTTTACTCAAGATAGTTGGTGGGTTGTTTTGGACAATCGTGGGCCACTGAATATGTCTTTTATATTCATATTTTATATGAATGTATATTGATAGTTTTGGGCCAAAATATTTTACTCAAAATAGTTGGTGGGTTGTTTTGGACAATTGTGGCCCATATGTTTCTTCAACCAACTCGTGGGTCTAGTTGGTATACTGTCTAGTTGGTATACTGTTGTGGTTTTATTTTAAATCGTAGATAATTGAAAGTTATAATTGAGATTAAAATAAATATATATCTTTTAGTTAACAAAGAGTTAAAATTGTCCTTATATATTAAAATTTTGATTAAAATATGACAAATTAAGGTTAAAAGAGTCAAAAAAAATGTATAAAATTGAGTTTCAGAAGGATTGTTAATGATTTTTAAAATTTCATGGCCGCGACACCCGATTCCCGATACGTACCGGCCGATACTACCGATACCGATACTCCGCGATCGATACCGTTACGTTACCCGATACCGCGATTTAGAACTATGATCACAGGTCATTCAACATTAAAACATCAAAGCCGAATAAGAGACATCAATACTAAATGCAAATATGACCACGTTAGAAAAGAAAGGATTTGGATGATTTAAAAAAACTTGGAAGCTATGATAGGAAGTAGTAATACCTTTTGAACCCTAGCAGTTAACCTTGTCATTGCACTCTTCAGTTTACGAACCTGATCCAAGTTACGGGTACTAATCTACAAAATCAAATTTGTCATTTGGAAAATTAGGAATACATAACAAATACCAAGTGCATAAAAATAGACCAATGGAGGCATTTCCAGCTATTTAAAAATAATAATAATAACAAGTCTTATAAAGATTGCATAAATACTAATGGAATACATGGTGATACATAGACACCTTCATTGAACAACAATTTTGTTAAAAGCCTTGAGCTAAAATGGAAAATACTCATTTTTTTGGAAGCAGAAATGTTCTAAGCTCTGCATAAAATTTTGAATTTGAATTTGATGGAACTTACTCAGCCTAAGGAAGAAGAATTTCACCGAAACTATTCACTTACACAAACAGGTAAACATGGTCATTCTAATAGGAAGAAACCAGGACTGTATTTGGTTTACAAGAATGAAATTTAATCGAATCATGTGAGGGTTAATTTCGATCATTGAATATATACAAATAAGTTGTAAAAATGTTTTTTTATATACAAATAGGTTCTTTTTTCTTTTTTCTTTTATTGTAAGTATAAAAAAAAAACCTTGTAAACTTTTTTAATGATCAATAAGTTAAATTTTTTTTTATATAATTTGTGTCTAATTTTAAATTCTATAAAATACTTTATTTACCCTTCTTATAATTTAACTGTATATGAACATAAATAATTAAAATAACATTATAATTGGTTATAAATAATTTTTAAAAAAAAATTTAGATACATAATCCTAAATGAAAATTATTTTTTTAACATAAATAAAATTAAAATCACTTCTTTTTTTCTTGATGTTAACATTTTGTCAAAATTGGGTAAGGTTTAAAAATTCGTGCACCCTTTGATTCTTTCAACTAATTGGTTTTCAAAATACAGAAAAAAAATATTTATAATCTTCTATAAAGTTTACCTTTCTTAGGGTTTATTCCTCTAATGCACCTTAAGGTATGTGATCTACTATGTTTTAGTCTCCAACCTTTTAAAATTTTTAGTCTTTAAAATATGCAATCAATTACTCTTTATTCTTTAGCATCACATCGTCAAAATTAAAATGAAAGGCAGAATATTTTTGAAATTTTACATGAAATTTTGACAAAATCAAAAAGATCAAACACACACAACATTCCAAAATATGATTTTGTTGCATTTTGATCTCGAATCTAAATATGTCTGTTAAGGCTGTGTTTTAAAACACAGTATAAAAAAAATAAAAAAAGCACACCTTAGAAGTGAGTTCATCTAAGGCTGGATAAGCAGCATTCTCCAGCTCTGTTGTACGAGCATCAAAAAAACTGCAAATGGCTTCCAAAGCTACCTCCAATGCCCGAAATGGAGATTCTGTATAAACATTATTCAAATTATTAAAATATCAAATACAGCCCACACAAAAAATTAAAAATAATTATGAGAAAAAAAAAAGTGATTTTGAAAATATGGAATTGATAGTGGGTTCTAGAGAGAAAAACACATTTTTAAGAAAGCTAAAAACATTGAGTTCAAGATTCATTGTCGTCTTTTTCTCTGCAATGATTTTATTATAATAATTTAATGGTCCAAGTTTAAAATTAAAGTAAAACGATTGCGATATGTAGTTTAAATTTTTTTTTTAAAAGGGCAATATTTTAATATTATTTTATTGGATAAATTATAGGGGAAATTGTGAATCAATTGGAAGACTAAAAAAACTTACAAGGTGATGGAAAAATTTATAATTTCAATTATTAAAGTTGATAAATTTTATTATCGATTTAAAATTTATTTTGAAAATATGGGCTGAATTGTAATTTCTCCTAAATTTTACTATTTATACTTGTAACTTACCTTGCGTTAATTTGGTTTATATACTTCCAATTCTATCAATTTTTTTATCTTTAATTTTTTATATGGTGGCAATTTAGCCTAATTAATAATATCAGTTTAGAAATTAGACAAAAAGTTATAGACAAAATGTTCCATTCAAAGGAAAGTAGATCAATTAAAATTAGACATCAACTCTCAAATCAATTTCAAGATAGTGAAATCCTTAATCCCTTGACTTCTGCCTAATTTTTAAAGGAAAAATTACTTATATGTCTCATATTGAAAAATGTTACTCCATCTAGTCTTGAGTGTTTTTTTTATAAATCATTTAATCTTTTTTTTACATCAAAGCATCATCATCAAAACAACATCAAACATTATCGTCAAAACAATATCAAACATCACAATATTAATCACCAACATTGTGAACATCAAACATTCTTGTCCAAGAACATCAACTACAAATTCATATATGACCCAACAATCAACACAAACCGAAAACCCTAATTCGGATCTAACTCTGATGGCGGCGGAGGCGGAGGCGGTTGAAGCGCCGGAGTTACCTCTCTGCAAGTTCTCTTCCTGTGCGTTGTTTCTCGCCATTTTCTGGGACTTTCTCGGCCCCGAGAAAATTTCTGTGTAGCTGTCCCAAACACACACAGTAAGAGAAGCCCTAAGCTTGAATTCGCTGCGTCTGTGTCTCTGTTCTCTGATCTGCGAACGTCGTTCTTGAGAGACTGAGCTTTTAATTTTTAGGCTTGGCTTGTTTAATTCTTCACCTGCTGATCAAGAAATCTGTCGGTTTGTTGACTTATAATGAAGGGGAGGAATTTATTGTGTAGTTTGGTTTGGGCAAGAATCATTACATTATTACATATGCTGTTAGGGAAATGCTTTTTTTATTGGTGCTTTCCCCTTATATGGAAAAGTTGATGAATAATAATGGTTGATGAATAATGTTTGATGTTGAAGAATAATGTTTGATGAATAATATTTAATGTTGAAGAATAATGTTTTATTTTTGATATTTAATCGTTATTTAAAAAATTGTTTAATTGTTATTTTGATGTTGTTTTGATGATGATTGTGTGATGTTTGATGTTATTTTGACTATGATGTTTGATGTTGTTTCGATGATGTTACTCATAAATCTGATGTTTGATGTTTGATGAAAAATGTTTGATGTTTGATGAATAATCCTAATGTTTAATGGTTCAGAATCTGTGTTTGATGTTTGATGAATAATCCTAATGTTTAGTGGTTGATGCTTAATGAATAATCCTGATATTGCTAATGTTTGATGTTGGATGAATAATGTTTGATATTTGAAAAGAAGGAAAATCATAAAAAGGCCTATAGTAAGCTTCTTGGGAAATAGGACCTATTAGTCCAACAAAAAACTTTCGAAACTAAATGAGTTAATATTTTCAAATTTGAGATTTATTGGTGCTTTCTCTATTTTTAAAAGGGCATTAACAATTGAACTAAATTTATACATTAGGAGAAATTCAAGAATAAAATAAACTAGATTGACACCCAAAAAACAAAAACAAAAACAAAATTGTGTGAACTATGAGTGTAATTTTCTCTATATTTTATTTTAATTTTAAACTTGAAGTGTTTCGTTATATTCTTTGTTGACGTATGTTATTCAAAATCATTCCAGGAAAGAATGTCAAGATGTCCCGGGGGGGGGGGGGGGGGGGGGGGGGGGCGTTTTGTTATTCTAATTAACTTTTTTTTTAAAACTTATTAAAAAAAGGGAAATTATAAATAAAAATAAAAAAAACCTCTAAGGTTCAAGGTTTGTAACAAAATAAATCTTGAATATTTAATTTTATCAATTTAAATTATAATTTATGATTTATTTTCAATCTATATTACTTGTCTATTTCTATTCAATAAAGTTGACAAAAAAATAATATTTGAATTATTATACTCAATATAAGTGTACCAAAAATATCTTTTTTTTATAAGTTTTACTTAATAAAAATAGACAATTGCTGTAAATTGAATTTTTTTTTTTTTTTTAAAGATAGAGTTTAAATTAATAAAATTAAAAATTTAAATTTATTTTATTACAAGATTCAAATCCTGAGTTTCTTTTTGTAATTTCTCCTAAAAAATGAAGATAAGTAAGGGTGTGTTTGGTAACATTTACGTTTTCAGTTTATATTTACAAAAATTTTATAAACTGGTTTTTGTTTATTTTTTGTTTATTTTTAAAAAAACATAAATTACAAACACGTTTAATAATTGACAAAATGTTTTAAAAAATTTAAAATATAAAAAAGAGTAACAAATGGCAAGTGGTGGCAAGTGGCGGCAAATGGTGGCGGAACACGGTGATGGAAAGTGGTGACGGTGGGTGGTAGGTAGCTGGTGGTGGTGGTGGGTGGTGGTGTGGGTGACGGTGGTGGGTGGTAGTGGCGGGTAGTGGGTAGTGGTGGTAGGTGGGTGGCGGATGGCGGGTGGTGGTAGGTGGTGGCGGGTAGATGGCGGGTGGTGGTGGTGGTGGTGGGTGGGTGGATGACGGTGGCGGGTGGTAGCGAGTGAGTGGCGGTGGTGGAAGGTGGGTGGCAAGTGGGTGATGGTGGTGGTGGCAAGTAGGTGGTGGGTGGTGGTGGCAGGCAGTGGATGGTAGTGACGGGTGGTGGTGGTGGGTGGATGGCAAGTGGGTGGTGGGTGGTGATGGTGGTGGTGGTGGCGGTGGGTGGTGGTGGTGGGTGGGTGGGTGGGTGGCGGGTAGTGGGTGGTAGTGGCAAGTAAGTGGTAGGTGGTGGTGGCAGGCGGTGGATGGTAGTGGTGGTGGATGACAAGTGGGTGGTGGGTGGTGGTGGTAGCAAGGATGGGTGGTGGTGGGTAGATGGGTGACGGTGGGTGGGTGGGTGGGTGGGTGTGGTGTGGTGGTGGGTGGTAGTGAGGGTAGTGGTGGTGGTGGCGGTGGTAGGTGGTAGGTGGTTGTGGGTGGTGGCGGGTGGGTAGGTGACGTGGCGGGTGGTAGGTGGTAGCGAGTGGGTGGTGGTGGTGAGTGGTGGTTGCAGGTGGGTGGTGAGTGGTGGTGGATGGTAGTGGCGGGGTGGTGGGTGGGAGATGGGTGGTGGGTGGTGGTAGCAAGTGGATGGTGAGTGGTGGTGGCAGGTGGTGGTGGCGGGTGGGTGGTGGGTGATGGTGGCGGAAGACGGTGGTGAAAAATAGTGGTGGGTGGTGGCTAGTGTTGGGTGGTTAAAAAAAATAAAACTCAAAACTCAAAACGGAAACACATTTTTTGTGTTTTTATTTTTGGCTAAATTTATAAACTGAGACCACTGATTTATAAATCAAAAATTTTACCAAACAAGTTTTTATTTAAATTTTTAAAATTTTTATAAATATAAACAAAAAATTAAAAACGTAAATGTTACCAAACGAGAGCTAGAGACCTAAATAATGTGGCATACTATCTTCTTCACCAGCTTCAACATCTTGTTGGTCACCCAACTCATTTCCATCTTCTTGGCCTTCACGAATGGAATTTATAAAGGGCAATCGCCTTTGTAGTTCCTCAACAACAGGGATAACATTATCATCCAATGGATCTCGAAGCAATACCTATTCAACACATAAAAATTAGTTTCAAAATTTGCTCATCGAGTCTCAACCAGAGGTGTAATCAGTTCAGTTTGATTGGAGTGGACGAAAATTATAATACGGAACCGAACTCTTCATTTTTACTGGTTGAGGAACTGAAATCGATTATATAAAATAAAAAAAAAAATTAGTTTTGTTGATTTTTTGGCTTGGTGTAAATGAGTGATTTACAAAAAGTTCCAAGTGATTTTATAAAAATTTGGGAAATATATGTGTAAATCATAATAGGTGAACTTATGATCTAATAGGTCTTATGATAATTAATATTTTTCATCAAACACAATTAAAAAAGTCACTAATTGTTAATTTTCAACAACAGTTTAAAAATTATGACAAAAAATATTGCTAATTATAAGTTTTAGCGAATATGCAAAACATAATTCAAAAAAAATTATTAATTTTCAACTTTCAGCGACAGTTTAAAAAATTCATCATAGAAAAACTTCACTAATTGTAAATTTTAGCGACAATTTATAAAAATGGCGGAAAAAAATCACTAATTGTTAATTTTTAATGATATATACAAAAAATCCTTACAAAAAATTATTTTTAACGACGATTTTACTAAAATTTATTTTCAATAAGACTTTATGGGAATTAAATCTAATTATTAGGATTTATTGATAGTTTACCATAAAAATTTATAGTATCTCAAATCAATGAATAATTGTATCTCTGACCTTAATTTTTAGGATAAATTGTAAATATTTTTCCTGACATTTATTTAAAATACGGATTGCCTCTTATAATTTTGAAAATTACAAATATTTTTTTATTAGAATTTTTTATTTAAAAGAATTAATTAAAAAAATAAAATTTATAACTACAATATTAAAATTATTTGAATTGTTAATTAAAATATATTTATGACATAATTTTTTTTTTTTAAAAAAGAAAGTTAATTAACTTAATAATTTATTAATAAAAGTGATCATTTGTTATACTATTAAAAATTTTAAAAGGCGGAATATAATTTTTAGGACTATATAATACAATTTATATTTTAAGTAAATCTCAAATAATATATACGTAATTTACCCTAATTTTTGTTGTAAAACGTGTAGCATTAAACAATGGAATGTCACACTCATCTTTTAATACTTAAAAAATTAAAATATGAAAAATGTTTTTATATGATATTCTGGTGGATTCCCTCGGATATTAGTGTAAAGTTTTTCAACATTAAAACAGACCTTCCCTTGCGAAAAATCAACCCAAAACTGAAATTTTGATCAGTCTTAAACAGTGAATTTTGTTCCACTAATTTTTTTTAGAGCCCTGATTTCAACTTAAATGTAAGTTGTCTTCCATTTAATCATAATTTTATAACAATAAAAATAAAAATAAAGGTAGCTTGAATAAATTGACAATTTATTTTTAAAAACACAACTATCGTGTATTTTTTTGATGACAAATGGATTAAATTGAATATATTATGATTATCAGATTAGCTTAATTTTTTTTATGTGGATGAAATACATGAAATGATCGACAAAATAAATAGTTTGAATTATCGTACCCTCCAGGGGCCGAGAGAACCCTCCAAATAAAATTTAGGACAAATTATATTGGTAATTCATGTATTTTGCCCCTTATGTCATTCTATAATTTCAATTAGTTCAATTTTTATCTCTTAATTTTAGATTTTGTTTTAATTTGATCTAATTGATAACACCGATTAAGGTTTTTGAAGGAAAGTAATCACTGAGTTCATTGAGATTAACTCACTCAATTAAACAAATTTACAATTTTACATATAAAAGTATAACACAAACCGTTTATGTGCTCATTTTCTATATATATAAAAAAAAAAATACTAACAATTATAATCAATTGAATTAAATTAAGACAAAATTATAAATTTAAAATTAAAATAATATAAAAATCAAAATATAAGAACTATGGGTCTACTTTGCCCTAAATTTTATGGAGAATCTCAAGGACCAAACTTGCACAGTGGAGTACACATCAAAGGCCAGCCCTTTCATTTTCCTTCCAGATAACTTCTTTCCATTTTACTCTTTTGCCCGATTTGCTTGTCTCAGCTTAAAACTTTTCAACTTCAGTCAAGTGTCACAGAAAAGTCAAGTATCGATGAGAATATGTTATGAAATCTCTAAAGCCAACTGAACAAAACTAGCATGCCACACCGCCCAAGAGTTGAAGCTGACATAACCCTTTGAAAATGACTGCCTTTCCCGCAAGGTCACCACCCCCAGTGGATACACGCATGTTACTAATTGGTTGACCCCACTTCATATATACTGGCACAAAATGCCCCAGCGACGATTATCACCTGGCAACAACATGAAGAAAAACATTCAAATTAACCGAAATAAACTTACATTCAAAATTATATCAATTACAAAATCCGATCACAAAATCAAAAAAAACTTCACGTGAGAGAGTTATGTCTGATTTTGTGTAAATCAGACTTTCTGCTCGTATATTCAAAATTGTATGCATACCCATTTAAACATGTAATCGTGTTCTTTGTTCCAAGTATATGGGATATTCACACCAAATATTCCAGCTATCAATGAATAAATTAACAAAGAAACAGTTGCAGAGCTTAGAAAAAGCTCTAACTGCACAAACAAGGCAAAATAATAATAATAATAAGATAAATGTATTGTCCCAACAACGTTTTCAAATACACAAAAACAGAACAAGAAATCAATGTATTCAATATTGAATAAAGTACACATAATTGATACATTACCTGAATCAGCTGATTTCGATGATTGTCAAGCAGGAAAATGAAAACATGAGAGTGTATTTAGAACAACAAAAGTAAATCCAAATCTATTTAAATTGATCAATTAATTCAATTTTCGCATTTGTTCCCATTTCCAGTTGATTACCTGAATATTAATGTAATCCTCTGTATCTTCAATATATTCACGCAGCTGCAAAATTTAAGAATATGGATCAATTCTGATGATGCAATAAAGGGGATTTTTCAATTAGAAATAGACAAATAGATAGATTAATTTGATGGTTTCAATATAAAATGCCAGAGAATCTAAGCTACAATCTTAAAAGAAATTACTACAATTAGCGGTCGTTCATGAAGTAATTTGATTGTTTGATAGCAAAATTGTAATTTGATAAAGTTTTCAATGTTGTTGGATTAGCTGAAAAACCCATATTCGATCCAAAACAGCCCAACTATAGCAAATTATAGCTACGCTGGTAAATTTTGGCCAAATTCCTTCGTTTATGCCTTCGAATTTAAAATTTTACTGTTTTTGGAAAATTATGATTACTTAATTCAGAAACTGTAATCAAATTCATTTTGAGTTAGAATTTTTTAAAGAAATTTCTTTTCATTTTAGATTCCAAATTATTTTAGAAAATTGTTTTTTTTTCCCTATTTATTTATTTTCTATGATCGTGACATTATTAGGAAGTAATTACTCAAATTGTGGCATAGCTTGCAAGCCACTTCTCCTGTAAATAGGATTCTAAGAAATTGAGACTAGTTACCAATTGATTGTGTTCAACAAAAATTCAGAGAAAGTTTTCACTAATTTCATATTGCTCATCATAATTATATTGCCACAAACTGATAATCAACAATACAAATTGGTGAGCAGAATTCAATGCAAGTTATGCAACATACTGTAGTTAATTTGTTCAAAGTTCCATCAATTTGCATGAAGTAAGCCTGCAAATATACCACCAAGACATTAAAATTAGAATAAGTCTAACAACACAGAAAATGATTACTAAACCGGACAAAATTATCTCACATGATATAGATTTCACACCCACATAATAGGTCTGATTCTGTGATTGATTTATATGCAAGTAGAACTGCTAAAATTAAGAGGACATAACAAACAAACAAAGAAGTAGGCCAATGTTATAACCTCAAGTAACATTTCAAGCTCCTCAACATCATTCTCATCTCCGCGAAATGTTGCCACACTTGCCCTACTTGCTCTAGATATCTTCGAACCTAAGGTAGGTCAGGCAGGACACCAACTGGCAGCACCCGAGCCACTAACAGGCGAAGATGCGTCTGCCAATTTTCTTGACAAGTAAAGATCAGCCATATCATCATCATCGTCCAGTAATTGTTCAAGCTCATCTCTCACCTACAGGTAGAAATACTTGTGAGCACAGATCAAATTGACTTATAAGCTCAATTATTATCAAAGCACAAAATTCAGGACATCATAGGTCATTCAGCATTAAAACATCAACGCCGAATAAGAGAAATCAATAGTAAATAATAAAATGCAAAGTTGACAATATTAGAAAAGAAAGGATTTTGATGATTTAAAAAAAACCAGGAAGCTCTGATAGGAAGTAGTTATACCTTTGGAACCCTAGCAGTTAACCTTGTCATTGCACTCTTCAATTTACGAACCTGATCCAAGTTATGGGTACTAATCTACAAAATCAAATTTGTCATTTGCAAAATTTGGAATACATAACAAATACCAAGTGCATAAAAATAGACCAATGGAGGCATTTCCAGCTTTTAAAAAAAATAATAATAAGTCTTATAACGATTGCATAAATACTAATGGAATACATGGTGATACGTAGACACCTTCATTGAACAACAATTTTGTTAAAAGCCTTGAGCTAAAATGGAAAATACCCATTTTTTTAGAAGCAGAAATGTTCTAAGCTCTGCATAAAATTTTTGAATTCAGATTTGATGGAACTTAGTCACCGTAAGGAAGAAGAATTTCATCGAAACTATTCAGGTGAACATGATCATTCTAATAGGAAGAAACTAAGATTGTATTGGGTTTACAAGAATAAAATTTAATTGAATAATGTGAGGGGTTGATTTCAATCATTGAATATATACAAATAAGTTGAACAAATGTTTTTTTTATACAAATAAGTTCTTTTTTCTTTTTCTTTTTTTGAGTATAAAAAGACCTTGTAAACTTTTTTAATGATCAATAAGTTCAATTTTTTATAATTTTTGTCTAATTTTAAATTCTATAAATTTTTGATTTCAAAAAGACCTTGTCTAATTTTAATGATCAAAAAGACCTTGTCTAATTTTTTATTTCAATCATTGAATCTTACTTCTTTTTTTTTTTTTTGTATAATTTGTTAGATTTTTTGCTTTTATAATAACTTTTTGACTTTTAAACTAAAAAAGGATGTTCCTAACCTTTAAAATTTTTCACGTTAGCCTTTAAAGTATGCAATCAATTACTCTTTATTCTTTGTTGGTGGGAGTGGGGTGCAAACCACTTATGGTGGTTCACAAAACAAATACAAGAGAGAATATATAATCTGAAAAACAGATTTATTTCCCTCAAATATTTAGAATAAACTGAGGAAATGAAAAAAACACTTTTTACTCTCTAACTCTCTTCTTTCTCCCACACTTTGAATTCCCAACATACAGTAACTATATATAGATAAAACTAACAATGTGAAAACATTAAATGGAAATACGGTTGAGGCTATGAATTTCAAACGGTTGCAACCACTTCTGACAAACTTGATTTGCAGCCTCTACTTTTGACAAACTTGATTGCAGTCTCTATTCTTAGGCCGGTGGAAAAACAATTTTTTATATCAAGATTACTTCACAACATCCCCCGTTAATCTTGATTCTCCATGCTACTTCATCCCAAGCATCATTTTCATTCTGTTGAACAGATCATTTTTCAATGGCTTCGTGAAAATATCTGCAAGCTGATCTTGAGATTTGCAAGGAAATAATTCCGCTTCTTTATTTTTCACATGCACTCGGATGAAATGATAACGGATGTCAATATGCTTACTTCTTTCATGATAAACTAGGTTCTTTGCTAATACAATTGCTGAGCGATTATCAACGTAGATCTCAGTAGGATTTTCTTGTGGAGATCCTAAATGCTTCAGCACATTTTTTAACCAAATTGCATGACACACAGCTGAGTTGGCTGCAACATACTCAGCTTCGCAAGTCGATAATGTCACAATGGCTTGCTTCTTGGACGACCATGCGAAGGCTGTATCTCCCATAAAGAAAGTAAATCCCGTAGTACTTTTCCGTTCATCCAAGTCATGTCTCCAGTCACTATCTGAATAGTCAACAAGACTGAAATTATCAATTGGTTTATAGAATAAACCATCATCGATTGTAACTTTGATGTAGTGAAGAATTCTCTTTGCTACATACAGGTGTGACTCATCCGGTGTTTCCATATATCTGCTTATCAGTCCTATTCCATAGAGTATGTCTGGCCTGGTGCAAGTAAGATAGCGAAGACTTCCAACTAGGCTCTTGAAATAAGTTAGATCCACATCGCCTGCCTTTGTACCTTTTTTGAGCTCTACTCCACTATCTACAAGAGTGTTCACTGGATTGCAATTCTCCATTCCATATCTCTTGAGAATTTCCTTGGCATAGCCACTTTGGAAAATAAAAATTCCATCTTTTCTTTGTACCACTTCAATGCCGAGAAAATGAGCCATCAATACAATATCTGTCATTTCAAATTTTTGGACCATGCTTCTTTTAAAGTCTTTGAACATGGTTGGATTGTTTCCGGTGAAAATTAGATCATCAACATAAAGACAAGCACGCAACATGCTTCTATCAGCTTCCTTCTTCAAATATAGTGCATGCTCATATGGACATTTTTCAAAACCATTGTCATGAAAATACTGATCAATTCTAGTATTCCATGTACGCAGAGCTTGCTTCAATCCATAACGTGCTTTCTTCAATTTGTACACTTTGTCTTCATGCCCATTTTGAACATACCCCAAAGGTTGTTCAATATAGATTTCTTCTTCAAGGAAACCATTAAGAAATGCAGATTTCACATCAAGTTAATAAATCTGCCACTTGTGCTAGGCAGCCAAAGAAATCATTAGCCTAATAGTCTCCAATCGGGCAACTGGAGCAAACACCTCTCCATAATCAATTCCAACTCTCTGCTTGTAACCTTTTGCTACTAACATTGCCTTATAGCGTTGCACTTTGCCTTGTACATTCCTCTTTGTCTTGTATACCCATTTCACTCCAATGGGTTTGTGCCCCTCCGGTAGACTTGTAAGCTTCCATGTGTCATTTTTCTTAATGGCATGAATTTCTTCATCCATTGCTTTCTTTCATTTATCTTCTTGGATGGCTTCTGAGAAAGTAAGTGGATCACTATCTGCGAGTAGGCAGAACAAATTCAAATCTACTTCTTCTGTAGCTTCATATATCTCCTACAAATTTCTCATTGGTCTTGGTTGTTTGAAAAAACTATCATCTGATGATGATGATGATGATGATGCATCACTTCTGTGAGAAACTGGCGATCTAGATGCTGGTATTCTATGTGGAGGAGTTTGTGGCTCATCTTGAACTTCTCTCGTGATTTCAATCAGAGCTTTTGATATTTCATCTTCAAGAATGAGTTCTGCATCTTTAACAACTTCATCTTGATTCCAGTTCCAAGCTTCTTCTTCTTCAAATATCACATCTCTACTCATGATCACCTTTCTAGTAATGGGATTATACAACTTGTATCTCATTGTTCTGTCTCCATATCCGACAAGGATACATTTTTCTCCCTTATCATTGAGTTTGGTTCTTCTTGCTTCTGGAATCTTGGTACGCAACACATCCAAATATTTTGAGATGATTGACACTTGGCTTATGTGAACTCCAAGCTTCTTCTGGAGTCATAGAGTGAAGGCTCCTAGTTAGGCATCTATTTAGTAGATACACAGCACATGATACGGCTTCAGGCCAAAATTGCTTTGGCAGTCCCTTTCCTTTCAACATGCTCCTTGCCATATCTAAGATTGTGCGATTCTTCCTTTCAGCAACACCATTCAGCTGTGGCGTATAGGATGGTGTTGTTTGATGCTTGATTCCATACTCTTTGCAATAATTCTCGAAAACATCTGGTGTATATTTTCCACCTTGATCTAACCGCAATGTCTTGATGTAGTAGCCGCTTTGTTTTTCTACAAGAACTTTGAATTCTTTGAAGATATTGTACACCTCCGATTTTCTTTTAAGAAAATACACCCATGTCTTCCGGCTATAATCATCAATGAAGGTGAGAAAATATTTATTCTGTCCATTTGACATTGGCTTCAATGGACCACACGCATCAGTGTGCACTAGCTCTAGCGGCTTTGTTGCTCTCCACTTCACTTCTTTGACAAAGCTAGTTTTGTGATGCTTGCCAAGAATGCAACTTTCACAAACTTCATTAGTATGAGCAATATAAGGGAGCCCTTTCACCATATTCTTGCTCGACAACAGCTTCAAGCTTCCAAAGTTGAGATGTCCAAACCTCAAATGCCATAGCCAATCTTTGTCTTTGATGATGGCACTTAAACACTTCACAACATCATGTTGGATGTTCAATGCAAACATCCGATTCTTGGACATTCTCACCTGAGCGATCAAATTACCATGATTGTCTTTGATGGTAAGATGACAATCTTTCATGCTGATGTCATATCCTTTCTCTAGTAGTTGTCCCATACTCAAAATGTTGTTCTTCATGGCAGGAACATAATAAACATTAGAGATGTAATCATGATCTCTATTCTTGAGCTTGATCAGAATATTGCCTCTTCCTTTCACTGGAGTCTTTGAAGAATCACCAAATGAGACTTATGCTTGTATAGTCTCGTCAAGCTCAACGAACAACTCTCTTTTACCACACATGTGATTACTGGCTCCCGAATCTAGATACCAAACATTGTTTTGGTTTTCAGTGTCTCCATGGTGGACAAACAGGACTGTAGGTCTAACTTTGTTTGTTTCCTCCTCGGCAAAATTTGCTTGCTCTCCGGCTTCTGTTGTTGCTCTACTTCGGCATTCATTGCTGTAATGCCCAAACTTGTGACAATGGTAACACTGAACATTGTTTTTGTCAAATCCTGGTCGGTTGTTGTAACCACCTCCTCTTCCTCTTAGAGCAAAGTGTGTTTGACTTCTTCCTCCTCTGGCTGTATCTCTTCCACCTCTTCCTCGAAAACCAGAACTTCGGTTATTGTAACCACGACCTCTTCCTCGGTTTCTTTGTGATGTCCCCCATTGCTCGTTTCTGTCATCTCTGAAAGACAGCTTTGATTGAAGAGCTTGCTCTAGGAAAGTTGAGGAAATCTTCTTGTTGATCCTTTGTTCATGAATTTCAAGTGTGCCCATCAACTCATCGGTGGTCATGGCATTGAGATCCTTGGACTCTTCTATTGTTACAACCACGTGCTCGAACTTGGGATTGAGTGATCGGAGAATCTTCTCTATCACTTGAAGAGATTTCATTTTCTCTCCATATCTTCTCATCTGATTAACAACGGTCAATGTTCTATTGAAGTACTCAGAATTGACTCATTCTCATTCATGTGCAACATCTCAAATTCGCCACGTAACACCTGGAGTCGAATTCCACGGTGTGAATTGCGAAGAATACTCCATGCCTCTTTAGAGGTTGCTACTGCTGAAATCTTCTCAAAACTTGATTCATAAATGCCTTGATAGAGTAGATACAAAGCCTTTTTATCTCTCTTCCTTGAATCTTTTAATGCCGACTTCTGAGCTTCATTTAAATTTCCTTCATCTTCGAGAGTAGCTAGCTCGTCATGTCCTCGATCTACTAACTCCCACAAATCTTGTGAGGCATGTAGGACTTGCATTTGAATACTCCGATTTTCATAGTTCTCCTTGTTGAGTTTTGGAAACTGGGGCTGAAAGAAGCTGTTTGTGTTGGCCATTGGTTGTCTTTAAAAAATTGCAAATTTTCAGGATGGAATTTTGCAAATTATGACCATACAGATGTGTCCGGAATATGTCAAATACTTGGAAAACACTATTGGATCACCAAAAACGGACTTCAAACGGCTTAAATCAAGCCAAAACAAGTTGAACGGTTCAGATCGGTGAAATCTGGTGCGGCTGAGAAGCACCGGATAATTTCTCTGGTACGGCTGGGGTTAGCAGCTCAGCAGCGATGGCACGGCTTGGTCAGCGGTTTGGTCAACATAGCTTAGACAATGGCGCAGCTTTAGTCAACGGCCTAAGTTCGGCTTGGTCAACGCGGCTTGGTCAGCGGCTCAGCTGACGTCAGCGAATGACATCAGGTCATCTGGTGCGCGTGCGTGTGGCGCGTGCTTGCGCATAGGATCACGCGTCTTCTTCCTTTGGCAGCGCGTGCGGCACGTGAGAGCGTGGGCGTGCGTGAGAATGGTGTTAATGGCCCATGCGGAGTCGTCCGAGATCCATTTTCGGCATGGTTTTCACGGTTGTGCTCGTCTCGTCAGGAGCTTCAAGTTGATGTGATCAAAAATGGATTTCGACCACTTTGTTTTCTAGACAATTTTTGAAAAACACACTTTGTTTTTCCAAAAACACACAAAACCGGCTCTGATACCACTGTTGGTAAGAGTGGGGTGCAAACCACTTATGGTGGTTCACAAAGCAAATACAAGAGAGAATGTATAATCTGAAAAAGATATTTATTTCACTCAAATATTTAGAATACACTGAGGAAATGAAAAACACACTTTTTACTCTCAAACTCTCTTCTTTCTCTCACACTCTGAATTCCCAACATACAATAGCTATATATAGATAAAACTAACAATGTAAAAACATTAAATGCAAATACGGCTAAGGCTATGAATTTCAAACAGTTGCAACCACTTCTGACAAACTTGATTTTGCAGCCTCCACTTTTGACAAACTTGATTGTAGCCTCTATTCTTAGGCCGGTGGAAAAACAATTTTTTATATCAAGATTACTTCACATTCTTTAGCATCAATGTCATTAAAATTAATAATGAAAGGAGGAATATTTTGAAATTTCACATGAAATTTCAGCAAAATCAAAAAGATGAAAAACACACACAACATTCCAAGGTATGAATTTTGTTGCATTTTGATCTCTAATATATGTCTGGCATGGTTGTGTTTAGATCATAAATTCAAATAAGAATTTAGAAAGAAAAAATGTGGGTGAAATGTAATTATATTATATGAGATGGACTTCTCTCCAATCCACTTTGTCTATTGGACCGTACTGTTGGTCCTACGGGGCCCACCAAGGGTTCTGTTTCAATAATCCGAATTGTTGAATGTATAGAACTCGTCGAGCATTTTATTCTTGCAAAAAATACGTTGATTAGTTATTGTTAACCCCTTGATCGTAACACATTTTTTTCAATGTTAAATATGATTATAAAAATAAATTATTTACAAAAATGTGTTTTGGTCAAAGAGCTATCGATATCTGATGAACGTAATTTTTTTAGTAAGGATGAATTACTCGACAAGCTGTACACATTGAAAGCTTCGATCATCGAAACAAGACCTGTGGTGGGCTCCACCGCCCCCAAAGTACTATCCAATCCATAAAGTGGATTGGAGAGAAGTTCAATTCAATTTTATTTATATTTTACCTATCTTTAACATTTCTAAATATGTATCCAAATCCATTCTCAAAACAAGTATTAAAAAAAATGAAAAAAGCACACCTTAGAAGTGAGTTCATCTAAAGCTGGATAAGCAACGGTCTCTAGCTCTGTTGTACGAGTGTCAAAAAAACTACAAATGGCTTCCAAAGCTACCTCCAAAACCCGAAATTCAAATGGAGATTCTATATAAACATTATTTAAATTATTAAAATATCAAATATAGTCCACACAAAATAATATGAGAGAGGAAAAAAAAAAAAAAAAAGAAGTGATTTTAAAAATATGGAATTGATAGTAAGGAATCTACAGAGAAAAACACATTTTTAAGAAAGCTAAAAACATTGAAATTAAGATTCCTTGTCATCCTTTTCTCTGCAATTATTTTATTATAATAATTCAACGGTTTAAGTTTAAAATTAAAGTAAAACAATTACGATATGTAATTTAAATTAAAAATGAAATATTTTAATATTATTTTATTGGATAAATTATAGGGGAAATTGTGAATCAATACTAAAAAAAATAGGGAGAATATCAAAGTAGTGAGAGAGTGAAAATATAATTACAAAATGATGAATTTACAAATGATTTATGAATTTAATTATGCAAATAAATCTGGTACCTTCATTAGTTTATTTATTTATTTATTTTTTACTTTTCACTTTTTTGAAATTCTCCCAAAAATTAAAGGTGATGGAAAACTTTATAATTTCAATTATTAAAGTTGATAAACTTTATCATTGATTTGAAATAAATTGACACAAAAAATAAATTGCAGAAACTACAAATGTAATTTTCTTTATATTTTATCTTAATTTTAGACTTGAACTGTCTCGTTATATTCTTTGTTGACGTATGGTTATTTTAAATCATTGTAGGGAAAGAATGTCAAGATGTCCAAAAGGGAGACTTCTTTTTGTTATTCTAATTAACTTTATTTTAAACTTATCACCAAAAAAAAAATAAAATAAAATAAAAAAAAAATAAAAAAACAAACAAACAAACAAACAAAGAAACAAAAAACAAAAAAAAAAACTCTAAAGTTCAAGTTTTGTAACAAAATAAATTTTGAGTACTTAATTTTGTCAATTTAAATTATAATTCATTTATTTATTTTTAATCTAAATTATTTGTCTACTTAGAAAAAATTGACGAAGAAAATGATATTTTGGTCATTATACTCAATCTATACTATATATTAAGCAAAAGGGGATTTTTAACCTCAAGTCTTGTGGGAGCTCCAATCTTCCAATCTAAATTTCTTGATTTTTTGATTTAAAAAAAAAAAAAAACTTAGCATTTATTAACTTATCCCAGATCCCAAGTCTTACCCTCATAATAACACTTTAATGCATTAAAAACAAGCATAAAAAAAATTCTTTGAAATCCAACACATATGAATTCTTTGAAAAATCCCAACACATATGATTATTATCAAAATATTAAATTTTAATATAATATAATAAAAAAAAGAAGACATTTAATTCATTGAAAAGTTCAACACATATGATTATTATCTAAATATTAAACTTTAATATAATATAAAAAAGGAAAAAAAAAGACATTTAAAATTAAAAATAAAAAAAAACATTTAAAAATCACAATTCACATATATAGTTAATTGTAAATATATTAAGGAAAAGGGGGTTTCTAAACCCCAAGTCTTGTGAGAGCTCTAATCTCTCAATCTTAAATTTCTAAATTTTTTATTTAAAAAAAAAATCTCAGCATTTATTGATTTGATCAAAATCTCATGATCATCATTTATTAACTTTTTCCAATCTACATGCCTAGATTTATTGATTAGCATTTAAAATTCCCTCATACAAATAATTATAGATACAGCCCGTGCATAGTTATTGCAGTAGCCTTTTTAATTTCTTCTGTACACTATAGTTAGTGATAAGATTGTTAAATTATTTTTATAAAAAATCTTAAAAAACATAATTTATATATTAAAAAAAATTAAAACAAATATAAATATCTATAATTATCCCGTGCATAGCACGGGTGATAGGCTATCTATACTATATACTATATATTAAGCTAAAGGGGGTTTTTAACCCCAATGCCTGTGGGAGCTTCAATGTCCCAATTTGAATTTTTTAAATTTTTTATTTTTTATTTAAAAAAAAAAACTCAGCATTTGTTAATTTGGTCAAAATCCCCTAATCAGCATTTATTAACTTTTTTCAATCCACATGTCTTTTCACATACCTGCATTTATTGATTTGGTCAAAATTTTCTGATCAGCATTTAAAATACCCTTATACAAATAATTATAGATACAATCCATGTATTGCAATACCCTTTTCAACTTCTCCCATACACTATGCCTAGTGATAAGATTGTTAAATTATTTTTATAAAAAATCTTAAAAAACATAATTTATATATTAAAAAAAATCTAAAATAAATATAAATATCTATAATTATCTCGTGCATAGCACCGGTGATAGACTAGTATAGATGAATGAAAACTGTTTAAAATATCTTTTTCAATAAGTTTTGCTTAACAAAAATAGACAACTGATTTAGATTGGAAAAAAAAAATAATTAAAAGATTAGAATCTAAATTGATAAAATTAAAATTTAAGATTTATTTTATTACAAGATTCAAACCTTGAGGTCTTTTTTGTAATTTTTCCTAAAAAGGGAGATGAGTAAGTAATATGTCATACCTTCTTCTTCACCAGCTTCAACAAAATATCTTGTTGGCCACCAGACTCCTTTCCATCTACTTGGCCTTCACGAATGGAATTTATAAGGGGCAATCGCCTTTGTAGTTCCTCAATAACAGGGGTAACATCATCATCCAATGGATCTCGAAACAATACCTATTCGACAAATAAAATTAGTTTCAAAATTTGCTCCTCGAATCTCAATCAGAGATGTAATTGGTTCAGTTTGATCGGAGTTAAGGAAAATTTTAGTATGGAACCGAACTTTTCGTTTTTGTTGGTTGAAGAACTAAAATCAATTATATAAAAAAATTCAGTTTTGTAGATTTTTTGACTTGGTGTAAATAAGTGATTTACAAAAAAGCTTTAAGTGATTTTATAAAATTTTAAAGTATCTCAAATCAATGAATAATTGTACCTCATTCCTTAATTTTTAGGATAAATTATAAATATTTTATTTAAAATATGAATTGTCTTCTTCACCAGCTTCAACAAAATATCTTGTTGGCCACCAGACTCCTTTCCATCTACTTGGCCTTCACGAATGGAATTTATAAGGGGCAATCGCCTTTGTAGTTCCTCAATAACAGGGGTAACATCATCATCCAATGGATCTCGAAACAATACCTATTCGACAAATAAAATTAGTTTCAAAATTTGCTCCTCGAATCTCAATCAGAGATGTAATTGGTTCAGTTTGATCGGAGTTAAGGAAAATTTTAGTATGGAACCGAACTTTTCGTTTTTGTTGGTTGAAGAACTAAAATCAATTATATAAAAAAATTCAGTTTTGTAGATTTTTTGACTTGGTGTAAATAAGTGATTTACAAAAAAGCTTTAAGTGATTTTATAAAATTTTAAAGTATCTCAAATCAATGAATAATTGTACCTCATTCCTTAATTTTTAGGATAAATTATAAATACTTTATTTAAAATATGAATTGTCTCTTATAATTTTGAAAATTATCAGAATTTTTTATTTAAAAGAATTAACAGAAAAAATAAAATTCCTAACTACTTTTCAATACAATAATAAAATTATTTAAATTGTTAATTAAAATATATTTATGACATAATTAAAAAAATAATTGATTTAATGATTTATTAATTTATTAATAAAAGTGATTATTTGTTATAAAATTAAAAATTTGAAGGACTGAATATAATTTCTGGAACCACATAATACAATTTATATTTTAAACAAATCTCAAATAATGTACTCCCTCCGTCCCAAAATATTGGTCTCTCATTCCATTTTTTATTATCCCAAAATATTAGTCCATTTTTAAAAATTAAGAACTAAAATAATATAAATTTCCTATTTTACCCTTCTTTTAAATTCATTAACAACACAAAAAGTACAATTATACAATTGATATTCTCAAAAAAAAATGTATTATCAAATGGTAATTTTGAAAAATTAATATTTTTAAAGTATAATAATTGTACTATCAAAAAAGTTAAATTTCTTTAAAAAGACTATTATTTTGAGACAGAGAGAGTATATATAATTTACCCTAATTTTTAGCGTAAAACGAGTAGCATCAAACAATGGAATGCCACAATCATCCTTTAATACTTAAAAAATTAGAATATGAAAAATATTAGAAAATTTATCTATAAATTCCATATAACAGAATGTTAATCCATTTAATTTTAAGGGGTTTTTATGAACCAATTAGTATTTTTTGTTTTAAAAAGTTGCATTTATTTGATTTGGTACCATTTGAGTTTATGTGAATGTCCTTTTGTGATTTATTTTTTTAATTTTCCGATTCATTTTTTGGATGAGATGCACATTTGTCAACGGCAATAAACAGTGATTTGATGAAATGCACATTTGTCCTTAGTTTGATGAAAAAAAATAAAATTCTCAATTTAATACCTATTTGATGCAACTGTTGGAGTAAGAAAAGAATTCTTTTTTAATCAAATTCAAATTTGATAAAAGATTTGAGTAACCATTGGAGATGGTCTTAAACCCTAATCTCAACTTAAATGTAATTGTCTTCCATTTAATCATAATAATATAACAATAATAAAAAAAAAAAGTAGCTTGAATAAATTGATAATTTAAAAAAAAAAAAAACACAATTGTTTGTATTTTTTTTAGTGACAAATGCATTTAATTCAATAGCTTATGATTATCAAATTGGCTTAATTTTTTTTATGGATGAAATACATGAAGTGATCGAAAAAATGAATGGTTCAAATTATCATGTCTTGCAATCCTGATTAGAGACTGAAGAGAAACCTCCAAGCAACATTTAGGACGAATTATATTGGTAATTCCTGTATTTTGCCCATTTTGTCATTTTAGTTCCTATAATTTCAATTAGCTCAATTTTTATCTCTTAATTTTAGATTTTGTGTCAATTTAGTTCAATTAATAATACCGATTAAGGTTTTAGGAGGAAAGTGAGTTAGTTAAGATTAACTCATTGACTTGAACAAATTTATAATTTTGCATATAAAAATATAACATGATGCTTATGTGCTCATTTTCTATTATAAAAATACTAACAATCTATACTATATATTAAGCAAAATGGGATTTTTAACCCTCAAGGCATGTGTGAGCTTCAATATCCCAATCTGAATTTTGTAAATTTTTTATTAAAAAAAAAAAACTCAGCATTTATTGATTTGGTCAAAATCCCTTGATCAGCATTTGTTAACTTTTTTCAATCTACATGTCTTTCCACATGCCTGAATTTATTGATACAATTCCCTAATCAACATTTAAAATCTCCTCATACAAATAATTATAGATACAATTCGTGTATGGTTACTGCACTACCCTTTTCAACTTCTTTCATACACTATGATTAGTGATAATATTGTTAAATTATTTTATAAAAAATCTTAAAAAACATAATTTATATATTAAAAAAAATCTAAAACAAATATAAATATCTATAATTATCTTGTGCATAGCACGAGTGATAGGCTAGTTATGATTATGACAATTGTTGGTTGATGGTCTGAGTATGTTGCGGGTTATAGTTGTTGGGTGTTCGAATATTTGGATTTGAAACACTGGACCATGGTTGTAATTCTTTTTAGAGTTGGGAATAATGATTGTTGATGTATTTGTTTCTGTCTATCAATAAAATCTAACTTTGACAACAACAACAAAAAAAAAATTAATTAATTAATTGAAACAAAATTATAAATTTAAAATTAAAAATAAACTAATTAGAATTATAAAAATCAAAATATACGAACTATCTGTTTACTGTGCCCTAAATTTTATGAAGAATCTCAAATACCAAACTTGAACAGTGGAGTACACGTCAAAGGCAAGCCCTTTCATTTTCCTTCCAGATAACTTCAGTCCATTTTACCGTGTTGCCCGATTTGCTTATCTCTGCTTAAAACTTTTCAACTTCTAAAAAGTCAACTTTAGACATTTTCCACTAAACCATAGTTTAGAAATTGATTTTGTTTAAATAATTTTTAAATTTTTTACTAAAAAAACATATGTAAAAATAAAAAGAATAAATTTATTTTTTACAATAATTTTTTTTGATAGTTTTAACTAATTACCACACATCTTCCGAGAAGCAAAATGTAAATGAATAAAAAAACAAAGAATTAAAGCTTACCTCCTCGGGTGTAATAATCGCCTTTATGTGCTGCCCACCCCAAAAAAAATAAAAAAAAAAATGCCAAACAATACCGATCAAATATAAGTGTATCAATGAATCAATATTATAAGATTGACACAAATATATAAATATATAGACTGTGAAATTTCACTCAAATTGAGGACGATAGCCTTTTTCACGGGCCGAGAATGGTGGAAGGATAAGACAAGAGAGGATCGAGAATGCGAAGATCGCGAGCATGAATCTGAACTCTGTGCATAATGGCGTACTTTGTCCACATCCAACACCAGCTCTTCCCTCGCCTCGTCCATTAAAAATCCAGCTCCCACAGCTCCCGCTTTCTTTCTTTCTCATCTCCGCCTGCGAATCTGGCCATAGTTAACCCAGACGGATGTCTTCTCTTTTTTTCCATCTCTATCTTCTAACCATTCCCAAAATTATTTGTATCTATCTACGGGGCATATATATCACATGTAGAGACAGTGAAGAACTATAGGAGAGAGGAAAGCATGGAGATTACATGGCGAGAGAGAGGGATTTAAGTAGGTAGAAGGTTATGAAGAGGGTTTTTAAATTTTGTAGACAGACGGGAAGGTAATTGTTTAAATTCGAGGTCTGGAACGTTTGATGGCTGCTTGGCGATCGCTCCACGTTTGGTGTGGCTTTTTTTTTGTTTTTTCGCCAAGATAGGGGCAGTGAATGTGGATTTTTTAAAAGAATTATTTGTAGTGATTAATGATTCAATGTTCACCAATTTTGTTCACTTTGAGTGGATATTCATGCACAGTGTTGACCCCCAGCTTGTTGGGTCCAATCTTTATTTTTTAGGATTTAGGACGGTTGTTTTAACTTGGAGGCTAGGCTGAACAAACATTTTAACTTCTGAAATATTAATGGATTTCATGTTTCGGATTTTATATTTTTAATTCAAAATTTCCGCCCAACCTATTATTAACTTATATTTATAATATATATATATATATATATTTTTTTTTTGGAGAGATCTAGACTTATCTTTTGTTCATTTTGTTGAAAGTCACATTTGTGATGATGGATGATTGGAATTTTATTTCTAACACATTTTTTTCAATTCTATACACAAAATTTTTTTTAATTTATAATTATATCAATATATTTATTTAATAAATATAATATGTTGTTAAATCTCTTAATTATGAAAATTTTTTAATTTTTTTAACACATATAACTTTATTGCCATGGAAGTTTGAGATTCATAATTATTTTTAGACGGATTTAGGCAAAATGTGCTCGATTTAGGTTGGACTTGTGGTAGACACAAGTCCCCTTTATTGATAGTAGGGTGCACCGTCCAAACCTACCCGACTTGATGTTTGGTTCACTCCCCTAGTCCGGCCTAATTTGTCCTAATGAGACTTCCTACCAGAACAAGTCTCCTATGAAGTTTTAAAAAAGGAAAACTCTTATTAGGAAGAGTTTTAATTTGAGCAAATTTGGACCGAATCTAATTCAATAAATGAGACGGTAGCTTAATTTTAATTCTAACATTTGAGATATTTTAGATATGAACCGACAATAACACAATACAAAATAATATGTCACGATTCCCACCTTATTTTATACAAGTCACACTTTTGAAAATAAATTTAAAAAACCTCTAATGTGGTATTCCCCAGACCACACGCTACCCAAGTACCAATTCCAAGGCTTGCTAAGTGGGAACTCACCAGATGTATTCAGGATCACACCCTACCCCAAATATTAACCAAGGCAAGGCTTGTTAACTGGGGTGGGGTGGTCACTTTTGTGGCTGGTGGATCAATCTAAATTAAGGTGTAGGGCTTCCTAAGTGGATTCTTCATTTTCTGGGTTATACAGTCTCCAAAATTTTCTGTTCTATATTCTTCAGATAACACCACAGCCATGCTTTTCTTATGAGCCTGAAAAACCAAAGACAACTCTCGGTTACTGTAATTCAAATATTTAGTCAAATTTCATTGATATTTTTTTTTATCTGTTATTAACTTGAAGAATTATCTTTATTGTGAGATTTTTTTTTGTTTGTTAATAATAATTTCTGTAAAGTCAGATTTTTTTCTAATATTCACATCTCAACATGAGAGGACTTGGAGGGCATGTGGACAACGGGCGGAGCTATTCTGAAAACTTATGGGGTCACATGCCCCCTCTAAACTTTTCAATATTTATGCTATTACCCATATATAAAAAAAGATTATGTATTATTATTTATCTTTTTTCTAAAATTCTACATAGTGTCCCTTCCTGTTATGTAAAATTTCTTATATTTTTAAAATTTTTAGATAAATTGTGCAAATAGTCCATGTAGTTTACACAAATGTATCAATTTGGTCCCTATAGTTTCAATTTACTCGATTTTTGCTCTTTAATTTAACGGATTGTGTCATTTTTACCCTTAATAAATAGCGTGTTGTTAAGTTAATTTAACGGGAAATGTCAAAACAATGTGTCATTTTTCAATCCTTGTAGATTACTTGAGAATTTATGTAAATAATTTGGTCATCAGAAGTTTCAATTTTCTCAATTTTGGACAGAGACTAAATTGACAAATTGTGAAAAATATAGGACCAAATTGACACATTGTTTGGACTCTTCCGTTAAATAACTTAATGTAATCGTTATTTATTGGATTAAAAATGACACAATCCAAGCTAAATTAAGGTTGCAAAATCGAGCAAATTGAAACTATGCTGTTGATCAAATTAACACATCATGTAAACTATAAAAGGTGTGACTATTTTGCATAATTTGTCCAATTTTAAAATTTTTGTATTTTATTATTTTTATTATTCTTGTAATAACTTTTAATTGATAAGTCAAGACAATAATATAAATCAATTAATAATTCATTTCTTATTATAAGATTTGTTTAGTTGTTTATTTCTCCTCGCTAGGACACTTTTTTGAGTTGATAAGATTTAACTTATTGGATTATTTGGTTAGTAGAATCTAGTTGTTGATTGCAGATTGATTATAAGTCTCGTTAATGCAAATCTTAAGATAATTGTAATAAAATAAAAATAAAAAATAAAATGTGATAAATTTAATAATATCTCGTTGTCACTTGTTACGGGAAAAAAAAAATTTCAATGTTAGTGATTAGTATGTGCCTCTACATTAAATTGTTGGAAAATCCTAGTTTTAATATAGGCATATTTTTAGTCCGTTTAAGTGGGCCCCAAACATCTTTTGGGGTCCCGAAGAGGTGAAATGTTTGGGGGTGTAATCTCAAGAAGTAGCTTTTGATGTTCTTGTCAGCACAAGCAAGTTTCACACTTGGAGGATTTAACGCCAAAATCATTTTTTGGAGTGAATGAAGTTGACGCTGCTTTCGTGTCTAATATTAATTTTTAGATAAAATTCATTTAAATTTTTTCAATAAAAATTATTGTGATTTCATTTAAATCTAAATTCAATTTTTTGGTTCTTTAGTGGTTTCCTAAAGTTTGTACTTCTTCCTTTATTAATTAAACTATTCAAATAGTTTAATATATAAATTCCAAATCAGCTTTTTATAATACTTTTCCACCATTAGCATTTTTGATTAAACCATTCAAATAGTTTATCAATAAATATATCCAAATGGGGCCTTTGATCTGTTCCAATTAATCCATTTTTTTCAAATTGTTGTTTGAAAATTTGTTCTTTCCAACAATCTTAAGATGTGATTCAAATTATTCTGCTTTTACGTAATTTTTCGCTTGTTTCTTTTTCTTTCTTTCTTCTTTAAGAAAATTATTTTTCAGAATTTACAAAATAATATTCTCAAGCGAAAACAAATAAATGATTATACGCTATTTGGATGTATAGCAGTGATATCGTTTATTTTCGACAACTAGTAGTACGAGCATCGTATGGCTAATACAATTCGTATTATTATATTTTTGTAGAATTTTTTTCTAAATTAATTTTTGGGTTTTAGAAATTATTTTCGAAGTTTTTATTACTTAAAATTTTGCTTTTAGTATTTTTAATTATTGATAAGTTACAGAAATTAATTTTCAGAGTGGAATTAATTTGGTTAAATAAAATTTTTATTTTGTATTTCAAATAAAATTAAAAAAACAAAAGTTATTTTCTTTATTTCTTTTATTTTACGGGGTAATTTAATTTTTCTGCAGAATTAATTTCATAATAAAATTTTATTTTATTTTAAATTAATTGAAAATAAAAGTTATTTTTATTTTTTATTTTATAGAATTTAATTTCCCTGTGGTGGAATTAATTTTGCTGAATAAAATTTTATTTTATTTATAAATTAATTGGAAAATGTTACATTCTTGTTTTTTATTTTTATGCACTTAATTGTGAAATTTGCTTAATTTTCTATGTAGTAAATTTCAATTTAATTTTTGTTTTATAAATTAGAAATTGATGGCTATCAAACTAATGCCCAAACAAGTACTACTATGATGGTTGCAATGACACTAACCCTCTCCCCGTTGTAACAAAGACCAATAAATCACAGGAAAAAGCCGTGAGAAGTTCTCAAGAACTGAATTTAAAAAGATGGCAACAAAAATGTTGTTCTATCTACAACTCTAAACCTGCCTGCTTTCTTTCCTGCAAGTGTATGCCCTATTTTGAAAGAGGATGAAACCGACCTATAAAGTTGTTGCTACGCAATTTGATGCTTGAATATGCCGATTTCTTTGCCGAACTACATCTTGAAATCTGACTTGGATAAATATATTATACAACGCTTCATAAATTTATCAAGACAAAGAAAGGAACTTTGGGAGTCTTTGGAGAAAAAATACAAAAGCGGAAGATGCGGCTCAAAGAAATTTGTGGTTGGCGATTCTGGATTTTATAATGGTTGATTCAAAAACTGTGATCAGCCAAGTTCAAGATTTCCAACTCATTCTGCATGACATTCACGCAGAAGGCATGTCTCTTAGTGAATCCTTCCAAGTTGCAGCCTTCATTGAAAAATTGCCAAAAGGCTAGAAGGAATTCTAAAACTACCTCAAACACAAACATAAAGAAATTTCTATGGAAGAATTAATTATGCATTTAAGGATTGAGGAGGACAACATGGTCAAAAGCGGCAGTGGTAAGCATCCTATGGAGTCTAAGGCAAAGCGTGGTCGAACATGCTTCAAAAACCAAGAAAGCGAAAGTCTTACGGAGAAAGTTCATCACAAGGCTCTAAAGGGGAAAATAAAAGTACAAGTTTAATGGCAAATGTTACATCTATGACAAAGAGGGACATCGGGACCAAAGATTGCCGTAGCAAAGGCAAAAGCAAAAGAAGAACAAGCAAGAAACCTACTCAAGCCCATATGACCGAAGTGGACAATATTTCCAATGGTATAGATGACATCAATCTTTTACGTAGTTGTTTTAGGCAAATCTTGTCATAAATTCTAAGAATGGTGGATGGACACTAGTGCTACTCGCCATATTTATCCAAAAGATGTTCACATCTTATTCTACAGTGGACAATGGTGAACAACTTTTTATGGGCAACTCCTCAACTTCCAAAGTTGAAGGACAAGGGAAGATTGTTCTCAAGATGACATTAGGAAAGGAACTCACTCTCAACAATGTATTGCTAATTATGGATCTTTCCTAGATTAATTAATATGGAATGTTTACCTAAATTTGACATTGATTCAAATCATAAATGTGAAATTTGTGTTGAGACAAAATTATCTAAAACTCCTTTTCATTCAATTGATTCATAGTAACATTTGTGATTTTAAATTAATTCAAACTAGAGGGGAAAAATTATTTTATCACTTTTATAGATGACTATACTAGATATAGTATGTTTATTTAATTGAACCAAGGATGAAGCTTTAGAAACTTTCATTCAATATAAGAATGAAGTTGAAAATCAACGTAAGAAAATCAAAAACTAAGAAGTGATAGAGGTGGTGAGTATGAATCACCTTTTGGTGAATTTTGTAAAGAACATGGAATAATTCATCAAACCACCGCCTTACTCACCTCAGCAAAATGGAATTGCTAAAAGGAAAAATAGGACTTTAAAAGAAATGATGAATGCCATGTTAATAAGTTCTGAATTACCTCAGAACTTGTGAGGGGAAGCAATATTTTCTGCTAATTATATACTTAATAAAGTACCCCGAAAGAAAGTGTATCAAACACTTTATGAATTGTGGCATGGAAGAGTACCATCCTACAAATACTTAAAAGTGTGGGGATGTTTGACTAAAGTGACAATTCCTAGCCCTAAAAAGACTAAGATAGGTCCTAAGACCATTGATTGCATTTTCATTGGTTATGCCAAGAATAGTAGTGCATATCGGTTTTTGATTCATCGAACATTAAATGCATGTAAATACTATTATTGAATCTCGGAATGCATCTTTCTTTGAACATGTGTTTCCAAATAAGACTGGACAAGAGACTAGTAAAAATCTCATGATGCTATTACTAGTTAGGATCAAGAACATAATCAAGAACAAGAGTTAGATCAAAATGAGGAAGAGAAACGTAGGCGTAGTAAACGTGCTAGAATCTCAAAATATTTTTGTCCAGATTTTCTAACATATTTGTTAGAAAATGAGCCTTTAACTTTTAAAAAAGCTATGTCGATCTGAAGCTCCTTTATGGAAAGAAGCTATCAGCGGTGAAGTTGAATCCATCGGCAAAATCACACTTGGGAATTAACGGATTTGCCACCAGGTTGTAAACCTCTTGGGTACAACTGGATTTTCAAAAGGAAACTGAGACCGAATGGATCAATTGATAAGTACAAGGCAAGACTTGTGGCCAAAGGATTTAGACAAAAAGAAGGTCTTGATTATTTTGACACATACTAACCGATTACTAGAATAACATCCATTAAAATGCTAATTGCCATTGTATCTCTATACAATCTAGAAATTCATCAAATGGATGTGAAAACCACTTTCTTAAATGGTGAGTTAAATGAAGAAATTTACATGGAACAACCAAAAGGTCTTTCTGTTCTAGGAAAAGAAAAGAAAGTGTGTAAATTGGTTAAATCATTATATGGTTTAAAAGCGAGTGCCAAAGCAATGGCATAAGAAATTTGACAAGGCAATGATGTCAAATGGATTTAAAATTAATGAGTGTGACAAATGTGTTTATATTAAAAACACAGATAAAGGTTATGTCATTGTATGTCTTTATGTAGATGATATGTTCATCATTGGTAGTAATAATGACATGATTAAAACTACCAAGAAAATGTTGAATAAACATTTTGACACGAAGGACATAGGCATTATTGATGTAATTCTTGGTATGAAAATTACCAAAACATCAGAAGGTTATGCTTTGTCACAATCTCATTACATTGAGAAAATACTTGACAAATTCAGCAAAGATGATGATCATCTTGCTAGAACACATGTAGATGTTAATTTGTATCTTTCTAAGAATGTACAGGAAAGTATTTCTTAATTAGAGTATGCCCAAATTATTGGAAGCTTAATGTACTTGATGAACTGCACTTGCCCAGATATAGCTTATGCAGTAAGTAAATTAAGTAGATATACGAGTAATCCGGGAGTAGAACACTGGAAAGCAATTATAAGGGTTCTAAGATATCTCCGATTCACTCGTAACATTGGGTTGAATTATACTAGATATCTAGCAGTACTGGAAGGATACTGTGATGCAAATTGGATATTGGATACTAAAGACTCGAAGTCCACCAGTGGGTATGTTTTTTCTCTTGGTAGGGCGGCTATATCTTGGAAATCTTCCAAACAGACTAGTATTGCTAGGTCTACTATGGAATCAGAATTCATAGCTTTAGACAAAGCAGGGGAAGAGGCAGAATGGCTTCGCCACTTCCTTGAAAATATTCCAATATGGCCAAAACCGGTGCCTGCTATATGCATATATTGCGATAGTCAATCAGCAATAGGTAGAGCATAGAGTCATATGTATAACGGTAAGTCTAGACACATTCGTTGTCGACATAACACCGTGAGACAACTACTCTCTAATGGAATTATTTCCATAGAATATGTTAAGTCTAGAGACAACATAACGGATCCACTAACCAAAGGGTTAACAAGAGAGTTAGTTGAGAATTCATCGAGGGGAATGAGACTTAAGCCTATTAAATAAGAGTTACCAAACCTAGTTATCCCAAGATCTAGGTTCAAAGGGACAACAAGTCTAACTCCTACCCATTTCTTTGATGAAATAGTGATGTCTGAGAACTAAACTATGTCGGAGATATCTTGTGAGTTCTATTGTCTTGGTTTACACAAATGGTGAGCAGTTCAAGACATTATGTTCCTTTGGTTAGCTAGTAAATCCGATAGTGTCTCACAAGGGAAGGTTCAAAGCCTATCCTTTGTAGGATATTTTCAATTTACTACTCTTTGTAATTAGATCATGTTGTTGCATTTTCTCTGTCAAATTCCATTCATAGGGATTGTTGGAAAAATAGTTTAATATAGGCATATTTTTTTAGCCCAAGTTTGAGTGGGCCCCCAAACGTCTTTTGGGAATTGGGTCAGAAGAATTGAAGTGTTTGGGGTGGGTCCAAGAAGTGAAGTGTTTGGGGGTGGGTCCGAAGAAGTGAAGTGTTCCTTGTAATTTTTAGATAAAATTCATTTGAATTTTTCAATAAAATTATTGTGGAATTGTGATTTAAATCTAAATTCAATTTTTGGATTCTTTAGTGGTTTTCTAAAGTTTGTACTTCTTCCTTTATTAATTAAACTATTCAAATAGTTTAATATATAAATTCCAAACAGTTTTATACTACTTTTCCACCATTAGCATTTTTTATTAAACTATTCAAATAGTTTAATAATAAAATATATCCCAACGATTCCTTTATTTGTTCCTAAACAATTTGAAAAAAAATGCTCCAAGATGCAATGGATAAATTCGGTTTTATAAGCATGAATGGTTTGAATTTCAAAGCGATATCTGTTGACACTTATTGCACTGTTGATCTAACACACTGTTAGATCTTTGTGTAATTTTTCCTATAAATACATCCATGATTCCGGTCTAGGGACCGTAATTCAATCTGAAATTATTGTCTCATTGTTGTCCAAATTTTATTGTGCATTTTTCTTCATTCTAGTTTTAGGAAAAAACAAAGAGAGTATAGAACACTGGTTTGGTTCACCGAACAAATTTGTTTAAAGTGCTTCTACAAATTTGTGAAGATCATTGTATCTTGGGAGATAGACGCCACTCAACCGTAAGGACCGTAGTGAGGCGAATCTGTCTTAAGGACAGAGTGTCACACACTCGACTTGGTCTTTTATTTTTAAATTCAGTTTGATAAATAAATTCGGTATGTTATTTATTTATTTTGTTTGAATTAGTTTCAATTTATTTTATTTACACAGAAGATTGTTCCAACAATAATTTCTGGCTCCGCCACTGCCTGTAGAGTTCACCATCAGTCTCGTTTCAATAATCCGAACTGTTTACTTTTTAAGACTCATTAAGTAGAATATTCATGCAAAAAATCAATAGGATTGAACATCGGTAGCTATATGTGTTGAATCAAATTGGTATTACAAAAAATAAATGATTATTCTTAAAATTATATATGTCGTCTATTTTTTTGAAACAAATATGATTCAAACATATAATTATCGATATCTAATCATCTTGATTTTTTATATCAATATTCTACTCGATGATTCCAAAAAAATGAACTGTTCGAATTACCGAAATCGATTCCAAAATGAGCTTACTGAGTCCAAACGCTCTCTCCAGTCTCATCTCGAGAGAAACCAGACACTTTCCTATAATATCACTATTGAACCCAATATTATCCCCATTATCACAATATGAGACTTCTCATTAGTTAATTATGCCGTTAAGTGGAATCACCATTAAACCTAACCTAGTGTTATAGAAATTTATATAAACAATAAATATTTATCTAAAAATGTCTGTGCTATTTTATTTTATTTTTAATCACACATCAACGATTTTTAATTGATTCGATAAATAAATTCATTATTTATTTATTTTGTTTGAATTTGTTTCAATTTATTTTATTTACACTGAGATTGTTCTAACACAAATGAGCTTATCGAGTCTAAACGCCTCTCGATAATCATCAATCTTTTTAAGACTTATTAAGTAGAATATTCATGCAAAAACAATAGGATTGAACATCGTAGCTATATGTGAATCAATTTTGAACCCAAAATAAATGATTATTCTTAAAATATATGTCGCTATTTTTTTGAAACAAATATGATTCACATATAATTATGAGACTAATCCTCTTGATTAATATCAATATTCTACTCCATTAAAGTCTCATATTGGGTTATAGAAATCAAAAATGAGCTATACTAAAACCTCTCCCGACTCATCTCGTTATAGAAAAAACAAAATATCACTATTGAACCCAAATTATTTATCAAAATGAGATCATTGGTTAATGATGTCATGGAATCACCATTAAATTAATTTGTTATAGAAACAAAAAATTTATATACTATACCTAGACTAGTTTATAGAAACAAAAAATTCTATATAAAATTTTAAATAATGATGTTTCTGTTGAATGATTTTAATTTTGAAGATTGTCTACTATATTTTTTACTGTCATAAGTTCTATATAAAATTTTACTAATTTTTCTTATACCTATTATTTATATACACAATCTCAATCATATAATCTCTACTATCACAATATGATTTCATTAATTGATAATACTACTATGTGATATTACCAATATATTAGGGACTCATTATTCATTTCAAAAAAAAAATGTAGGAAGAATAAAGAATTAGGAAAAAACATTGGCATGTAGCTTTGCATCAGACTGACCAAGAGAAATTAAACTTATTAATTTCTCAAAAAGTAATATATGGGGAAGCCATTTTCTTCAAGTAAACGCAAGCTTGAATTAGGTTAACAACAATAAATTTCAATTTATCATATAAGTAGTTCAGTATTTTATTTTTTTAATAAGTAGTTCAGTTAATTTTACCAAGCTTTTGAGTTGTTGATTGAGAATATTTATAAATGTAACAAACAAATCCCAAACGCCAACCAACGACGATTTTATGTTAAATTAGATTATTTGAGAAATTGATTTTATAAATTGAAAATGCAATTAAATTTAGATTAGATCGTATTAGATTGTGGGTCAATGATATTATTATTAATTCTTTCTCAAGTATTTACGGTGTTGATTGTATATTTGTTAATTGGTTGCCAAACCATTGTTTCTATGTTATTTGTCAATGGTTTTACTTTTGCTAATTTGATCACAAAATATTCAATTGAATTAAAATAGCCACTTAAACATACTCATCGGAAACACCACACAGTAATGCTATTGATATAAATAGTATTGTCTACAAAACCCAAAAAATACAGCGTTAGAAAATACATAAAATGGTGACCAATAGTAAAATTATCTATTCATACTACCTATGTTTTTTTTGGACCTAATTAAACGAATCTGTCGAGAAGTTTGGGACCTCGTATACCATTCTCAACTTTCAAATTACAACACATTTAACCCAAATCCGAACTGCTCAAAACGATATCAAACCGGAACATAAACCACTGTTTAACTCCATGTAGAAGTCGCTAATTTGGATAAAATATAAACCAATTCTAATTAAAAATAAATAAAAAAAGAGTTTAAATTTTAAAATTATTTTTACCCACTAAAATAAAATACGAAATTGATAAATCCTTAATAATACTTATTTATTTATTTATTTTACCAAATTAATTTTTATTAGTGTGTTCGATGATAACGCGTAACAGGTGGTTGTAAAGCTTAATACGAAATTACACTCTAATACATAAAACGGTTTAGTTTGGATTTTTATTTAAATTTGACCGGCTTCATCAACAATGATATTGTGTTGTCGCCATATTTCGACTTTGAATAAAAACTAATTTAATGAAGAACAACCACCTATTACATGTTCATTATCCAAAACTTATATTAAAATTAACCCCAGTGGGGACATAATTGATGGTAACATCATGGCTTTAGGTAGCACCAAGCGTCAACCGGCGCCATTGTGAGCGAAACACGACGTTAAGGTAATTAAGAAGCGAGAAAGATGAGGAATACAAACCGAGACAAAACGGAGCAAGGAACAAGAGTCCCAAGACCGAGCAGAGGATTTCACCGATAAAGATAAATAACCAGCAGAGTTTATCCTAATTCCACTGGGAGTCCAAGATTAATACCAAACCGTGAACTACCGGTCAGGGCCCACACAGGATTAGAAATTTGGTGTCATTACAGGAACAGAGGCAACTCCGCATCCAAGGTAACGCTTTTTGTTCTTGGTTAGTGGTTAAGCACTTTTGTCTAGTCTCGAGAGATAACTGACTTGATCAGCTCTGAGTGCTCTGAGTGACCCAACCACCGGAATCTCTCTCTTGCAATGTCAGTCGTTTGGCTTTTAATCTATTCTACAAGATTTCTTTTAGTCAATACTAGCCTACAGTTGTGGGCTGGAATTGACTCCACACAATTTGCACCGTCTGCGGGGAAAGACAGGATAACAGATGCACAACGTAGGGATATAAGAGAAGGTTGGGGGAACCACTTCCCCTATTGGGAGGGGGAGAAACCCATTGGACTCCTTTATGTCAACTGTAACAAAGAGAACCCAATAAGAACTCAACGGAGGAAAAAGACGCCGCATAAGGCGACGAATAAAAAAATCGGACCGAGGCGGGAAGAACGAGGATGATCCTCACGGAAAGATAAATAAGTATAGAGGGACGGCGATGGGCGATCCAGAACAACCATGGACCCACGACGTCATACACCATGACGGTAATAACGCTGGCAACCACTGCTTCGCTATATGACGCTGATTCTAATACCAAAAAGATGCTCTAGACAGAAGACAGAGGACACCTCTTAATGACTCTAGAATCGGAGAGGAATGGTGAACACTTTCACTGGCTCAAGGAGGCTGGTTAGAGAATCAAGAAGGAGATTTGCTTGAGGATGCACGACTAAGGAAGTTGACTCTAAAGAACATCGACATGTTCAAAGAGCTTTTGTTTCACGCAATCCAATGGAGAGAGGCTCTGGTATGACTCACAATGATACTATAGAGTAGCACACCAAAAAGGTCAAATCCACGATAGTCGAGTTCAAGTGATTTGCATTCAAGGAGGATTTGAGGGTTACCCAAAGTAGCTTGTTATTAATATATGAGAATCTCGCCAAGCGAGAACACCGGCTCTCGGCGGAGCGGAAAATTTGAGGCTCAAAAGGTTCATTATGCTGAGAGGCAGAGTAGTAACGGTGCCGACTTAACTTTAATAGCCGCTTGTAATTCTCTTAACTCAATTTATACATCAGAATGTAACTATTGTTTGATACAGTTTTATCTTGAGATCTCGACATTGCTCATAAGGCTCCAAGAACTGGAAAACCGACAAACAAAATTGAAACCATTGGGCGGTAGACGCACGACTTCTGGGAGCAAATCAGCCAAGTATTTGCCTGGTGCCAAAGACATTACAAGCAGTATTTAACTGGAGGGGAATTGGAGATGGCCATCTAATTTTTAAGAACAACCCGGAAGATGATTGGCGGAAAGTTGTTGCAAAAAGATACTGCTGTGGGTATGAGGAACCAGGTTAAGAGAGAAAAATATACTAGAAGTAGTGAGACACGCGCCGAGACAGTATCAAAATGCCACGCAAGACACAATAAGCTGCACCCCAAACACCTTTCGCATCCAAACCGGGAGATGGCCAGATGCAAGACGACCCAGAGATGGTATAAACATCCACAAACGTTTTGCACATCTTCTACGAGAAGCAAACCCCAAAACCCAAGTCTAATTAAACGTGTCAACACAACCAGCTGTTGCCCAACAAAGTATGGAATAGAGGAGAGCTGGGGATCTATAGGTGTTTACATGGACACCATACTGCAGATGCCCGGTATTGACCTCGAGGCCACTTGCCATAAACCCAATGTGACAGACACAAACTTGTCATCCAAATGAGCAAAGAGGCGAGCACATTAATGCATGTTGAGGCAGAAGAGGAAATAGATAGATTTCCGAGGCCGTGAGCCATTCGAGAGGTAAATTACCCGACATGGTTATCAAACATGAGGCGAAGAAAAGAATGGAAAGTGGAGAGGTGGGGACTTCACCACCCTAAACAAGGCTTGTCCCAAAGACAAATTCCCATTACCCAAAATTGACCAATTGCAAGCCACTTGTAAGCATGGAAGGATAACCTCCCTGGATGCCTATAAGGGGTACCAACAGATAGCCATGTACCCCCCAAATGGGAAGAAGATCAAGATTTATCAATTCCCCAAAGAGTCAGAGTGATGCCTTTTGGGTTAAAAAATGCTGGAACAACTTACCAAAGATTGGTGACTAAGATGTTTAGACATCTAATTGACAAAATTGTGGAGGTATACATAGATGACATGGTGGTGAAGACCAAGGAACCCGAGGGTTATTCTAGAAGACTTAAAGGCATTTTTGACATCCTTAGAATATATCGCCCGACTCAATGTATCGGTGTGCTGAGTTGGGTCCGATAAGTTCTTAGGATATTTGGTTACCGTGAAGGGCATTGAGGCCAACCCGATCAAATTAAGGCCATCCTAGAATCAAGAGCCCAACATCGCAAGCAAGCGCAGATAAGTTGACTAGAAGGGTCATTTCTAAATAGATTTATACAAAAGTTCTAATAATCAGAACCTTTTTCTTAGTGAAAAGCCACGACTTTTATGGACAAGAGCGCTAAGTCGCCTGCCAACTTGAAGAAGCACTGACCACGCCCAGCCTCTCAACCAAAGATTCAGAGAGGCCGTTTTATACTTGGTAGTTTCAGAGCATGCAATAAGTGCAGTAATAGTCAGAGAAGAAAATTGAGAGCAAAGGCACATTACGTAGTAAAACTTGTATGCAAAGGGATCAGACACCTACCCTTGGAGAAGTTAGAACTGCTTTAGTAATGGCTTCCAAGAAGTCAATCACTACTTTCAATCCCACAAAATTGTGGTGTTAATCAACATCTCTTTGAGGTCCCTGCTAAACAGGAAATTTAACAAGCGTAATAGCTAGATGGGCAAAGAATGTTGGGCCAATATGACCGGAATTCGCACCCAAAGAATCAAAGGCCAAGTCTTAGCCAACTTGGCGAGTTCACACTGCATAATTATCACACATCGCTCTGTGGAGCCGAGATATACAACGCCCAAGTGAGCAAGGAAAACCCAATGGAGGACAAGAGAACAAAGGAAGAAAGAGTAACTCAGTGCCCCGCAAAGATTTACATCGGTGACTCTTCCTGTTGTTTGTTGATAGAAGTTCAAACCGACAAAAAACGGGTAAGAGAAGTTAGTATCTCCGTGATGATGACATAACAATCCATTCGTTTGAGGTTTAAGGCCTCAAACAATAAAATAGAGTATGAAGCACTAATAGCAGGATTAAAGCTGGCAGCAGCCATGGAAGTTGACGAGGTAATAGTCTTCTGTGATTCCTAGCTTATAGTCAACTGTACAAAGTAATATGCACCCGAGATGAAAGGATATCGCCTATGTAAAGGAAGTGGGTAGGTGATGGCATTATTCCAAATTTCCCGATAATAGCAAGCCGGCCGAGATAACAACAATCATGCTGATGCCCTGGCCAACCTGGCTAGTGCAATGAAGCTAGGAGAGGCAAGAACAATAATGGTTGACTAATTGTTAGGACTAAGTATAGAACCATTGAACACAGAGCATGAAACAATATGTATGGAGATGGAACCAAGTTGGATGGATGCAATAATAGTATTCCTTAAAGAAGGAAAACTGCCAAATGATCATAAAGAGGCGTACAAAATCACACTGAAGTCGGCAAGGTTCTGTTTGACAGCAGAAGGACATCTCTACAGAAGGTCTTTTACTGGACCCATTCTGAGGTGTGTGTATCCTGGATAAGTTGAAAACTTTCTGTATGAGATACATGAAGGAGTATGTGGAAACCACACTAGGGGCAAGTCACTTGCTCATAGGGCCATTACTCAAGGGTACTGGTGGCCCTACATGCAGAACGATGCTGAAGGTTATGTCAAGAAGTGTGAGAAGTGCCAGAGGTTTGCACCTTTGATACACCAACCAGCAATAGACTTGAACCCACTGTCGAGCCCTTGGCCATTTGCCCAATGGGGCATGGATCTTATCGGCAATTGCCTCAAGCAACTAGACAAAGGAAGTACCGTGGTAACAGACTACATCACCAAGTGGGTAGAAGTCAACCCTTGCAAAAATTCGGACGCCGATGTGAAGAACTTTATATAGAAGAACATCATCACCAAGTTTGTGATCCCAATGGCAATAATAGCATAATGGTACACAATTTGACAAAGAAGCTAATCAAGAACTTTTGTGTAAAGTACAAGATCAAGAATTACTATTCCACCCCAAGTTTTCCTTAAAGCAATGGACCGTACATCCAACAAAGTCATTTTGATGGGATTAAGAAGAGGTCAAGCAACAAAAGGAAAATGGGTGATGAGTTGCCCTGTACTGGGCATATCTGACCACGCCGAGAAGATCAATCGGGAATTCCATTTCCCATGGCTTATGGCATAGGGGAGTAATTCCAATCGAGGTCAAGATCCTGTGGATCGTAACCCGTGAGTAGAAAATGGGACCAATGAGGCATTCCTAGCCCGAGATCCGGATCTCGATAGAAGAAAGAAGGAGAAAGCAAAGAATTCTTGGGACATACCAAAGAAATTTTGCCAGTGACTTATAATAAGAAGATCAACCCACGAGAGTTACAAGTTGGTGACCTCGTCTTAAGAAATGTCGTCAGCAATAAGAAGGATCCTAGAGAGGGCAAGCTTGGCCCAAATTGAGAGGGATCCTCTAGAATCATCTCGGTCTTAGGCAATGGGGCATATCGGCTTGAAGATAGTGAAGGCAAAAGAGTTGCCAAGACCCCGAATACTTGCAATTTGAAATTTTTCTATCACTAGATTTTCTTGTTTTTTAAAGTTTTCTTTTGTTTTGTTATTAGCCGAAGTATTAATAAAGTTTTAGCTTGATTTTTGAACTTGTGTATTGTGACTAACCAGGTACTTGATGATGTTTCTAAAGTGAAACATGATTTAATAACTTAGACTTATTATATGGCGTAGTTCCTACTTGCATATAATAGAGTTGAATCCAAGTTGGCTTATATTTCGATCGAAATATGATTTAGTAACTTAGACTTATTATATTGCGCAGTTCCTACTTGCGTATAATAGAGTTGAACTAAGTTGGTGATGGTTCTGATGGAAACATGACAAATAACTTAGACTTATTATATGGTAGAGTTCCTACTTGCATATAATAAAGTTGAACTAAGTTGGCGATGTTTCTGATTGAAACATGACGAATAAACTTAGACTTATTATATGGCGTAGTTCTTACTTGCATATAATAGAGTTGAACTAAGTTGAATCAACTTGAACTTGCCATATTGGCAAAGTCGCATACGATTGAACTAGGTACATATTAGTCGATTAACAAAGAGACCAAGGTTGGTAACCTCACCACTTTTGTTGGAATTTGACCTCTAAAGGGTCCAAGCCACATGCTTAATAAGAACCCAAGTGGAACTTAGGTTCACATTAGGGGTAGAGGGTCGGAATGATTGCTTGGGAGTTGAATTTACAAACTAAAGTTGGCTTAACACTTGTTGAAATTTTAAGAAAAATTTACAAGTTGAAGTTACGTCGAGGTTATGTTAAAGGAAGTTGGTTTAACACTTGTTGAAATTTTAAGAAAAGTTTACAAGTTGAAGCTAACCCAAGGTTATAATAGAAGATGAGGTCTTGGAGCTAAGTGGCAGTTGTCAGTATCAATGTGAAAATATTATAAATATTTTCAAGTGTTAGGTCAAGGCCGAGAGAAATTATTAGTGGATATAGTTGAAGTGTTCCACATCGAGAAGATTACACAGTTAAGGTATATGTTGAAGACATATAAATTATTCTAAGTATAGAATCATACAAGAGTAAAAGGAAGGCAAACATTCAAAGAAGAAATTATAGAATGCATTCAGATAAGAAAAGAAGGCACTTCGGTCTGACACTAAAGAGTAATTGTTTAGGTTACAAAAGTGGCGCGTCGGCCAAGTTAAAACTTACATTGTTTCAAAAGTAAGAAAAAGTACAAGGTACAAGAAGTAAAGAAGAAGACATCAAAATAAACTATTTGGCGTCGGCAGTGGGTTGTGTCTCGTCCCCAGAGGACAGTTGTGAAGACTTCTCAGCAGCCTTCTCATCCTCGAGCTCGGCGTTGATCTCCGGAGAGTTTGATCGATACTTTCTACGATTGGCACCTCGTGGTTGTCTTCGAGGAGGCACCTTTGGAGACTTCATCCTCATCTTGAGTCAAGTCCAAGACTTGCTCATTCAGAGTTAGGGACTTGGCCCAGCAGTTTCTCGTTTTCTACCAAATCTCCTCTTGGATTCACCCTTCGATTGGCTTGGAGTTGGGGGGAATGGCAGGTTGAGGTTGCCGGCATCTTTAAGTGAAAGTCCTCAGGGATAGCCAACGCCTTCAGAGCAGCCATCCAACCAAGGGTGTAGCCCTTGTTGCATGCCTGTCTGACTTGTTTCTTGTAGTCTTCTTTAACGTCGGCTTCCCCCTCAGCGTATGCCTTCTTATCACCGCTGATCTCAAATTTTGTGGCTAGGGCATCTTGAAGCTCTTTTTGGCCTCAACCATCTTTGCCTTGGCCTTTTTCTTTCTGCAAGGACCTTGGTAATGGCCTCAAAGAGATCACCTTTTTCTCGCCTCGCTTCGAGCCTTCTTGGCTACGTCGGCTTGATCTGTCAAGGTCTTCATCTTTGCCACGACCTTGCTGATGGTCTTCTACAAGCCAGCAGCCTCCCTGGTCTTGTTAGCCAACTCCTTCTTGATGGCAAAAGCCCAAGATCAAGAAAAGAGTGGCCATGCTAGATGGCCTAGAAGAAATGGAAAACAAGTTAGTAAAACTCTCTAAGTATGAAATAGCGAAAATGAAAAAGTACCAAGTGTTAAGGGCTTATTTGGACCAAGCGTTGCAACATTAGAGCAAAGTTCTCATATTCGCCATCTAGGCATTATGATTGAGATTTTGGGTGAGGAGCAGCACGATAGAAAGGGCAACGCCGACTTCAATATCATCGGCATTGTCACTAGCTCTAACTAGCTTGTCCTCAATTGTAATGGGGAGAGCCCAGGCATTAGATTTCATAGAGCTCGGGGTTGTTGCCAATTCGCATCTTGACCTCTTCAACCGAGTTGATTGATGGTTCGCCCTCACGACCTCTTCTCGATAGCGGAGGAGGTCTTCGCCTCGCCAATTTTGAAATTGGCAAGGTGTCCTCGTGTCAACTGAGTCACCGCTGTCTTGGGTTGGGCTTTTAGCCTTTTTGGTTTCGGCCACGAGACCGAATAGTCGCTTATGTGTTGACAAGGTCGTGGATATCGCCAAGATTGTCTACAATCGCTTCATGCACTCCATCTCAACAAATATTGAGGTTCGAATTACTACATTTGAGTTAAGATGGAGGGATTAGATGTGGAGCCGAGGTTGATGGTTCCTTAGCTAGATTAGAAGTTGATCCCTGATCTGGCTGAGGTGATGAAGTTGACGGTGGAGTTGTAGTGGAAGAAGGAGACTTGCTCTTCTTCCTCGAGGCATCGGGCAAAATGGATTTGTAGGTTAGGATGTAGTTGAGTAGTAAAGGAGCTCTCCGCCTCTGAACTGGCAGATCCAACAGCTTCTTGAGGTCCTTGCTAGGGAAGAAGGACTTGTGGAAGTCTTTTGGCAACTGTGGAAGAGTTGCAAGAAAAACAGATGTTAGAACATATAGAAAGAACAGAGTATTGAAGACTTGGAAAACAAGTAAATATAAACACTTGGCTCTTACCATTACCCTCTATGAATATTGTTCGGCTAAGAGGGTAGAGGTGAAAGTCCTCCTCTGGAGCGGACTCCCAGTTACCCGAGATAATGAAGTAATCGTCCCGCCCCTTGTTGGAGTCTCGGGAGGTCAGAATAAGTTTGTATTCTGCTGACCTCGATTTGAGGTAGTAGATATAGCCTTTTTCTAACTTGGGGCCACACATGGTATAGCAGTATTGGATGTTGGCTAAAGTCACCCTAGCTTTTTCTCGGCTAGCTAAGGCTATGATACCATTGATGACTCTGTAAGAGTTAATGGCTAATTGCATTGGGTTGAGTTTATAATAGTGGAAGACTTATCAGAAAAGGATGTCTAGTGGAAGCTTGAGACCACACTCTATAAAACCTACAACTAGCAAAGGCATGGAGTCAACTATGGGCATGATGGAGTTATCCTCCTAGCCAACCTCGATGGATGTCGGCCAAGATGGAAAATGCTTGAAATACTCTAACTTAGTTTGGTGTCTACTCTATACCTCTACATACCCATGACATCGACTTGGGGAGGTATTGGATTTAAGAAAGTGTTTTGTAGGATTTGAAGGACCTTGCTAAAACCTAAATGTGCCAGTAAGAATTTATGAGGATCTAAGAGGAATTCATTTAAGTTTTTCCTAAGATTCGAGAGTTCTACGACAAATCCCAAACCTAAGTTTAGGCAAACAATGATTGAAGGCAAGAATTTGGAAAAGACATAGAAAACAGAAACAAAGAACAATGATTCAGAATCATGAATAGTGATAAAGTTTGTGCAGGTGTGTAAGGCCAAGAACAGTGGCAAAAATCAACAAATATATAAACAGTGTATATATACTTAAGAATGGACTGGGCAAAAACAGAATTACAAAGCAAACATGCTCAATACATGGTGGAAATCGAGATACAAATTAAACGATCAAAGACATGAGCAAGTTTGCAAAAGCAGCAGAGTTCTTCGAAGTACAAACAAGAAATTGAAACGAAGGGGACAGAAATAACTCACCGAAGATAATGAAGCCGGTGTTGAGTACGCTAGAGTCAAATGATGGCAGCGACCGAAGAAGAGCAACAGAAACTCCGTCAGAGGAGGTAAACAAAGTGGTTGCAGAGCTTGAGAACTTGAAACAATTGTGGATTTGGGAGAGTAGAGAGAGAGAGAGTTAGCATGAAGTTGAGGATGCAAAATAAAAAAGACGGAGAGAGAGAAGTGGTTTTGATCAAAACCACGAAATGGCAGTAAAAAGACGGAGAGAGAGAAGTGGCGACGTGCTTGTCAGACGGCGCACGTAGACGAAAGGCGACTTAAAGGCACGTGTCAAGTACGATCCAGTAAGGGAAAGACCCATGGCAGAAACGGTTGAAGTATTGTGCGTGACAGCTCACACGCGTGTTGAAACTCTTAAAGTTCTTGGTTTAATGAAGCAAAGACCCGCTATGAGGATGATCTCGGCTAAATAATTTGAACAGACTTGGTTATTTATTCTAAGGCATTGATGAAAATAGATCATAGGTCTTGGTCATATGAGGGCAACGAATGATGACCTTGGTAATGAAGGATAAAGCAAGCTTAGCCAACATGTTATATCGATATAGGTTCCATTACCTCAGGATGCCGAGGTAATAGAACCTAGGGGGCAGTTGTGGGGACATAAATTCTGAATGGCAACACGTAGCCGAGGTGGCACCGAAGTGTCAGCCGAAGAGCCACGTGTCCTGGACATGATGCCGAGGTAATCTTGGCTAGGCCGAGGTTATCTGCGAGAATACCAGAATCCAGGATAAGCGGATAAAGAACAAGAGTCCAAGAATTGGGGAGGATTTCAGTCTAGATAAAGATAAGACTCATAGAGAGTTTATCCTAATCTAATTGGGAGTCCAAGATTAACATTGAAATAGAATCCATTGGAGCTAGGCTTCTAATAGGATTAGGTTTGTGTTGGCTATAAAAGAGAGGCACCCTCATGGGTCTAAGGTACGCTTTTTATGTTCTGAATAGTGAGTTAAGCACTTTTGCTATCTTTGAGAGATAACTGACTTGATCACCGGAGTGCCCCTGGGTAGACGAACCATCGCCGGAATCTTTTCTTTTTGTGACGGGTCGTTCGGGCTTAATCTATTCTGCCAGTGTTCTCCAACCAATACTAGTTTACAAAGGTGTTTAAATCGACTCACACAATTTGGTACATAAATAAATAAATGTGTAAAAGATTTATCAATTTCATATAATTTTATTTTTGGTGGATAGAAATAATTTTTGACATTTATTTTTTTCAAATTAGTTTATGACTTTGCTCTTGAAATTGAGCAATAATATCTTCAATTATCCTTATTTGAAACAAGATTCAAAATTGAAGATCAAATGTGTCACAATTGAAAAGTAAGGAACCAAAGTGACATAAATTCCAAATTATAGGGATCATTATTATAATTCACTTTCTTTTCTTTTTTTTTTCAAATTTTTATTCAAATCTATGATCTAAACATAATTTTAAAAAAAATGCTTAATCAATGAACCAAATTGATTCATAATATTAACCCACAACAGACACTTTCAATATACATTATAGATCTCACATTCTGAATAATTTTTTAGGTATATTTTCTAAGGAAGTAAGTTTTTATGTAGGTTTTTTTAGTTGTAGGATATTATTGGAATTTTTTTTTTTTTTTTTTTTTTTAGGGAGATAGTTGAGTTTTTTTGTGGTTAAATATGATGCTTGTGAGAGAAAAAGTGAAATGATTATGGGGTTGGATTGGATGTGATATTTTGTTTTGATGTGTTTTTTTTTAATTTTTTTTTTTATTTTACAAAAAGTTTGTCTTTTTATAGAAAAAAAAAACCAAAGTTTAAGACTTCCCAAACACCACCTCCTAAATTGATAGACTATTCCATTGAAATACCATGGAGTGGTGGAGCCACCATGTGCGCAGAAAAAAATACGGCCACTTAGGCAGGGATGGAATTAGGAGAAGACTATGAGGGGCTATGGCCCCCCTATTTCTGTGAAAAATATTGTTTGTCATAACACTTTAAAAATATATATATATCATTTTATATATAAAATGGCCCCCTAGTATAAGAAAATGCATATCTTATTATTCTCCTATCTTGCCTTCTTTTTTCATTTTGCACTAAAAAAAATTTCTTCATCCTATTAGAAATTGCTTCTATGGTATTTAATTTTTTTTTTCCATATATATAATTTATATATCATATTGTATATACATGTGTGTTTGTGTATTTGGTGATTTTTTTTTTTTGACCCCTCTGATAATAAAATCCTGATTTCGAACGTACTCTGAGAACCATACAATCTTAGCCCAAGTAACAATAACCACCTTATAGATCCTCCCTCATAGCCTGCCATGCAGCGTTTAAGAAATATAAAATTCCTCAGTTGCACTCCAAAGTAGGGGTGGGCATGGCTAAAAGTCCAGCACAACTTGCTCAGCCCAGCCTAATTATTTTAGGAGTTAAAATAAAGTGTGCGGACTCTCTTCTGTCCATAATCTATGTTAGAGGGTATTGTCTAAACTCGTGAGGCCTACAACAAGTTCTATTTTGATAGTCTACACCGTTCATTTTGTCTGACAATTCATGTATAATATTCATATAAAAAATTAGATTAACCTAATAATTATAACTTATTTAATTTATCGTGTTTTTTTTTAAAAAAAAAAAGAAGAATGATTTTGCTTAATATAATATTCTTAATTTTTAGAATTTAAAATCTAATTTTAAGTAGATTAATTTTTTTTTAATGAAAATTTGGACAAAATACACAATTATATATAACTGAACTTTTTGGGAACAAAAGTATAAAAAATTGGTTTTAGTTATGGCAAATTTATTAGGAAATCTTTTTTTAAATACTTATATCTCAATTAGTTTATAACATATTCTTATATTTCGATACGTCTTGTTATTTGGACATTTTATCTATCAAATCTTAATTCTCATGTTTGAGATACTTTATGGACAATTTTATCTTTACAAATATTTTTTAAACGCTTAGTAACTTGGTGGTGTGAGCATTCATATTTTACAATGTAAATGTTCACATTAACGCAGAACACTCTTATTGACATTGTGAATATTCTCATCAAAAACATTCACAATCGCCAATGTGAAAATTGTTATTAGGGATATTTTGATAACTCTCTCACCCATAAGACTTATTATAATATAAAAAAATAATTTGGACTAAGTGAAATATAAGTAGGTAAAAAAATATTTATAAATAAATGTCCTTTTAGTTATTGATATTAAAACTTAATATAATTCAATAGTAATTTTGAAAATAAAATAAGAATTATTGTAATTTTTTTTTTCAGTTTATAAGAAATAGGAATTAATTGTTCACATTTAAATTTGATAATAATCTTTAAAGTAAAATATGATTTATTGATAACTTTTTAAAAAATAAATGACTTGGATTTGTGTTCATTTTAACACTAATTTTAAATACTACGCAGGAATATGACCAACATGACATGAACTCCCCCTTCCCCCAAAAAAATAGGGATGGCAATTTGAAACTGACCAGACGGGGACCTGATCCCCCGACCTCGATTGGAACGATTTTTTCTCGAAAAATATCCCTGACAAGCCAGGAAGGGTATTTAAAAATAAATCCCCAATCATTTTCAGGTTGGGGACGGTGATACCTTCTCCAAATTTCCTGACCGCCCCATCCCGCCCCGCCCCCGCCCTCGCTCCCATCCACGCATCGATTTACCTCGATATGAAATTATCATTGTATTTCTCCCTACATATATATATATATATATATGTTTTCTATTCTTGACTCATTTTAGGGTTTCACATACACATATACATTGCGCCTCCTCTCTTTGGTCACACGGCTATCGCCGTCAATCGGTCGTTCCTCCTCACCGTCAGATCTCTCTTCTCCAGACTCTCTCACCGGCTCTCTACAACCCTCCTCACATCAATCGATCTCTATCACTGCTCTCGCCTCTCTTCTCAAGCCCTCCCACTCTCTCTCTCTCTCTCCTCTCTATCACCGATCACCGTGCCTTCATCATCAGAGTTCTTGTAGTGATCCTAATTTTTTTGTGAGTCTTTATTTATTTATTATTACTTTATTTTATTTTTGATTTTATTAATTGCGTGGTTACACGAGAATTTAATATGGTATTTAATTAATTTAATGTGATGTTTAATTATATATAATTAATTTGAATATTTATATATTTTTATATTATATATATAAGGTGTTATATATATATATATTGATCTTATATTTATATATGGCATATTTATGTTGTAGTTATATAATATTATACAATAGAATGTCAATTAGGTTATAATTATTAGAGGCTGTCACTAAGATAAGAAGAAAACAAAGAGAAAAAAAAAGAGAGCAGTAGCAAAGGCCTAGAGAGAGAGACACTATAAGAAAAAGTATCTTTGGCGACTAAAAAAGCACCTTTGGTTGCTGAAAGTATAGGTTTTGGCAACTAAAAAAGTATTAGTAGCCAAAAGTAAAGATTTTTGGCTACTAAAAAAATTTAGTAGCCAAAAGTATAGGTTTTGGCAACTAAAAATCTGTTTGGTAATCGATATATGGCTTTTATCGATTAAAAAATTTAGTAGCCAAAAGTAAGGCCTTTTGGCGACTAAAAAAAAATTAGTATCCAAAGGTGAGGCATTCGGCGACTAAAAATAATTTAATAGCCAAAAGTGATGCATTGGGCAACTAAAAGATGTTTGGTCACGATTAAAAAAATTTTAGTAGCCAGTGAGGCTTTTGGCAACTAAAAATAACTTAGTAGCCAAAAATGAGACATTGGGTGATTGAAAAGATGTTTAGTAGCCAGTGAGGCTTTTTGGTGACTAAAAGAAGTTTAGTCGCCAAAAGTGATAATTTTGTGCATGAATTTTATTTTTTAACGACTAAGAAATAATTAGTAGCCAAAAATATAGAATTGGCGACTAAAATTATGTTTAGTCGCCAAAAGTGGTCTCTTTTTTTTCTAGTAAATAATTTATTTTTACATAAATTATGTCCAATAAAAAAATAATTACCTTTATATATATGGAGGTGTAGTGGAAAGAGTGTGTTGTATAAGGTTTATGGTGTGGGAGGTTGATGGTTCGAATCTCCACAAGAGCAGAGTGAAGTTTTTTTTTTTCATTTAATGAGCTTTTTGGGGACTAAAAGGTTTGGTCGATTCCTTGAGTAATGGTCGGTAAATGTATAATTTTAAAAAATAAAATTGACTATTGACGACCAATAATTTAGTAGCCAACACATTTATTTTTTCCAACCAAATAAAATTTAGTAGCTAAAAGGTAACATTGCCGACTAAAAAAAATAGTAGCCAAATGTTGCACTTTCAGCGACCAAACACGTGTTTAGTTGCTAAAACATTCGCGGGCAGGGTTTAGGCGATTAACTTGGCAACAAAAAAATTTAGTCTCTAAATGGGATCAGCGACTAAAAATTCGACCTTTGGCGACTAATATTTTGGTCGGCAAAACTATTATTTCTTGTAGTGAGAGAGAGAGAGAGAGAGAGAGAGAGAGAGAGAGAGTGGGGAAAAAAAATATGTTTGATTCGGGTTAGGGTTTTGTTTTGGTGGTTCCATTAATTCTTCAGATATTTCTTTAATCTTCAAAAAAATATTGTGAGTACAAGATCCACTTCCCTTTATTTATGTTTGATTCGTTGTTTTTATTTATTTGATATTAGTTTGATTTTGTATTTACATGAAGATGATAGATTGATTTTAATTATTTTGATTAGTTGTGTATGTCAGGTTTAGGGTTTTTATATGTATTTATTTTTGTGGTTGTAATCACACTCATGGTTATATGAAATTAAAATTAATTAGGAACCCATAGATAAATTCCATATACTTCACCATGACTCCATGGATTGTTATTTTATTTGAGTGTTGGTGAGAAAGAGTGTATAAAAAAAAGGTGAGGATTTTGAGATTTATTTGAATGCCTTAGGCTTGGCATTGTTGTATTTGTTCTCATGAGTAGACGAGTGCTTTGATTTATGTGCGTACGTATATGCTAACCATCCAAGGAGTGTGGGTCAAACTCAGGATGATATTCCAGTGCAAGTTTGGCTTTGGAGCGGTGTTAGGTATATGGGAGGCACATGGGATATATGTGTAGGCCGGAAGTGAAGAGCCGAAGTGGTGAGGTTAAGATACAAATAATTAAATATGAGTTTATTGGTATAGTGTGAATTGTATAGATTTGTATATCTTAAAAAATAGTAAACGACCTTAATAAATTATGAAATTTGAGCAGAAGTATGTATTCGTGATTCTAGATAACTTTTGTATTTTAACTTTGTACTAAAAAGATCGATTAGAACTTGTAATCGGATAATCTTGATTATAGTAGTTTTTATTCATTTTAGCAATGTAGATTTTAGAGGCTGTTTGCACTCACAAAATGAGCTCATTTTTATTTATTTCACGTAAAATGAAGTAAAACATTATTCTGAACACTTTTTTCGGTTGAATTTCGTCTAGATTTTTATATCAAGTTTGAATTCCGGTTGAATTCCGTCTTGATTCTTATATCAAGTTTTTCTCTCAACCTGTTCAGTTTCTACTAAATTCGTTGTTTCTTAGTAAATTTGATTATGTACAACTTTTGTTCTTTGAGTTTTGGTCAATTCTAATTATTTAAGCATGAAACGATGTATTTTTATACTTCTTCTACAAGTTACTTATGATTAAATTATACTAATTTTATTTTTTTGTAGAATAGTGAGTCTTACTAACTTTTTATGTAGGGCTGACCCACCATATTTTTATTTTGTTTATTTTATACTCAATTTATATTTCGTTTTGTAAAGGCAAGAAACCAAATGTTACCGTATCTCGAGAAACTACTCATTCGTCTCGATGCAGATAGAACTACTTGTATTATCCCGTAACAAGAATTAAATGTATTTTTGTTTGTGTCTAGTGGATATGTGGGTGTCAAATATTTGTACTCATACCAAAGATACTTGTATACCCAATTCTTTTGTCTCCGGGCATCTCAAGTGCTCGCTTGAGCATAGCCGAGCTTTTGCGTAATTAGTTGGGACTAGGTGGTGAAGAGAAATAAATATAGTTGTTGGACATATCGCTTGGACTTCTTTTGTTTTCTTGAGTTTAGGGTTGATGCTAGTTTATATTTTTTTTTATTTTTTTTTATAACCTTGGTATTTTGATAATTTGGCATGGTTTGTAACTTTACATTATTTAAGTTATTTTGACTATTGTATTGGTTAGTTATGAAATTATGGTGGATGGTCTGGTTGGCGTTTTGTTAGTTATTTTATTTTATTTTTATTTTTTTTATCCCTTGTAATCTTTTGAGGATGGAAATTTACTTAAACCTTTTGGAGACGTGAACGTTTAGATTCTGTTTCACTTCTAGGATTTGGATGATGGAATATTGATTGAGGTTTAGTTGTAACTTAATATTTAACTATTCAAATTTTGGGGCGTGACAGTTCTTTCGCTTCTGTTGCCTCACCAACGCTAGCGTGAGATCTTCGTCTATCTGGGTTTTCCTATTCATAGACAAACCCACCGACATTGAAGAACAAGTTTCCATCGACATTGAGGAACACAAATGGGTATAGAGTGTTTTGGTCATCGATGCCTATCCATCTCTCTCTCTATGGTTTAAATATACATGTTAGATTTGAGCTCAGATTTGTTGTTGATGAAGATGAAGAAAATGATGATCTGTTGAATGTGTTAGATTTTTTATTTTTTACATTTGAGCTTAGATCTGTTTGATCTGTTGAATATATATGTTAAATCTAGTGTATGGGTGTGTTGTTGTTGTTGATGATGATGATGATAATGAACATATATGATTTGGTGATGATGTTGTTGTTGTTGATGAATACAGATGCTCAGATCTGTTGTTGAATATATATGTTGTTGTTGTTGTTTTTTTTATTTTGGCCGAGGAATTTTCAGGGTTGGGGAAACCCGATCCCTATTAGAGGGTGAGGGTAAGGACGAGGGCCAGGGCGGGGGTAGTGATAGGTTTCCCGTCGGAGAACGGGGCCGAGGACGGAGAAATTTCTGTTGGAAATGGTTATTAAATTCTGGATAAAACCAGGAATTTTTCCTAAGTATGGTCTAAATTTTAGGTGGGCCCCGTGCATCGATTTACACGGGTCAAAGTGGTAACGCGTTCTATGCCGCTACAGATTCACGTGGTATATTTGGTTGCTCAAAACCATTACCGAGTGAATAAGAAATTGAAGCCAAAGTATGCTCCATGGAAATGGAGTTTTGGTGGAAATTCCTTAAAGGTTTGAATAAGGCTTGTCCCACAATGATTTGGTGGGAGATTTTGAAAGGGTTTATAAGGCATGGGTTTGGTACTTGGGGTGTGCCCCAAGGGGTACCCAAGTGTTTTAGAGGGAGAGGTTATGGGCAAAATGGGCTAGACCTATTGGACCCAAAAATCACCACACGCTGGCCCACGCCGCCTGGCCGGGCCGGGCTTGGGCAAGTGGTGTGAGGTTGGGCTTGTTCGGCCCAATACTAATCTTTTTGGGCCAAAAACATTTGAATTTAATTCAAATAAACTGGTTTGGATTTAGTGTTCATCCAAACAGGGCCCTTCCCGTTTTTCAAACAGAATTAAACTGGTTTGGATTTAATGTTCATCCAAACAGGGCCCTTCCCGAAATAAACTAGTTTGGTATTAACGCACACCCAAACAGGGCCCTTCCTGGTTTTGATATCTGTTTGAAATATAATTCAACAGATTCAAATCTGTTTGAATTCAAAGCCAACAGGTTTCATACCTGTTCAATTCAAATCCTACAGCCACCATTCCATCTATAAATAGGACAGCCCTCATTTGGATTTAGTAATCTTTAATTTTCGTCCGACATAATTCTAAAAACATTCTTTTCATGTTGCTGCATTATTTTCTTGTCAGAGAGAGTATAAACACTTAGTGTGTTCGTTAGGCAAACAATTTGTAGTGCTGCTATTGTTTGTAGTAGATCATTTTATCTTGGGAGATAGACGTCCAAATTCTGAAAGCATCGTGGAGAGGACGTATCTATCTTAAGGACACAGTGTCAAACACTGGACTTGATCAGTTTATAATTCGAACAAATTAAATCAAGTAAGTTATTTAATTTATTTTCTGTGTTATTTTTATTTGTTTAAATCAGATTTTAATTTTGTTTTTTGTAACAAAATAAAATCTGTTATTTATTTATTATTTCGAGTTTGATTTTTGTAATCAAACAAATTTTCTCATTTTCTTTATTTCTTTAAATTCTAATTGTTGTTTTGTACACAATAGAATTAAATCTTTTAAAATACAGTGAAGATTGTCCTACAATCTTAAGACAGATTCGCTTTGGTATCTTCATTATATTTAATTTTCTGTGTTTTCAAACTAATATTCTGGTTGGAAAAACAAATAGTGGTTTATGCTATTTGACAGATAGTAGTAATATACTGTCTCTTTTCTTTGACAACTAGTAGTAATATACTGGTGTCATTAACAATTGCAGAATATTATTTGGTATTACAGAAAATTATTTTGGTATTTTATTTTTCTAGTTTTAGTAACAAGGAAAATAAAATTATTTTGTGTTATCATTTATTTTCTGGTTTTAGTAACTAGAATTTATTTTCTGGTTTTGATAACTAGAAAATTATTTTGTGGTTTTCTGATTTTTGAAATCAGATATTTTTGTGATATTTTATATTCTAGTTTTAGTAACTAGGAAAATAAAATTATATTATTTTCTAGTTTTAGTAACAAGAAAAATAAAATTATTTTGTGTTATAATTTATTTTCTGGTTTAAGTAACTAGAAAATTAATTTGTGGTTTGGTTTTCTGATTTTTGTAATCAGATATTATTTCGGTATTTTATTTTACTAGTTTTGGTAACAAGGAAAATAAAATTATTTTGTATTGTAATTTATTTTCTGGTTTTAGTAACTAAAAAATTAGTTTAGTTAATCAATCATGTAACTTTGTGACTCAATCACAATCTGTTAATTTTGTAAGTGACTTATGGTTTCGTTTGATAGACCACTTATTTTTTAACCCTTTGTGAAAAGATGTTAATTCTTTTTATTTTATCATAGTTCATCGTAAGTATACATGGAAGAATTTGTTTCTAGAGTAAAATATTAGTTTTACAAACTAATTTTATTTTTATTACAATGTGGATTTATAGTCTTGAATTGTTTCTGCACTTGAGTTGGAAAAATATATATATATATATATATATTCACAAGAACATTTTAATGCATATTTAATTTGTTTATTTATGTACAAATCAAACTTATTAAATGAAGGTATATTTTGTCATTTTCAAGTTTAAAGTTTAAATGCGTTGGATTTTATTTATGAGTTGAGAATCCTTTTATTTCATGATGTAAGTGATGGGATCATGCATGTTTAATTTATTTTGTTAATTCATTATTTTTAGTTGATGCGTTTGATATGCATTCTTCACTGTATTTTAAAAGATTTAATTCTATTGTGTACAAAACAACAATTAGAATTTAAAGAAATAAAGAAAAGGAGAGAATTTGTTTGATTACAAAAATCAAACTCGAAATAATAAATAAATAAATAAATAACAGATTTTATTTTGTTACAAAAAACAAAATTAAAATCTGATTTAAACAAATAAAAATAACACATAAAATAAATTAAATAACTTACTTGATTTAATTTCTTCAATTATAACCGATCAAGTCCAAGAGTTTGACACTGTGTCCTTAAGATGATTCGCCCTCTCCACGGTGTTTTCGTAATTTGGACGCCTATCTCCCAGATAAAATGATCTACTACAAACAATAGCAAAGACTACAAATTGTTTGCCTAACTAACACACTAAGTGTTTATACTCTCTAACAAGAAAATAATGCAAAGAACATAAAAAGAATGTTTTCAGAATTATGAAGGACAAAAATTAAAGATTACTAAATCCAAATGAGGGTTGTCCTATTTATAGATGAAATGGTGGCTGTAGGATTTGAATTGAACAGGTATGAAACCTGTTGGCTTTGAATTCAAACAGATTTGAATCTGTTGAATTATATTTCAAACAGATATCAAAACCGGGAAGGGCCCTGTTTGGGTGTGCGTTAATACCAAACTAGTTTATTTCGGGAAGGGCCCTGTTTGGATGAACATTAAATCCAAACCAGTTTAATTGCTTGAAAAGGAGGGCCCCTGCTTGGATGAACAGTGAACCCATAGCAGTTTATTTGAATTAAATTCAAATATTTTTGGCCCAAAATTAGTATTAGTAACAGTGCCCAACTCAACCTCACACCACGACTGCTACTAAGCTCCACCGACCGGATCGGACGGACGGCTGGCCATGCATACAGGTGTGGTGATTTTAGGGTCCAATGGGTCTAGCCCATTTTGCCCATAACCTCTCCTCTAAAACACTTGGTACTCCTTGGGCACACCCCAAGTACCAAACCCATGCCTTATAAACCCTTTCAAAACCTCCCACCAAATCAATGTGGGACAAGCCTTATTCAAACTTTTAAGGAATTTCCACCAAAACTCCATTTCCATGGAGCATACTTTGGCTTCAATTTCTCATTCACTCGGTAATGGTTTTGAGCAACCAAATATACCACGTGAATCACAACGCGACATAGAACGCGTTACCACTTTGACCCGTGTAAATCGATGCACGGGGCCCACCTAAAATTTAGACCATACTTAGGAAAAAATTCTGATTTTATCCAGAATTTAATAACCATTTCCAACAATCTCCCACATGAATGGAATTTGATGACAACGGAAATGCAACAATATGCAGATTTATCGAAAGAGTATAAGTCGAAAATATCTTGCATCAGGATAGGTAGTTTTCGGCCTTGAACCTTCCCTAGTGATAACCTATCGGACTTACTGGCTAACCAATGGACGTGATGCCTTGAATTGTTCAGCCGTTTGTGTAAGCCAAGACAATAGATTTCACACAAAATATCTTCTAACACATCGTGGTTCTCACTGTTGTGTTCATTTTGGCCTTGAACGCCTTAGTTTTCATGAGTGTTTCTAGAGAATGCAATTTCTTTCATTCTCTTTAGAACCGCCCAGCTCAACACTCATATAGGTGATTCTTATTGTGAGTATCTTCTTATACTGCCTTGATTTTATGCCTTAATCAAGATATAAGTAATCATTAAAAGCAAAGCTTATCCTTATGCCCCCGCAGACAACATATGTTGCGATATCACTCTCACCATAGGAATGGGTAGGGAATTTGAATCCATTGGTGATTTCAAGCGAGCCATACATAACTTAGTTGTCCCTTTGAACTTAGTTCTTGGGATCTCCATCATATAAGTAGGGTTACCATTATGACGACTCTTATGTAATGTGCTTTAATCCCATCCCTTTGATGAACTATACACTAGCTTTTTTGTCAAACCTTTGTTAACTGGATCCGCAATATTCTCTTTAGATTTTATATAATCTATTGAGATTATTCCGCTTGACAATAATTGCCTTACGGTATTATGTCGCGATTTAATATGTCGTGACTTACCGCTATACATGTGATTCGCGCCTCTATTATTGCGTATTGACTATCACAATGAATGCAAATAGTCGGTATAGGTTTTGGCCACATTGAATGTCTTCTAAGAAGTGACGGCCATTCGCTTCTTCACCGCTTTGTCTAAAGCAATGAACTCGATTCCATTGTGGATCGTGGCGATGCAAGTTTGTTTCGTGGACTTCCAAGAAACAAAGCTAGCTTCCTAGAGTAAAGACATATCCATTAGTGGATTTTGAATCTTTAGTATCCGATATCCAATTGGCATCACAATAACCTTCAAATCAGCCGATATTGAGTAAAATTCAAACCATGATCACGGGTGAATCTTAGATATCTAAGAACCCGAATGATCGCTTCAATGGTCTTCTCGGGTTACTAGTGTACCTACTCAATTTATCGATAGCATAAGCTATATCAGACGAGTACAATTCATTAGGTACATTAGGCTTCCAATGATTTGGGAGTATTTTAATCGAGACATCGTGATCACCTTTATTTTTCGATAAATAAAGACTGATGTCTACAGGTGTCCTTGCTAAATTCAAATCATCCTTGATAAATTTATCAAGTATTTTCTCAATATAATGAGATTGAGATAATGCATATCCGTCAGATGTTTTAGTAATTTTCATTCCTAATATAACATTTGCGACCCCTATATCTTTCATATCAAATATTTTTGTTAAGCATTTGCTTAGTTGATTTGATCATCTTTTGACTGCTTCCAATGATGAGCATGTCATCCATATAAAGACAAACTATGACATATCCTTGGTCAGTGTTTTTAACAGAGATGCATTTGTCACATTCGTTTATCTTAAACCCATTAGTAAGCATTGCATGATCAAATTTTTCATGCCATTGCTTAGGTGCTTGTTTTAATCCATAAAGGGATTTTACAAGTCGACAAACTTTCTTTTCTTGCCCTGATACTACAAACCCTTCGGGTTGTTCCATATAGATCTCTTCATTTAGATCACCGTTTAAGAAAGCTGTCTTAACATCCATTTGATGTATTTCTAAATTAAACAACGCCGCTATAGCAATAAGCATGCGAATGGATGTTATTCTTGTCACAGGAATATGTGTCAAAATAATCCGCACCTTCCTTTTATCTCAGTAACCTTTAACTACAAGTCTTGCTTTATACTTGTCAATTGAACCATCTGCTTTCATTTTTCTCTTGAATATCCATTTATATCCAAGAGGTTTAGAACCCGTGGAAGATCCACCAATTCCCAAGTATGATTTTGCATAATTTATTCAATTTCATTATTTACAAATTTCTTTCCACAAAGGTGCTTCAGACTGTCATTGTCGCTTTTAAAGCTTTGAGGTTCATTTTCTAACAAGTATGTCGAAAATCTTGACCAAAGGATTTTGATATTCTCACTCTTTTACTTCTTCTTGGTTCATCATCGCTAAATCTCGCTGGTTGAGACCATTACTAGTCTCTTGTGTTTGATTGTCATTAGTCGCTTGACTTTGTGTACAATTATAAGTTCTTTTGTGAACTTAATTCCGCCTTTTCTTGTAACGAAAGACATGTTCAAAAACACATCATTCCTTGACTCTATAATAGTGTTCACATTTATATCGTATTTCTAATTTATAAGTCGAAACCGATATGCACTACTATTCTCGGCATAACCAATAAACACACAATTTCTGCTTTTTGGTCCAATTTAGTCTTTTTAGAACAGAACGCCAACTTTTGCCAAACACCCCACACTTTTAAGTATTTGTAGGAAGGTGGTCGACCTTTTCCATAATTCATAAGAATGCTTTTGGTTTTCTTGTGGGTAATCTATTAAGAACATAATTAGCGCATAATATTGCTTCCCCACAAGTTCTGGTAAGGTAAGCCCAAAATTTAGTAACATGCCATTCATCATTTATTGTCTATGATGTGCTTGATTCATAAATTTCAAATCCAAAAACTCCAAAATAATTATGATTACACAAATCAGAATTAATGTTGTGACAAAATCATATCCTCAAAAAAATTTTGCCTAAGAAATGAACAATTCAAAAATCCAATTGATTGTATACATTCTTGTAACTCATTTATAAATAAATGTCACTGTCATAAAAATATTTGTGACAGAAGAAAATTAAATTATCTCAACTAATGCAAGAGATACATCCCCATAATAATAAAATGGTTTATGGTTTAACAATTTCTACTACGCAAGTAAAATAATTATTAACAACATCTCATGCCACATAATTCAAAATAAACCAATAATCAACATAAAAGATTTCTTAAATTACTTTCCAATTAAACGGAACGATATAATTACATACATCTTCATGTTTAAATTTCTCTGTTGTTTAAACATCCATTCAAAATTGATTAGAAATATTAAAATTAACCTTCTTATAACAATTTATCATTCCAAATCACTTGAAATTATTGTTAAGAAATAACTTGAGTTGATATCATACATGCATATCAAACGCATCAACTAAAAATAATGAATTAACAAAATAAATTAAACATGCATGATCCCATCACTTGCATCATGAAATAAAAGGATTCTCAACTCATAAATAAAATCCAATGCATTTAAACTTTAAACTTCAAAATGACAAAATATACCTTCATTTAATAAGTTTGATTTGTACATAAATAAATAAATTAAATATGCGTTAAAATGTTCTTGTGAATATATATATATATATTTTTTTTTTTTCCAACTCAAGTGCAGAAACAATTCAAGACTATGAATCCACATTGTAATAAAAATAAAATTAGTTTGTAAAACTAATATTTTACTCTAGAAACAAATTCTTCCATGTATACTTACGATGAACTATGATAAAATAAAAAGAATTAACATCTTTTCACAAAGGGTTAAAAAATAAGTGGTCTATCAAACGAAACCATAAGTCACTTACAAAATTAACAGATTGTGATTGAGTCACAAAGTTACATGATTGATTAACTAAACTAATTTTTTAGTTACTAAAACCAGAAAATAAATTACAATACAAAATAATTTTATTTTCCTTGTTACCAAAACTAGTAAAATAAAATACCGAAATAATATCTGATTACAAAAATCAGAAAACCAAACCACAAATTAATTTTCTAGTTACTTAAACCAGAAAATAAATTATAACACAAAATAATTTTATTTTTCTTGTTACTAAAACTAGAATATAAAATATCACAAAAATATCTTATTTCAAAAATCAGAAAACCACAAAATAATTTTCTAGTTATCAAAACCAGAAAATAAATTCTAGTTACTAAAACCAGAAAATAAATGATAACACAAAATAATTTTATTTTCCTTGTTACTAAAACTAGAAAAATAAAATACCAAAATAATTTTCTGTAATACCAAATAATATTCTGCAATTGTTAATGACACCAGTATATTACTACTAGTTGTCAAAGAAAAGAGACAGTATATTACTACTATCTGTCAAATAGCATAAATCACTATTTATTTTTCCAACCAGAATATTAGTTTGAAAACACAGAAAATTAAATACAATGAAGATACCAAAAAGGATTCTGTCTTAAGAACACAGTGTCAAACACTGGACTTGATCAGTTTATAATTCGAACAAATTAAATCAAGTAAGTTATTTAATTTATTTTCTGTGTTATTTTTATTAGTTTAAATCAGATTTTAATTTTGTTTTTTGTAACAAAATAAAATCTGTTATTTATTTATTTATTTATTATTTCGAGTTTGATTTTTGTAATCAAACAAATTCTCTCATTTTCTTTATTTCTTTAAATTTTAATTGTTGTTTTGTACACAATAAAATTAAATCTTTTAAAATACAGTGAAGATTGTCCTACAATTTCTACCATCGGAAAAATTTCAACCCCCAAATGCCTTTTGCACTCCTCTTGACAAACTCTGACAAACAAACAAGTGAGTTCGACAAAACCAAAACTTAAAATAGCACCATTTTGTTTACACTTTTTTTTTTTTGTTTTTTGACTGTATGAACAATGGTCCTTTTAGTTGGTAAAAAATAGGATAAATTATAAATATATTTTTTAAAATTTGTTTAAAATATAAATTGTTTCTTGTGATTTAAAAAATTATAAATAATCTCTTGTCATAATTTTTTATTCAACATAATTATTTAAAAAAATGAAATTAATAATTACTCTCATATATAATAATAAAGTTACTTAAATTATTAATTGAAACATATTTATAATATTATTAAAAACTGTTAAGACTTGATAATTTATTAATAAAATGGACGATTTGTTATGAAAATAGAAATCTCAGAGAGTGAAATATAATTTCTAAAATCACAGTGGTCATTCATATTTTAATTAAATCTCAGGAGATGTATTTAAAATTTACTCAAAAATATAATAAGGTCTAAATATTTAGGTGGGGTCAAAGAAAGGGATTGAGGAGACTATCACAAGACTATGTGCAGAACCATCTTTACTGCACGGTTAATGGAGCCTTTTTTGGCCTTCATTCCAATCATCTGAACCATTCACTTTTTAGAACACATTGAGTAGAATTTACCTGTAAAAATTCAAGTTAATCGGAGATCGGTATTCTTTTCATCCAGACGTATTTGTATCTAAAAAATTGAATGGTAAATTTAATTTTAAGTATAAATAGGAATACAAAATATGTCTTGATGAAAGGTATACCGAAGTTTGATTAACTTGAATTTTTACGTGTATATTCTAGTCAATGTCTTCTAAAAATTGAACGGTTTGAATCGTCGGAATGAGATCCGAAAAAGGTCCCATTGATTGTACAACAGTCACTGCTACGTATGGTACACAACAACCTACCCAAACTGTCAAAGAAATGATTGTATGGACCCGTTTAGGAAGTAATTTTTTATTAAAATATGAAGTGAAAAACTAAGGGAGAATATAAAAAAAGTGGAGAGTGAAAAAATAATTATAAAATAATAACGATGCAAGTAATTTATGTATTTAATTATATAAATAAATCTTGTACCTTCATTAGTTAGAATTTTTTATTTTTTTTTCACTCTCCACTTGTTTGAAATTTTCCCCAAAAATAATATGTTTTAAAAGAATTTTAATTTTTTTTCAAAAACGTGCAAAAGTAGAGTAAACAAAAATGAATTTTTAATTTTTTTTTTGTATGAATTGAAAATTTGTTGAGTTTTTAAAATTTTTAACTTTTTAATTAAAATAATTGAGAAAATTACAAAAAGAACCCTAAGGTTGAGCCTTATAACAAAATAAACCTTAGTTTTTAATTTTGTTCATTTAAATCTTAATTTTGTTAATTTATTTTCAATTTAAACCATTTGCTTGTTTCTGTTTAGTAAAATTATTGGACGAATAGTATTTTAGTCATTAAATTTATTTTAAAAAAATATTTTATACATTTTTTTGTACACCTACATTAAGTATAATGACTAAAATACTCATTTTTCATCAATTTTATTTAAGAGAAATAAACAATGTCTCGACCCAACTCTGGTTGCTTAGGGCTGAAATTGTAACTTGCTAATTAATTCTAATTTTAACAAATTAAGTGGTGCAGATGGAAACAGAATGAAAGTAAGAAAATTAACTTCATTACTTAATTTTCTTCCCTGTCAATATTTTCCTTATTTATTTATTTATTTATTTTTTTTATCCTTAAACTTGAACATATCCTCCCTATTTATAAGAAGGCAAACGGTGACCATCAAGAAGCAAACCGTGGCCATCAAGAAGTCTTCTAGACAGATACGTGTCTAAGGCCAATCTTCCTTAGATTTGTACTTATCTCAATATATGCTCTTTTCTTTGGCTTTTTTTTATTTTTTATTTTTTGGTTTGATTTTAACTATTGGTTTAATTCTAATTTGACCCAATTCCTAAAACAATTATATACCATTTTTTTTAAATATTAAATTACACGTTATCACATATACTCTATTTATATATATATATATATATATTATGTGGTGTTTAATTAAATATTTAGGATGTCACAAACAATTAATTTATATTAAAAATAAATAAAATTAAAAATTAAAAAATTATTTTATTATAAGATTTCAAAACTTAAAGATATATATATATATATATATATATTGTAATTTTTCCAAAATAATTTCTTTCCATATCGAGGCCTATGTATTGGGTGCACCACTCCTTTCTAGCGTTATGAGGGGGAGCACCCTTGGAATACATCCTCAAAGCATTTTACGTAGCGTGATTGGCTAATAAAAAATTGTAAAAACATTAAATAGATAAGTCTTGTCTTTCACTAGACAATCTTTACTGTATTAAAAATAAATTATATTTGTGTACTTAATAATAAACAGAATACAAAAGAAATAAAGGAAATGAGAAACTGTTTGATCACAAAAATCAAAATAGTGTATAAAAATAAATAAATAAATAAATAACAAACAGATTTTTATTTTGTTACAAAGAGAAAATCAAATTCTGAAATAGAAAAAAAAAATTAAACAAAAAAGTAATCAAGGCACTTACGGTATTATTTTCTCGAACAAATTTTTGATCAAGTCTAGTGTTTCACACTATGTCCTTAAGACAGATTCGTCCTCTCCATGGTCATTTTAGATTATGGATGTCTATCTCCCAAGATAAAATGATCGACAATGAATAATAGCAGCACTACAAATTATTCGCACAACGAACACACTTTTTGTTTACACTCTTTCTTATAGAAAATTAAATGCAGCAAACTGCAAAGAGCAATAACAGATTTGAGGATGAAAATTGAGTGAAAAAATCAAATAAGAGCCTGCCTATTTGTAGATGACTTGGTGCCCATTCAGTTTGAATCCAACAAGTAGCAAACCTGTTTGAACAGATGTAGTACTTGTTCGGCATTGTTTGAATAGATACAACCTATTCGGTTTGAATTTTTAATAGATAATTGAATCTATTCGGTTTATATTGGACTGATATGGACTTGTTTGCGTATACGAATAATTTGGACACCATTTTGGAATTGTTTTCAAAATTTAAATTCAAAAAAGGTAAGAATTTAATTTCAGAAAAATAAAAATCTAAAATGTTTTTGGTCCAAAAAGATAAGCATTGGGCCGAACAAGCCTAACTCAACCTCAAACCACGCACCCGCGCCCAAGCCTAGGCCCAGCTCAGCTCGCCTGACCGACCGGATAGACGGCGGCGGCGGCGGCGCACACGTGTGTATTTATTTTTGGGTTCAATAGGTCTAGCCCACTTTGCCCATAACCTCTCCCTTCTACAAACTTGGAATGCCTTTTGGGGCCCTCCCTAAATTGCAAACTCAAGCCTTATAAACCCATAAAAGTTCTCCCACCAAACCAATATGAGACAAGCCTTTAATTCAAACCTTTAAGGAATTTCCACCAAATACTCCATTTCCATAAAGCTCACTTTGACTTCAATTTCCTATTCACCCGATAATGGTTTTGAGTAACCAAATATACTATGTGAATCACAACGCGGCATAGAACGCATTACCACTTAGACCCTACAACTTTGGTGCATAGGTCCCACCTAAAAATTAGACCAAAGTTGAGGAAAAAACTGATTTTTCCAAAACCATTTCTAACAATCCCTCACATGAATGGAATTTGATGACAACGAAAATGCAACAATATGTAGAATTTATCGAAAGAGTACAAATTAAAAATATCTTACATCAGGATAGGTAGCTTTTGGTCTTGAACCTTCCCTAGTGATAACCTATCGGACTTACTAGCTAATCAATGGACGCGATGCCTTGAATTGGTCGGCCGTTTGTGTAAGCCAAGACAATAGATTTCACACAAAATATCTTCTGATACATCGTGGCTCTCAGGGTTGTGTTCATTTTGGCCTTGAACTCTCCTGGTTATTCATGAGTGCTTCTAGAGAATTTAGCCTCTTTATTCTCATAGAATCGGCCCCAGTTTGACACTCATATAGATGATTCTAACTGTGAGTATCTCTTATACTTGTCTTGATTTTTATGCCTAAATGAAGATATAAGCAATCATTAAAAGCGAAGCTTATCATTAAACCCCTACATACAACACATGTTGCAGATATCACTCTCACCATAGGAATGGGTAGGGAATTTTAATCCCTTAGTGATTTCTGGCAAGCCACACATAACTTAGTTGTCCATTTGAACTTAGTTCTTGGGATCTCCAGTCATTTAAGTAGGATTACCATTATGATGACTCTAATGCAATAGGCTTTAATCTCATCCCCTTCGATGAACTATACACTTGCTCTTTTGTCAAACCCTCTGTTAACGGATCCACAATATTCTCTTTAAATTTTATATAATCTATTGAGATTATTCCATTTGAGAGAAATTACCTTGCAGTATTATGTTGACGGCAAATATGTCGTGACTTACTATTGTACATATGACTCTGTGCCCTGCCTATTGCAGATTGACTATCACAACAAATGCAAATAGCTGGCACAGGTTTTGGCCACATTGGAATGTCTTCTAGGAAGTGGCGAAGCCATTCTGGTTCTTCTCCTACTTTCTCTAAAGCAATGAACTTAGATTCCATTGTGGATCGTGCGATGCATGTTTGTTTTGTGGGTTTCCAAGAAACAGCAGCGCCATCCAAAGTAAAGACATATTTACTAGTGGATTTTGAATCTTTAGTATCCGATATTCAATTTGTATCAGAATAGCCTTCCAGTACTGCAGGATATCGAGTAAAGTTCAAACCATGATCACGGGATAAATCCTAGATATCTAAGAATTCGAATGATCGTTTTCCAATAGTCTTCTCCGGGGTTACTAGTGTATCTACTCAATTTATTGGCAACATAAGCTATATTAGGACGAGTGCAATTCATTAGGTACATTAGGCTTCCAATGATTTGGGAGTATTTTAGTTGAAACACCACACCACCTTTATTTTTTGATAAATAAAAACTAATGTCTACAGGTGTTCTTGTTATGTTCATATCATCTTTGATATATTTATCAAGAATTTTCTCAATATAATGAGATCGAGAATACCCATAAGATGTTTTAGCAATTGTCATTCCTAATATTACATTTGCGACTCCCATATTTTTCATATTAAATCTTTTGTTCAGTATTTGTTTAGTTGATTTGATCATATTTTGACTGCTTTCAATGATAAGTATGTCATCCACATAAAGACAAACGATGACATAACCTTTGTCAGTGTTTTTAACATAGACGCACTTGTCACATTCGTTTATCTTAAACCCATTAGTAAGCATAGCATGATCAAATTTTTCATGCCATTGCTTAGGTGCTTGTTTTAATCCAGAAAGAGATTTTACAAGCCAACAAACTTTCTTTTCTTACCCTGGCACTACAACCTCTTCGAGTTGCTCCATAAAGAGCTCTTCATTTAGATCACCGTTTAAGAAAGTTGTCTTGTCTTCCATTTGATGTATCTCTAGATTATACAACCCTACTATAGTAATAAGCATGCGGATGGATATTATTCTTGTCACGGGGGAATACGTGTCAAATTAGCCTTGACCTTCCTTTTGTCTGTAACCTTTTACCACAAGTCTTGCTTTATACTTGTCTATTGAACCATCTACTTTCATTTTTCTCTTAAATATCTATTTATATCTAAGAGGTTTAGAACTGGGTGGAAGATCCGCCAATTCCCAAATATGATTTTGCATAATGGATTCAATTTCATTATTAACAACCTTTTTCCACAAAGGTGCTTCAGGACCTGTCGTTGCTTCCTTAAAGCTTTAAGGTTCATTGAGGTTCATTTTCTAACAGGTATGTCAGAAAATCTAGACCAAAGGATTTTGATGTTCTTGCTCTCTTACTTCGTCTTAGTTCATCATTAGTTAAATCTTATTGGTCGAGACTATTACTAGTTTCTTGTGTTTGATTGTTATTAGTCTCTTGACTTTTTGTACAATCATAAGTTCTTTTATGTGAACTTAATTCATGTCCTTTCTTGTAAGGAAAAATATGTTAAAAAAATATAGCATTCCTTGACTCTATAATAGTGTTCACATTTATATCTGGTATTTCTGATTTATAAGTTAGAAACCGATATGCACTACTATTCTAAGCATAACCAATAAACACACAATACATTGTTTTTGGTCCTATCTTAGTCTTTTTTGGAACAGGAACTTCTACCTTTGCCAAACATTCCCACACTTTGAAGTATTTGAAGGAAGATGGTTGACCTTTCCACAATTCATAAGGAGTGCTATTTGTTTTCTTGTGGGGTATTCTGTTAAGAACATAATTAGCAGATAATATTGTTTCCCTCACCAAGTTCTACGGTAAGCCTAAACTTAGTAACATGGCATTCATCATTTTTTAAGGGTTCTATTTTTCCTTTTAGCAATTTCATTTTGCTGTGGAGAATAGGGTACTGTAGTTTGGTAAATAATGCCATGTTGTGCACAAAATTCATTTAAAGGTGTATCATATTCACCACCCATATCACTTTTAACCATTTTAATGGTTTTACCAAGTTGATTTTCAACTTTAGTTTTGTACAGTTTAAACTTTTCCAAGGCTTCATCTTTACTTCTAAGTAAGTATGCATAACAATATCGTATGAAATCATTGATAAATGTTAGGAGATACTTTTTGCTTCCTCTAGTTTGAACAAACTTAAGATCACACACATTAGCATGAATTAATTCTAGAGGTTCGATTTTTCTTTCAACCGATTTAAATGGAGCCTTAGTTAGTTTTCCTTCTACACAAATCTCACATTTGTGATTAGGATCAATTTCAAACTTTGGTATATAATCTAAACCAATTAATCTATGCAAAACATCAAAATTTACATGTCCTAATCTAACATGCCATAAATTTGACTCAAGAATATAAGCAAAAGATGTGTTATTCTTATTAATAGCAAGTTTTGGTACAACCGTCATTACATTTAACTTAAAGAGACCATCGCTCATGTATCCCTGACCAATATACATACCACTCTTTGTTAATACAAATTGATTAGACTAAAAAACGAGCCTAAAACCATTCTTACTTAACAAAGAACCAGAAACTAAATTCTTCCGGATGCCTGGTACATGCAGTACATTGTTGAGGCTCAGTTCCTTCCTCGATGTCATCTTGAAGATTACTTTCCCTTGTCTAGCCACAGCAGAAGTAGATGAATTTCTCATGAATAGTTGCTCGCTATTTGAAGCCTCATTATAAGTAGTGAACATCTTCTTGTCCGCGCAAATGTATCGAGTTGCCCTAATGTCAACCTACTATTTCTTGGGATTTCCTACCAAATTAGCCTCAGACACCATAGCAGAGAGATTGATGTCATTTACCCCGTTAGAGATGTAATCAAGTTCTATCACATTGGCATGATTGGTAGTCTTTTTGCTTGTACTTCAGCGATCCTTCTTAGGGCGGCAACAATCAGAGGCTCGATGTCCAGTCTTGCCACAATTATAGCATTTTTCTTTGAACTTCTTATTGCCATTGTTGTCATCTTGTTTAGGACCATCTCTAGCAAACTTCCTCTTTTTGTTATGTAGTTTGGGTACATGTTCAACCACATTAGCCTTGGACTCAATGGCATTTTTACCATTCATCTTTTCAGTCTTACGGTTATCTTCCTCAATTCTTAGTTTTACAATAAGTTCATCTGTGGTCATCTTTTTGTGTTTATGTTTTAAATAATTTTTGAAATCTTTCCAAGCCGGTTGTTGTTTTTTCCACTAATTCAGCGACTTAGAAAGACTCGCTCAGAGACATACCCTTAGCATGAATATCATGCGAAATTAATTAAAAAATTTGAACTTGAGAAATTACCGTTTGAGAGTCTACCATTACAAAGTCCAGAAATTTACCGACAACAAATTTCTTTGTTTCGGCATCCTCTGTGTTGTATTTTTTCTTCAAAGAATCCCACAATTCTTTTGTTGTTTTCAGAGGACTATAAATATCATACTGCATGTTGTCTAGGCCATTTAGGATGTAGTTTCTATACAGAAAATCAGAATATTTCCAAGCGTCTACAGCGGTAACAACTTGTCTATCACTTTCATTATCTTCAAGTACTGGAGCCTCTTCACGGAGAAATCGAGCCAAATTTCAGGTTGTAAGATAGAATAGCATTTTCTGCTACTATCTGTTAAACTCGGTGCCATTAAAGTTTTCCGGTTTTTCTCCATGATTTATTGGAACTCGAACATGGTTCTGGATAGAGACCGGAGTCGTTGTAACAATTGGAGTACCACTTTCAATTGCAATAGCCATAATATTTGATTACAAAAATCAGAAAAACCAAAACACAAATTAATTTTCTAGTTACTAAAACCAGAAAACAAATTATAACACAAAATAATTTTACTTTTCTAGTTACTAAAACCAGAAAAATAAAATACTATATCCTAATTTTCTGTAACACTACTACACAAACTAATATTTTGAAATTGTTAATGGTAAACAGTATATTACTACAATTTATCAAACAGTATATGACTACTATTTGTATTTTCCAATCAATTTTATAAAAACACAGAAAATTAATACAATGAAGACAAAGAAAATAGGTATGTCTTAAGATTGTTGGACAATTTTCATTGTATTAAGAATAAATTATGTTTGTGTACTTAACAACAAACAGAACACAGAAGAAAAAAAGGAAAGGAGAGAGACTGTTTGATTACAAAAATCAAAACAGTGTATATAAATAAATGAATAACAAACAAATTTTTATTTTGTTACAAAAACAAAATCAAAATCTGAAACAGAAAAAATAATTAAACAAAAAAAAGTAATCAAGGCACTTATGTTGTTAATTTCTAACAAATTTTTGATCAAGTCTAATGTTTAACACAAAGGTCCTTAAGACAGATTTGTCCTTTCCATGATACTTTTAGATTGTGGACGTCTATCTCCTAGGACAAAATGATCCACAAGGAATAATAGTAGCACTACAAATTATTCGCACAACAAACACACTTTGTGTTTACACTCTTTCTCATAGAAAATTCAATGTAGCAAAATGCAAAGAGCAATAACAGATTTGAAGATGAAAATTGAGTGAAAAAACCAAATGAGAGCCTGCCTATTTAAAGATGACTTGGTGGTTCGGTTTGAATCCAACAGGTAGCAAACTTGTTTGAACAAATATAGTACCTGTTCGGCACTGTTTGAATAGATTCAACCTGTTCGGTTTGAATTTTGAACACATAACTGAATATGTTCGGTTTATATTGGACAGATATGGACTTATTTAGGTGTATGAATAATCTGGACACCATTTCGGAATTGTTTTCAAAATTTAAATTCAAAAAAGGTAAGAATTTAATTTTAGAAAAATAAAAATCCAACCTCACACCACGCACCCATGCCTAGGCCGAGCCGAGCCCAGCCCGTTTAGAAGGACGGTGTCGCGCACGTGTGTGTTTATTTTTAGGTCCAATGGGTCTAGCCCACTTTGTTCATAACCTCTACCTTCTACAAACTTGGGACGCTCCTTAGGGCCCTTCCCAAGTTGCAAACTCAAGCCTTATAAACCCATAAAAGTTTTTCCACCAAACCAATGTGGGATAAGCCTTTAATTCAAACCTTTAAGAAATTTCCACTAAAAATTGGCTTCAATTTCCCATTCACCCAATAATGGTTTTGAACAACCAAATATATACTACGTGAATCACAACGCGGCATAGAACGTGTTACCACTTAGACCCCCCAACTTTGGCGCATGGGTCTCACCTAAAACTTAGACTAAAGTTAAGGAATAAACTAATTTTTCCAAAACCATTTCTAACAATATCTAATATTCATTTAAAGCGCATGATTTGTCCTTTTTCACAATACAAGATATGATCTAAATGTGATATTTAAATTCAAGTCTTTAACCCATTAATAATTGTAAATATATATACATATATTTTTGTTATGTAGGGTATTTTAAGTCAACTTACACGCATCAGACTAAATCCCTACAGCCTGAACAAGCTCTCCGAAACAGGGCTTACGCCTAGTGGTCCGCGACCCCAAGGTATGCGTTTGTTGGCTAGGGGATTCGAACCTAAAATCTGGGAGAGAGCAAACCTCTAGGCCCCAGTTGTCACCCACTAGGCGAACCACCCTGTGGTTATAATTGTAAATATAATTGCGTGAACATGAGAGAAAAGCTGATTAAATACATTGCGGAATAATAATAATAATAATAATAATAATAATAATAAAACAAAAAAAAATAAAACAAAAAGGTTTAAAAAATATATTTTAGAGATACAATTAGTTTGAATGGTTAGGATTAATTTTAAGTTTAATCCAATGGTGTAGATGGGTTATTAAACTGATAAAATCCGATCTAAAAGTGTTAATTTCAACTATCCCAAATCTTGCCAGCTATCCCCCAAATCTCACCCTTGATGTTGCCAAACCCAAATCTCTACAACAAACCTCTCTCGCCTAACTCAAATCTCTATCTCCTTTTGCTAATTATATGGTTTGATTTTTACGATATTTAAAATATTATGGGATAATTTGTGATATTTTAATATACATATTTCACATTCTTTGACACAAAATACTACATGTTAAAATATATGTTGTATGATGTATGTGTTATAAATATTATTTAAATAGATTTTACTATGCATCATATATTTTTTAATAGAGAAGTTACTATTCCAATTACTATGCAACTTTTGAAATTCGTAAGGTTTTGGAGGAAAAATCAGAAATTACCATTTATTGAAAGTGACCCTAGATCACTAATTTCAAAACTCCACCTACAATTTTTTAAGATGAGAAAAGAGGTGTCTCGCGTGCTCGAAGCTACAATTTGTGGGAGCATCGTCCTGCAACGGATAGATATATTTTTGCTATATAAAAAGTACTTTAATTGAAGAAAAATAGAGTAGAAGAGAAGAAGAAAAGAAAATAGAAGTGATTATATCTTGTGATTCTCAAAACAATATTGTACTTTATTGAGTTATATTATTTGTGAGAAAATTGTTGCGAGTTTCAGTAAAATTGTAAAAAGGTTTTTTTCCCTTATTCATTTTATACTTGTAAAAAGAGAGAGTTTTTGTGAGTGATTTTTTGAGATAACACCACTTGGGTTAGATGTGACCAAGCATCGGATTCAAAACTAGTTGGGATATTTTTGTGAGTGACTTTTTTGGAATAAAATCACTTGGGTTAGGTATGATTAGGCACCGGATTCTAAGCTAGTCGGAGTGATTGAGATTGGTCACTTGTTGTAAAGGTTTACTAGCGTCACGACCAAAACCCACCCTTATAGGTTTAGTGTTGTATAACTAGGCAGTAATCCTGGGATTACCAAATGCCTCTATATAGATCATCACATAATAAGGGGCTGTGGAAATAGATATATAAAACATAAATAGTCTATAGAGCTGTGTAGACATACACGGGACAAAAATTTTAAACTTTAATTACACACATACATGACGTCATATTAACAAAGTCTTATGTCACTGTCACATGTACACAAAATCAAATTGGGACTTAGCCCAAGAGATGGTTATACAAAAACTTGTTCAAACCAAATATAGAAAGTAGAAAACTTATACATAAATCAGAAACTTAACCACATGACTTCTTCTGGAACCTCCTCGGAAGGCACAAGGGTTGGCCGACCAAATAAAATTCTAAGCATTCATCATTGAGCCTGGTTGCGCTCCTGATCACCTACATACATAAATAATACAGTAAGCTAGAGCCTAGTGAATAATAACAGAGTCAAGGGGTTTAATTGAATGATGTCTCTTATCAAATTTGGAAAGTTGATTCATGTTTATCTCAAAATTAGAAACAGATCCATATTCACATTCTCATTCAAATCATATACAAAAATCAGTGTTCCTGCTTGATCATACATAGTACATCCATTAGTGCTAACAGAACAGATGCAGAATAGATACATAGTAGATGCATAACAAATGGTGGTTATGAGTAACCAGTTCCATAAAGGAACCTCCGAATTCGGGTAACAGGTAACAAATAACAGATATGTTGAGCACCATAATGGAGCCTCCGGTATGGGTAATAGATAATAGATATACTAAGTACCATGATGGAACCTCCGATACCGGGTAATAGCTAACAGATATCACATTATGCTAAAGATGCCACGAATATATTGTCAGAAATTGGACAATCATTCATTATACAGAACATATCATTTCAGAAAACAAATCTTATTTCATCATACAGAAAATAAATAAAGTTGAATGTAGCTTTACTAAGTTATTACTCACAGATGGCTCAGAAACAGACAAACAGAGCAGACAGATCAAATAGCTTACGGTGTGTACCCTATACAAACAGATAACGGATACACACTGAAACACACACTCCGAAAATACTTTACATATTACGTTTCGTTCTTAATGTGTTTCTAAGTCCTATCCTCAATATTATGTCTTAATTAGGGCTTAAAAATTCCTAGGATGCAATGAGGATGTTAAAATGTAATTTGAAACACTTAGCTAAATTTTAAAAAATAGGGTAGTCCGCTCAAGCACAACTTCTACCACTCGAGCGGTCTGTAAAGTCTACAAAAGTACTGGTTGCATGATTTTTCGGCTCGACGGTCACTTGAGCGCAAGACTGAATAAACAAGGTCCTTGCTCAAACGCAACTTTAGCCGCTCGAGCGGTCTGCAAAATTTTGTAAAACTTCTGGAAGCATGAATTTTACACTCGAGCCAACTTCTTCTTGCTCAAGCTGAGATGTAAAGAAAATGGTGGTCACTCGAGCACAGCTTTGGTCACTCGAGCGGTGATGCTGAATTCTGAAATTTCCAGATTGATGTTCAAGATGCAGAACTCAATTCCAAAGCTTTAAAACACATCCTTTGGGCTCAAAACTTAAGAAAACATGTCCAAACTTGTAAAATATTAAGAATTAAGGATCATTTCACAAAATCAAAATCCAAAAGTATGCCAATTGTGCAATATCAAACTTGAAACTTAAAGAACAAAACATGAAGACAACATGCATGAATTGTCTTGGCTTCAAAGCTTACAAACATGATCAAATGAGTGTTCAACTCAAATACATATTGAATTCTTAGAACAAAGCCAAAATAAGGATATGTAAGAGGAAATTCTTCGGAAAACAACGTTAAAATGCCATGAAACATGCATGCATGCATGGCTTGAGTTTTAATTCTTCACTCTTAACTCAACTCTTGTGATTCATTTCCCAATTCACATGAATTCTGACATTAGCTATCTTAATTACATAACTAAAGGGTTAAATTCTTACCTTAGCATCTCAATTGTGCTCTAGATGGCTAATTGTTTGAGTTTCCCAACCAAAACCTCCAAGTTCTTCTAATTTTCTACAATCTTCAAGCTTGAATCTAATTCTTCCTACTCTCTCTCTCTCTTTCTCTCTCCTCCATGTTTGAGCTCAAAAGATAAGGAAATGAAGGTGTATCTAATGCGCCTAAGTCAACAAGTTGGCTTATATAGGCTTGATCAGGTTTCCTTAATTAAGCTTGGTTTATGCTTATGTAATTGGTATTATTTTATTCTAATTATTTGATTCCAAATTGAATTTTAATTAAACATACCATAATTTTCTAAAAATTGCAAATGACACATAAACCAAGTCAATTTCGTGATCAGATGCCAATAAGGCTTTCAATTCACATAATGAAACAGAAACGCAGATAAATAATTCTACGACAGACATATATAATCAAATATCATTTAACATATGCAATTAACACCAGATTTCATTTTAATTTCTCATTAGGCATTCTTAATCTTGCAATAGATGTTAATTATGGATCAGGGTTGTTATAGTCTTTCCTCTTTAAAGAGTTTGGTCCACCAAACTCGAATTACCTTCAGTTTGGAAGAACATTGGGTCCAATGGAAATAAATCCGGATATCTCTTCATCATATCTTCTTTGGTTTCCCAAGTTGCATAGGTCTCTCCGTGGTTTTGCCAATCAATCTTCACTAATGGAATTTCTTTATTTCTTAGTCTTTGATTTGGCGGTTCACAATCTGTATTGGCCGTTCTTCATAGGTGAAATCATTTTTCAATAGTACATGAGTTGGATGAATAACATGTAATGGATCCCTCAAATAATCTCGGAGCATTGAAACATGGAAAACATTATGCATTCGCTCTATGATCGGAGGTAGGACCATTCAATACGTTACCGGATTGATTTTCTCAAGAATTTCAGACAGCCCAATATATCGTAGTGCCAACTTGTCCTTTACTCCAAACCACATTTGGCCTTTCATTGGAGTTACTTTGATAAACACATGATCCCTGACTTCATATTCCCTATCTCGCCTCCGTACATCCGCATAACTCTTTTGACAACTCTGTGTAGTTTTCAAACGTTGCTGAATTAATTTAACTTTTTCAGTCGTCTCTTGAACAAGTTCCAATCCCAATAACGGTCTATCACCTACTTCGGCCCAACAAACTGGAAATCGACATTTCCTACATACAATGCTTCATAAGGAGCTATTCCAATACTTGAATGATAGTTGTTGTTGTTGTACACAAACTCGGCTAGTGGGAGGTAAGTCTTCCAACTCCCTTGGAAATCTAACACACACATCCGTAATATATCTTCCAAGGTTTGAATAGTTCGCTCAGATTGGTTGTCTATCTGTCGGTGATAAGCACTATTCAATCTCAATTCAGTTCCCAAAACTTATTGCAAACTTTGCCAAAACCTTGAAGTGAATTTGGAGTCTCTGTCAGATACAATAGATATAGGTATTCCATGCAGTCTCACAATTTCATTCACATAAATGTTAGCCAATTTATCTGCATTGTAAAGAGTTTTAACAGGCAAAAAGTGAGCAGACTTAATTAAATGATCAACAATGACCTAGATATAATCCATACCTCGGGAGGAGTGAGGCAGTCCAATAATTAATTTCATCGTAATGTGCTCCAATTTCTATTTCGGTATTGGAAGCGGCTGAAGTAATCCAGCGAGGTCATTGATGTTCAACTTTTACTTATTAGCAATGCAAACACCTAGCCACAAAATTAGCAACACTTTTCTTTATTCCAGGCCACCAGAAATTTTGCTTCAAATCTTTGTACATTTTCATATTACTCGGATGCATAGCTAATTTTGAATTGTAAGCCTCAGTGTTCTTAAGTTAGAACAACCCAGTACACAAAGTCTGTCTTGAAATTTCAGCACACTATTCTTAACTACAAATCCTGGCCTTGGTCTTATGTTAATTTTATTCACAATTCTCTTTAGAAATTCATCTTTAAGTTGTTTCTTTCTAATTCCTTCAATAATTGCAAGTTGGGCAGAGATGGCGGCTAGAATTCCACACTGTTTGCACAACACAATTTCAATCTCATTCTTCTCCAAGTCACATAACAACTTTTTCTAACCGGAGAGCAAACATGACAAATTCCCAATTGACTTTCTACTCAATGCATCTACAACTATATTTGTCTTTCTTGGATGATATAGAATTTGCAAGTCATAGTCTTTTATCAACTCAAGCCATCGTCTCTGTCTCATGTTCAATTCCTTTTGTGTAAAGAAATATTTTGGACTTTTGTGGTCAGTATACACAGAAGTCACACCATACAGATAGTGTCGCCAAATTTTCAAAGCAAACACCACAACTGCTAGTTCAAGGTCATGAGTTGGGTAGTTCTTTTCATGAGGTCGGAGTTGAGGAGAAGCATAAACAATCACTTTCCATTTTGCATTAGCACACATCCCAAGCCTTTATATGAAGCATCACTGTAAATTTTGAATCTATATGTACTATTAGTGTAACAGGCCCGAGGGGTACCCGTGCGCGTTAAACAGTTCGGACTCCCGAGATCTCTTTGATCTCAATGTGAAACATAGATGAGAGTCCAGATTTGGCAACTTTTATTGAAAATCCATTTTATTGTAATTTTGTCAAAAATGGACTGCGTCATCAGATCTCAGAGTCGCCACCTAATATTTTGGGAAATTAGGAAACCCATGACTCGGTGCCAAAGGCCACTGTTCGTCGTAACCAAGGATGCTTGGCTCGGAACCTTAGGTATGAGAGGGGAAGATCAATAATGAGCACCCCCGCTCACCCGATTAAAAGATCGGCTTCTACTAAACCATGATATGACTTTTATTTTCTTTATATGTTTATGTTCTGATTATTTTAGTAAATCCTAAAATTTACTATGTGAAGCATACAAGTATAGACTAGTTTGCTGAAATTGGAACAATTCAATTTCATGTTTGTTTTGCAAAAAGAGTTTGAATTTGCCACTTGACAAAGTGGGCTAAAGTTTGTGAATTTGCCACTACAAAGTGGGCTTAAAACGTACAATCTTTGAATCATTCCAATTTAAGCAACAAGCCTTCATCCACAGGCATTCAAACAGTTTATCATTTAAGCAATTAGCCTCATGGTAGGATGCTAACACATAGTAAGAAAATCACACACAAATGGGATGCTAAAGCATAAAAACTCACAGATTGACCGACGTCCCTCGAACAGCTACAAAACAAAGTTAGTAAAATATGCATGATCTTATATACAAAATCCTAATGCAATTCACTCAGGAGATGCACTAAAGATTCGACTTCTAAAATATGGCATGTGAATCATCTCAAAACATATGATAGCGTACAGAATCACAGAAGAATTGATTAAATCCACACATGTAAATGTAGCCGAATCTTAATGCATGAGACATAAATGTAAAGCATGGATATGCATGACATGTCAGATATATACATATGTACAGTTAGGGAAAGCGATAAAAGAATGGGATAGAAAGAAGCGGGGTGGGGGAATTATTATAATACTTGAATTATTAAGATCCGAATGAGGGAGAGAGAAGAGAAAAATAAAATAAAATAAAACCTCACAACCACTCAAAATAAAAATAAAAGTTTTAAAACCCGAGCCATTCAGCAACTAACAAACATCCATGTATCTTCAATCCAATCCAGCCCATGTAAACACATCTTCCATGTAGACCCCACCAAAATCACATTGATCCAGTGCTTTTTGGGTTGAAAGTGGAAGCCAATTCTGTGGAGGTGATTGAGTTCAACAAACAGTAACCGGTACTCCATATACACTTTGTGTGAGGCTTCAACAACCCCACCATTGTTAAGAAAGATAGTGCCACACAATATCACAACTACCAAAACCCTAAGAAACCAAGAAGAGGTCAGCTCCAAAGGGGCAAGCCTTGCGAGGCTTTGCAAGCCCACAAACCAGTCCCTTGGCCATCAAGTGTTCCCTAAAGATGGAAACCCCAATCGACTTTCTCAAATATAAGCCGCCTTCCACCATTTCCAATAGCGGTAGTCGAGGGAGCAACAAGAGTGCCATCGATGCGGATTGTGATGGCTCGTTTGCTTCTGCTCACCATAGAAATTTGCTTTGTGAAGCAAATACCTTCTGTGGGACATAGATTGTTGTGGGGTTTGCAGAGGCACAAGTCAAGGTCCCATGCACTTAGGAAAGACTTGGTTGAGTCTGTCTTCCCATCTGGTTTGGCTCCCGAATTCACCACATTGTATGTAACTGCAGTTGCTAATGGTTGATAGAAAAAGGTCAAGAGAATGGCAATAACAAGATAACCACTAGGGAGCGCCATTTTCATGAGAGAGAGAGAGAGAGAGAGAGAGAGAGAGAGAGAGAGTATGAGTTTGAGTTTGGATGGTCTGTGTGGTTTGCCGAGAGGGAGATAGAGCTGAGAGAGAATTGGAACTGAACATCGTGAGGGTGTGTGCTGTGTGCGTGTGTCTGGGTGTGTCTTAGAGGTGGTGTGGTATCTCATGTGCATGTGAGTGAGAGAGGTGGGTTGTGCATGGGTGCCACTACCGTGTGTAGTGTGATGGTGGTGTGCATGCCGTGAGTGGATGTATGGTTTGTGAAGTTGGTGGTGTGTGAATGGCCGTGGGTGTCGTGTGGTGAGTGTGTGCAGTGTGTTATGCCGGGTGTGTGTTGGGTGGTGTCAATGGTGGCTTGGTGAGAGTGTGGGACTGTGTGGGAGGGAGAGAGAGCTCGTGTGCCTCGTGGGTCTTCTCTCCTCTCTCCCGTGTGTCTGTGCGTGTGTCTTTGAGGCTGTTAGCAGCTGGTGTGTTTGGTGAGAGAGGAGAGAGAGAGAGTTGTGTTTGGTCTGCCGTGGGTGTCTTCTCCCTCTCCCCGTGTGTGTCCCCCCGAAGCTGTGTGTGTGATCCTTGTCTCTATCTGAGCTGTGTGTGTGATCCTTGTGTGTATGTGAGCTGTGTGTGTGTGCCTCATGTCTGAGTGTGTGGGTGGTGTTGAGTGGTGCATGTGTTTTTTTCTCTCCTCTCTCCCATGTGTGTGTGTGTGTGTCCCTCGGTTCCTTGATCAGTGCCCTCTCTAAAATCTTTTTCACATACTCACCTTCCTTTTGAAACCGCCCCCCTCCTCATCTCCTTTATTTTCTCAACTTTTTTTTTCCATCATTCATTCCCCACCCGAGAACATAATCATCATCTCCTCTACTCTCTTTTTCAAAAACAATATTCTCCACCTCAACCCATCATCATCATGTTTCCATCACCTTATTATTATTTTCTTTTCTTCTCTTCTCTTTTCTCTTTTTTTTTTTATATTATTTTCTTTCTTTGTTTATTTTTTTTTATTTTCTATTTTTTTTCTTTAGTTTATAAAATATTTATCAATTTATATAAAACACACTTAAACATATGTACACACACATAAAAAGTATATAAAATATATATAAAATTATAAAATAGTACAAATTCATAAAATATTAGTGATATAAAATATTTTGGCAAAAATGGGTGAGGTTTGGAATTAAAGGTTCAATTTGATTTTTCGGCTGGGAAATTCATAAAATGGCACATTCTAATTTTCATCAGCGGGTGGTCAAAAGAAAACGCCCAAGTCTTAGGGCTGGTCAAAATGGGGTGTCTACAATTAGGCAAAGTCAAAATTGGTGTAGTTACTAACCTGGTCTTCAATTCATGAAAGGCTGACTCTTGTTGATCATTTCAATCAAATGATACATTTTTCTGTGTCAACAACGGCATGGTAGGTTTGGAGATATCTTTTATAAATCTTCTATAATAACCATCAAGCCCCAGAAAACTTCAAACTTCTGACACATTTGTTGGTCTTGGCCAGTCTACAATAGCTTTAATTTTTGTTGGTCCATGAATATGCCATCCTTGTTGATTACGTGCTCCAAAAATATCACATTGTCCAGCCAGAATTCACATTTGGAGAGTTTTGCATACTGTAGACACCCCATTTTTGACCGTCCTCAAGACTAGGTTGTGCTTGCAGGTACATCCAGCCACAAGTTCGATTGCTCGTCCAGTACTCAACTTTCGCAGCGGAATGTCACAGGTTGAGCTTTCCAAACCCTGTATCCTTTCTGCCCCATTCTTGGACCATATGTTGGTCCTTTTAGCATGCTTCTCATGGTGCACTGCCGGCCACTGCCGGCCATGCATTTATCATTGCCTGTCATTGATGAAGCCTACCAGCCATCAATGAGGCACTGTCGGCCACCACTGATGGCCAGCAGAATACCTTGTCTCAACAGATTTCACTCCAGATCTTTTGAGCCAACTGGTTTTCACTCATCCCTCCTCCATACACGTGTATAGAGGGATGAGGCCCTTTTCAAGCTTGTTTAACAAGCTTTGCATTGCCTCTCTTCTATATAAGGAGATGCTCCTCCTTCATTTCAGAGGTTCAGAAAATTGAGGATTAAGAGCTATACATATAGTTTTGTATCTATCTTGCTTTGGTTCTTCATTTTGTGGTTCAAAAGTGTAGTTTTACCACACTTTAACACACAAACACACACTCAAACACCTTGCTTGTGTTGCTGAGGCTTCTTGAAGTTTTTTGGGTGTTCTTGGGCTGGTTTAAGCTCAAAGAGGTTGCTAGAGTTGCAGTAGTAAAGAAGGTCTTCAAGGGTGAGTCTTTAACCCTTAAATCCCCCATTCTTGCTTAAGATTTTAGCCTTATTTGCATACTGTTTTAAGCTTAGCTCTCAACTGGAAAAAGTTTTGTTTTGCATGCTTAAAAAGTTTGTTTAAGGTCACTTTTTCGTTTGGGGTGGCTTACCCCCCCTCCGTCTTAGGCCTTATTAGGCCTTGTTTTGAGCCATCCCTTTAGGCTCTTGTTGTAGCCTTTGCATGACCTTTCTACCACTGAAATCCAAAGGATTTTCAGTGGTGGAAAGGTGGCTCTGGAGAAAAAATAGGAGAGGGTCATCCCCTCTCCTTATGTCTTGTTTACTTGTCATATATGCCTCATGTTTGAGCATGTGTTTTAAGCTTGTGTTGGCTTGTTCTTAGCATGTATTTGGGGTTATTTTAGTATGCCTTAGATCTATTTTTGGTTGTCTTGATCATCCCTTGCATGCCTAATACACTCGTAGTGTAAATATCTTAAACTAGCTTTGTATGCTTCATGAAGTAGCATGTCATTCTAGCTTGATTTGAGTCCATTTCATCATGATTTTGGTGATTTTTTGCCAGGTCATACCTTTGTAGGGTTTTGTTTGATCACCTCTTGCATGCCTCATGCACTTGTAGTGCAATTTTATGAAATAGCCTAACATGCATCATGTTGTAACATGTCCTTCTAGCATGCTTTAGGCTTAACTTCAAGAACATTTTGTCCATGTTTTAACATGCTTTAGCTCTGATTTTGGTTGTTTTGGCCATGCATGCCTTGCTTTGTATAGCTCTAGTGCATTCTAGCTTGTTAGCTTTGTGCATCAAGTCCACTAGCATGCTTTATTTGGACTATTTGAACGATTTGGCATCATTTATTATGTGATTTCAGTTCTTGTTCCATGGCCAAACACTTGCATTTTTCACTTATTCAATGCGTTGGAGGGTTTGCCCCTTTATGCCTTAACATGAATCATTGCGTATGCCTTCATGCCTACGCTTGCGGACCATCATTTCAATGCTTATTTGGGGTTATTTTGCCATGATATAACTCTAATTTTTGTTGCTTAAGTCATCCCATGCCTGGTCTTAATAGGTGTAGTGTAATCTACCTTATTTGCCTTGTATGCATCATGCCTTATGCCCTTCATGTTAGCTTGTTTTGGCTTCTTTTCATACATGTTTTAGTATCATTTTGACATATTCTAGGACTATTTTGGGTTGCCTTTACCATGCCCTTCATGCTTGGTATAGCTGTAGTGCAATTGGCCTTGCTAGCTTTGTGATTTGTTGACTCATGCATGCTATCTTTGAGCTATTTAGATGATTTGGCATCATTTAATACTTCATTTCAGAGCATCTAGGACTTCCATGTTCCCGCTTCTTTCATGCCTTGAATGCCTTTAAGTGCTGTGCATTGTTGCCTAGTTTGTGGCTTAGCTTGTATGCTTGCATGCTTAGGTCTTTGGGCCCTCATCTCAGCATGTTTTTGGTCTTTGTTAAGACCTACTTGAGCTCTGTCCATGCTTAGTTCATGCTTTTGTGCCATGTATTGCATGCCCCTTTTGTAGCCCTCTTTACTAGCTTCATGCTTTAAGGACTCTGGTATGCTATGCTTGGTTTGTTTGAATGATTTGGCATCATTTCTTGTCTAATTTCAGAGCCTTTAGTGTTGTTACACTCCCATGTTTATCACTCCTTGAGCCTTCTTGAGGGTTGTGCTCTTAGGCCTACTTGGTTGGCCAATGCATTGTGCATGCATGCCTTGCCTTTTGTGCCTTAGTTTTGGTGTTAATGGCCACTGATTTGGGCATGGCTGAGGTCTGTCCATTTTGATTTAAGTCCATCTTTCCATGTTGTTGCATGCTTGTCTTGCATGTTGTTGCATACTTGTTCCATTTGGCATGTTGTTCAAATATTGTTACATTTCATCATGTTCGCATGCTTGAGTTGCATGACATTTGCGTGCTTGTTGCATTGCTTGGTACATTGTGTGTTGTGGCATGTTTTTGCATGCTTGACATATAGCATGTTGTTACATGCTTGTTCCATTGTATTGTTGTTGCATGCTTGGGTTACATTGCATACTTGCATGCTCATATTGCATTAGCATTGTGTTTGGTTTGGGTGTTAAGCCAAACATGAGAAACGAGGAATGTTTCATACTTGAAGTGATGAAACGTGCCTCAATTCTCGGTCACCGACGCTCTTGACGATGCATGACAGAGTTCTAGGCATTTATGTGTTTTTGTGCATTCATTTTACATTGAATTGCACAAGTTGGATCTTTGGCCATCATGCATCGAGATGCGTGATTGATGATCTTGGATCCGATTATGCCTCTCCCTTGATGTTTCGAGGTGATATGGGGTGGCATAGTGCGTACATATCCTTGGGAGACCCTCCCTTTCTTCTGTTTTGTGCCCTGCTGCAACTTGGTGTCACAGCACACCAGTGGCCGGCAACTTCTTATTGTTGGCTGACAGACCTTCATTCTTGGCTAGCAATGCCTACTCTTGGCTAGCAGGGTGGTCGGCAGAAGCTCCTCATGGCCGGTAGGCCACTGGTGCATTCCTTAGCATGGTTTTGGTAAGATCCAGCAACAAGTTCTCAAGGACACCCTGCAGACAGAGCCTCAAGAGAGTAACTAGAGAGTTTTTCAGGACGGCAACCGAGCATGCATCCTCTTCTCCTTCAAACAGAGCTAGAGCAGCTTAGTTTTTTATGCTTACTTGTTGATTAGCATTGAATTTGTAATTAATTAATTAATTTGTTAATTAGTTAAAGTTTTGTAATAATTAGTTGTAGCTAGTTATTCAATTTGGTTGTGTAATAATTAGTCTAATTAGATTATTAGATTAGTTAGAATAACTTAGCATAGCTAGCTTAGCATATTCATTTGGACCCTCCGTCGAGAGGGCGAATTTTGTAATAAGTGTGCGTGAGTGTGTGAATGTCTTCCAACCCCACGTCTTTCTCCTTTTTACTTATCTGCTTTCAGTGATTAGTTTTAGGGCACATTTCAATTAGCATCCTTATGTTTGCATGTGTGCATCCATTCATCTGTATTACATGCACCGGGCTCGGCGCATCATACTAATTGCATTGTATTTCAATACCAATTTGAATACATGATTATCAAGCTGCATTTCACATGACATCTTAGAATAGCCGAGCCTATTTCTAGTTGCATTTTACATCTGTTGCATTAGCCATCTTAACATGAACTAGGATCATGCATTGATTACTAACTAGTTTCTGTTTTGGCTCAGAGTACTCGATGAGTGTTTATGCTTTAGCATCTTGCATGAGTGTGATTGCATGTTGCCATGATAGCATGCTTGCCATGAGGCTAACTGCTTAAGTGATTAACTGCCTGAATGCCTGTGGGTGAAGGTTGGATTGCTTGAATTGGAACAATTAATTGAAATCCTCAATTTAGCCTACTTGCGAGTAGCAAACTTCAAATCGTTTTCAAACAAACGAATATGCAATGTTTTGTTTCAACTTAGGCGATCTAGTCTATACTTGCATACTGTGCATATCACATAGTAATTCTAGGCTAATAAACCAGAATAAGAAAGCATGTGCTTTCAAAAACAAGATATCATGTTAGTAAAGGTCGATCTTTGATCGGGCGAGCGGGGGTGCTCATTGCATGACCTTCCCTTCTCGTACCTAAGTTCTCGAGCCGAGACAACTTTGGTGATGACGGACACGTGGCCTTAGGCACGAGTCTGGGTTTCCTAAATTCTCCAAAAATCAAATATTTAGGTGGCGACTCTGTATCTGGCAAAGCAGTCCATGTTTGGCACTTCTTTATAAAAATCAGTTTTCCAAAACGATTTGCCGAATTTGGACTCTTTGATGATTTATCGGTCTTGCATTGCACTTTGCGAGATTAGATTCAGAATTGTGACATTTGAGTCCGAACTGTAGTAGTCCAATGAACAAAATGGATTTTGCGCCCCTTCGCGCGCGGAGCCCGGGACGTTCGGGCGTGTCTACACATACAATTTCTTTTCCCTCAGAATTTGTAACACAGTTCTCAAATGGTTTTCGTGATCTTCCTTGCTTTTAGAATAAATCAATATATCATCAATGAATACAATAACAAATTCATCTAGAAATTGTTTAAACACTCTATTCATTAGGTCCATGAAGGTGGCCAGTGCATTTGTTACCCCAAACAGCATCACCAAAAACTCGTAGTGCCCATACCTAGTTCAGAATGTTGTTTTCTCTATGTCCTCTGCCTTTACTTTTAATTGGTGGTATCTGAATCTAAGGTCAATTTTGGAGAACACTTTGGTTTTCTGGAGTTGGTCAAATAAATCATTAATTTGGGGCAACAGATATTTATTCTTAATTGTCACTTTGTTTAATTCTCTGTAATCTATACAAAGTCTTAATGATTCATTCTTCTTCTTTACAAATAGGACTAGAGCACCATAAGGTGAAGTGCTCAGACAGATGAATTTCTTGTCTAAGAGCTCTTGGAGTTGAACTTTTAATTCTTTCAATTCAGATGTTGACATTCGGTATGGGGTTTTAGAAATCAGTTGTGTTCCAGGCACAACATCAATGGTAAACTCAATTTTCTTATCAATTAAGTCTCCGGGCAAATCAATTGGAAATACATCGGGAAATTCATTTATTACAGGGATGTTCTCTATATTAGGACTATCATAAATCATATTCAAAACACAACACAAGTAACCCCGGCACCTTTTTTTTAACAATTTTTTGTCTTTCACAAGAGAAATCAAGTATCGTAAAGGAATTACCCCATTCCCAACAAACACAAACCCAGGCATACCAGGTGATCGAAACACAACAATTTTATTCACACAATCAATAGTTGTACAATACTTCGTCAACCAATCCATACCAAGTATACAGTCAAAATAATCAATACCCAATGGCAACAAATCAAAATATAATGTCATATTATCAATCACAATGTCACATGCCAAATAAACATACACACATATCATAGAACCTCTAGATGGTGTAGATACAGATAACAAATAATTCATTGGTTCTAGTGGTCTAGTCAATTTTTGAGAAAAAACATGTGACACGAATAAATGTGTAGAGCAAAAATCTATTAACACATATGCATTTTGAGCACAAATAGGGAGTATACCTGTCACCACAGCTTCGGTGTTCTACACATCACTAGGTATTAGTGCGAAAACTCGGCCTTGTCTCAAGGTTTCTCTCCCAATGTTAGCTTTCGCATTTGTTCTAGATGTAGAAATGGATCTGACTGAACTTACCGCAAGACAGTTGGCATTATTGGACCCAAGCAGACAATCTTTCACTGGATGGCTTGTCTTGCCACATCGAAAACAAGTACCGAATGCACAGTAACACATGTCCCTATGCTTCCTTCCACAATTAGGACAAACTGGAATAGACCCACTGCTCTGACTTAAGCTACTTGTAGACCCCGTGTTTTGCTTTTTGTTTACAAAAGAGCGGCCCTTTCTGAAAACTGCACCCAGACATCTTACCTCTCCATTCTATTGTTGTTGGGGCCTTAGTTTGTTTCATAGCTGCTAGGTTGCCTTCAGCCATTAAGGCTCTCTCAAGAACATCCACATATGTGGGCAGTTTCAACACTTTTACCTGATCAAAGATATTTAGATTTAGACCTCCTTCAAACTTTCGGGCTTTCTTGTAGTCTGTGTCAACAATGTCGGGTGCAAACCGGGCTACCTTCATAAACTTGGCCTCATACTCTGGTATTGACATGTTGCTTTGCTTGAGTTCTTAAAATTCAGAAACTTTTCGGTTCGAAAAGCACTGAAGGAAGTACTTGTCGTAGAAGATCTTTTTGAATTGAACCCATGTCATGTTCCCATTGTCATTTTGGATTAGCAACCACCATCTTTGGGTTTCATCTTTTAAGGTATAGGTGGCCAAGAGAACCTTCTAAGTTTTGGAGCAGGGAAACACTTCAAATAATTTTTCCATTTCAAGTAGCCATGTCTCTACATTTAATGGTTCAATTCCACCTAAGAAAGTTGATGGTTTCATCTTCATGAGCTTCTGAGTTAGGTTGATGATATCATTATTATCTGGTTCAACTTGCATTGACGGAGGTGGATAGAGCAAAGGTTGTTGCCTCAAAGACTTTGTTAAGGCTGCAAGCATTTGTTCCATTCGACTTATTTGAGCTTAAGAAGGTTTGGTTGTACCATGACTTCATGTATTTTCCATTTGCTATAGGTAAACAAAACAATAGTAACAGAGGCAATAGTTCTTTTCACAGTGTTCACATTTAGTTCATTATATTTCAGATTCATATGTTCATATTGTCGGTTCTCTTATTCACAAACTTTGTACACACACTCACACATACAGATATAACATCCATAATTCTTTCCCAGGACATCCTATAGCTCACATGGACTTGTGTGTGCGATATAACACGTGCTCTAATACCACTCTGTCACGACCCAAACCCGCCTCTATAGGTTTAGTATCGTAACCGGCCAGTAATCCTAGGAGTACCAAAAGCCTCTGAATAGATCATCACATAATAAAGGGCTGTGGAAACAGATATATAAAACATACATAGTCCATAGAGCTACGCATACTGTAGACGTCCCCGAATGTCCCGGGAGGGAAATCCCGTTTTGTTCATTTGGGCTCACTACAGTTCGGACTCAAATTGTCATGGTTCTAAATCTGAACCAAAGAGTCCAAAACCGGCAAATCTTTTTTGAAAATAGATTTTTTCGTAAAGAAGTACCAAACATGGACTGCTTTGCTAGATACAGAGTCCCCACCTAAATATTTTATTTTGGGGAAATTTAGAAAACCCTGACTCGTTGCCTAAGGCCACGTGTCCGTTATCACCAAAGTTGCCTCGGCTCGGGAACTTGGGTACGATTGGGGAAGGTCAGCTATGAGCACCCCCTCTCGCCCGATCCGAAGATTGGCCTCTACTAACCATGATATCTAGTTTTGAAAACTTTATATGTTCTTATTCCGGTTATTAGCCTAATCTTACTATGTGATGCTCACAACACAAAAGTATAGACTAGATCGCCTAATTTGGAACAAAGCATTGCATATCTGTTTGGTTGAAAAACAATTTGAAATTTGCTACTCCCAAGTAGGCTAAAACACGGATTTCAATGAGTTGTTCCAACTCAAACAATCCAATCTTCACCCACAGGCATTGAGGCAGTTTTTATCACGTAAGCATATAGCTGCATAGTAAGCATGCTGTCATGTTAACATTCACACTCATGCGAGATGCTAAAGCATAAATACTTACATCGTACTCCGTGCCAAAACAATGAACTAGTTAGTAATCATGCATGATCCTAGTTCATGTTAAAGTGGCTAATGCATCGCATACAAAATGTCATTAGAATAGGCTCGGCTAATCTAAGGATGACATGTGAAATGTAAGAAATCGATGCACGTATTCAAGTTTGGAATTGAAATACTATGCGGTTAGCATGATGCGCCGAGCCCGGTGCATGCAAGATTGATGAATGATGCACGCATGCATAGCATAAGGTATGCTAAGTTAAACATGTCCTAATACTAACCATCAAAGCCGGTAAGTAAAAGGGAGAAATAAGTGGGGGTTAGAAGACATGCACACACGCACCTATACTTATTACAAATTCGCCCTCGCTCGGAGGGACCAAAAGAATATACAAATTAATTAACCTACAAGCTAATTAAATATTACAGACCACTTAACTAGTTAAGCAAATTAACTAAGCTAAGAAAGCAGTAAAAGGCCTCGAGAAGAGGGTCCAATGCATGCGTGCTCGGGTTTGTTCAGAAATCCATCGCCATGCACAAACTGCCTCTGTTTACCCTGCTCTGCTCCTCTGAGGACTGCACAAGTTCCAAAGTACACCTTATGAACACTGGGGAATGCCACCGGCCATGGCAGGGTGGTCATCAACCATCAATGGAGCTATCGGCCATCCATCATTGGTCGATCGGCACTTGATGTAGTCAACTGGCCAAAGCTTCCTGCAGAAACCTGTTTTGACAGCAGCAGAGGGCAAAACATGGCATGGCAATTCATTTCAAGCAATGTTTGCACCAACCACACTCTTTATCATGTTTATGACTCAAAGGGGTATGGTACTCGATTCTCGGACCACCAATCGCGCATTTCAATGCGTGATGGCCCAAGAAGCCAAGTTGTGCATTTTGGTTTCAAATGAAATGCAAACCAATTAAACATATAAGGCCTAACCTCTATCACTTGATCAGGAGACAAGGCATGCATGCCAATGCAATGCAACCTAGGCATGTGAGCTAGTATGCAACATGGGGATGCAAACAAACATATAAGCTAACATGCATGCAAAGTGCAATATGGACAACATGTTAAGAACAATGCATGCAAAATGCATTACAACCTAAGCATGCAACAACGTGTCATGGATTAAGCACATAATGAGGCACATTTGAACTAGCATGCTACAACATGTAATTCATCAAAATATGCAACAAGTATATGGCAATATACAAGGTAAACATGCACCAACATGTAAAGGGTAGACTTATACCAAGATGGACAGCTCTTACATAAGCCCAAAACAGTGGCCAAAAGCTATGGAAATGGGGCCAAATGCACATACAAACATGCATGCATACAAGGTCCAACACTTAAGCATATAGAGACCAAGCAATCAAAGCATGCTAACAAGCCCAAAGCTTGAGACCAACCAAAAGTCTCAAACCATGGCCATGCCAACCAAGCCTCAAAGGGCCAAGGGGACTCCAAACAGCCCCAATGCAGGTCTAAACAAGACCAAAGACACACCTAGATGGCATCTAAATGGTCTAAACATGCAAGCATACAAAAGGGTCCAAACATGGAGCACAAGACAACAACCTTTTAACACATTAAAGGGGCATCAAATGCAAGCATACAAGCACACCACAAGGACTGAAATGGCATGGCAAGTGGTTCCAAACCACTGAAACATAGCAGGATGGCATGCTAGAGGGGTCAATGCTCAAGGCATACAAGGGGGATTACATGGTAGCTATACAAAGCAAAGCATGGATGACCCAAATGACCAAAGACAGACCTTTATCATGCTAAAACAAGCATAAAATCTTCACAAAGATAGGCCAAAAACATGCTAGACACAAGGCTCAAAGCACAAAGCATGTTAAGGCAATTTATGGCATTACAAGACAAGTATGCGAGCTAAGCATGGTGTGTCTAAACCAACTTAAAATAGATGTAAAACATGGCAAAATACTACCAAATACCTATTGAAACATGGCGAACATGAATTCAAAAATGGTGCTCACACATGAGGCTTAAAATGACAAGTTTGAAGACAACAAGGAGAGGGGATGGCCCTCTCCTTCTTGGGACCTTAAACCACCATCCTCACCACTGAAATCCCTCAAGATTTCAGTGGTGAGGAGGCCCAAACAAGGTGGTCCCGGAGCTCACCAAAATAGCACAAAATAGGGCCTAACAAGGCCTATGAGGGGTCAAACAACCCCAAAGCTCAAAGAAACCTTAAACAACTATTTTAAGAAAGTAAAAACAAGACTTTTATATGTTATACACTAAGCTTAAAACAGCTAGAAAGGTAGGCAAAAAGACTATGCAAAAATGGGGTAAAAAGGGCAAGAATCTTACCCTTGAAGACCTTCTTCACAAGGATCACTCCAGCAGCTTTCTTAGCTCCAAACCAGCTCAAGAACTTCAAGAAGAACCCCCTAATGCCTCAGCAACCAAGGTAAGGTGTGATGGTAGGTGTCCTAGTTCAAAACTAAGGACAAACACACACTTAGAGCAAAAGAGAGGGAGAAATAGAGATAGAATAGATACACTATGCTAACCCCAGAACCAAAGCTCCCCTCAGATTTTTTGTAACCCTAGAGGAGGGGGGAGAAGCCTCCTCTTTATAGAGGATCACTCTTGCAAAGCTTACAAAACAAGCTAAGCAAGAGTGAAATCCCTTCATACACGTGTATGGAGGGAGTGCAAAGTGTATGCCAGCTAGCACAGCTAGTATAAAAATATCTGTAAAACCAGAGGCACAGTGATCGGCTAGCGAAAAATGCCAAATTGGCCAAATACATTGTCGACCGACCACAAAGAGTGCCGACCGACCAAATATATGGCCGATGGCAACAAAACGCTGGCCAGTGGCCTCAAGCCATGGCCAGTGATGTGTGGGGATGGCCCACAAGCCATTCCCTACCCCTCAAAAGCAAAACACAAGTGTTTGGTGCAAAACCAAACACAAAACAGTCGAGTCAAGAGATCCTGAGGCAAGGCGCGTGGCCAAGACCTCTAGGAACTCAAGACGAACACAAACATGGATGATCACCGAGCGCTCAAATGGTGATGTCCAAGTCTTGAGAATGGTCAAAAATGGGGTGTCTACATAGACATACATGGGACAAAAATTTTATACTTTCATTACACACATACATGACGTCATATTAACAAAGAGAAGTGATTATATCTTGTGATTCTCAAAACAGTATTGTACTTCATTGAGTTATATTATTTGTGAGAAAATTTGTTGAGAGTTTGAGCAAAATTTTAAAAGGGTTTTCTATCACTTATTCATTTTATACTTGTAAAAAAAGAGAGTTTTCGTGAGTGATTTTTAAGGATAACACCACTTGGGTTAGGTGTGACTAGGCACCAGATTCAAAACTAGTTGGGATGTTTTTGCGAGTGATTTTTTTGGGATAAAATTACTTGGGTTAGGTATGATTAGGCACCGGATTCTAAACTAGTCGGAATGATCGAGATTAGTTTACTAGTGTTACAACCCAAACCCGCCCTCATAGGTTTAACATCGTAATCGGCCTGTAATCCTAGATAACCAACAGCCTCTGAACAGATCATCACATAATAAGGGGCTGCGGAAGCAGATATATAAAACATACATAGTCCATAGAGCTGTGAAGACATACATAGGACAAAAATTTTAAACTTTAATTACACACATACGTGACGCCATATTAACAAAGTATTACGTCACTGTTACATGTACACAAAGTCAAACTGGGACTTGGCCTGAGAAACGGTTATACAAAAACTTGTTCAAACCAAATATAGAAAGTAGAAAACTTATACATAATTCACAAACTAGACCACATGACTTCTTCTAGAACCTCCCTGGGAGGCACAAGGGTTGGCCGACCAAATAAAATTCTAGGCATTCATCATTGAGCCTGGTTGCGTGCCTGATCACCTACATACATAAATAATACAGTGAGCTAGAGTCCAGTGAATAATAACAGAGTAAAAAAGTTTAATTGAATGATGTCCCTTATCAAATTCGGAAAGTAGATTCATGTTTATCTCAGAAACAGAAGCATATCCATATTCACATTCTTATTTAAATCATATACATAAATCAGAGTTTATGCTTGATCAGACGTGGTACATCCATTAGCGCTAACAGAACAGAAGCATAGCAGGTACAGAACAGTTACAGAGCATATGCATAACAGATGGTGGTTATAAGTAACCAGTTCCATAAAGGAACCTCCGGATCCAGGTAACAGATAACAAATATGCTGAGCTCCATAATAGAGCCTCCAGTATGGGTAATAGATAACAGATATACTAAGTTCCATGATGGAACCTTCGATACTGGGTATCTGCTAATAGATATCACATAATGCTAAGGATGCCACAAATACATTGTCAGAAATTGGACAATCATTCATTGTACAGAACATATCATTTCAAAAAACAAATCACTATGCTTGGTTGCATTTTTTTGAATTTTTTTTTGAAAAAGTGATTTGAAAACTCTTTTTTGAAAAAAAATCCTTGTTTGGTTTTCCAAAAAATACATCATTACAATTTCAAATTTCCCTCGAAGTTAATGATTGAAACAATTAAAAAAACACAAAAAATTCACATCAAAACATTCTCTTAGGTACATTATATATATATATATATATATATACATGTATATGCATGCTTGGTTTTATGAAAACATAATGTGGCATGTACCCATTTATGGGTATATATCTTACCATTAATTATATCATTTTTTTATAAAATTTCCACTCATTGCAACCATAGAAAACGTAATTTTTTTTTCTAAATTGGCATTAAAAAATTTATTTCATATAATCAAATTTTCATAAATGTTATAAACAAAATGAAATCATAAATTTGTATTCACAAAATTGTACGCTTGGCAAATTTATGTAAAAAATTTCAAAATAACCAAAATTTATTTACAAATTTGCAAAAATGGTAAATTTACACAAATTTCCAAAAAACGTAAATTTATACAAGTTTCCAAAAAACACAGTGAATTTATGTACAAATTTCCGGAAATCGTAATTTCAGAAAAATGCCCAATTATTTCAAATTAGCATTAAAAAAAATGTGAATAGATGTGTAAATTTATTTATGAAATCATAAATTTTTTTACAAATTTACGATTTAAAACATCATATATTTATGTTTATATTTATTTTTGAAATCGTAGAATTTCCATGAAATTTAAATAAATAGTCAAACTAAAAAATAGTTCTGGGTTGTCTGTGTATATAATAAAAAAATAAAAATCTACCTATATATACCATAGGCTAAAGCCTAGGCTATGAAGAGGAGTACAAGTAGATTGTACTAAAGCCTAGGCTATTCCCATCACGTGAAGAATCAAATCTTACATATTTTTTTGAAAACATAACTCATTTTTCAGAATAACCAAACAAGTTGTATAAAATTCTCAAAAAATCGTATTCAAAAAACCACAACCAAACACAGTGAATCTTATTTCATTATAAAGAAAATAAATAAAGTTGAACATGGCTTTACTAAGTTATTACTCATAGATGTCTCCAAAAGCAAACAGACAGAGCAGACAGATCAAATTGCTTACGGCGCGTGCCTTACACAAACAGATAATGGATACACACTGAAACATACGCTCGAAAAATACTTTACTCATTACGTTTTGCTCTTAGTGTGTTTCTAAGTCTTCTCCTCAATATTATGTCTTAATTAGGGCTTAAGAATGCCTAGGATGCAATAAGGATGCTAAAATGTGATTTGAAACACTTAGCCAAATTTTCAAAAACAGGGCAATCTCCTCGAGCACAAGTTTTGTCACTCAAACGGTCTGCAAAGTTTGCAAAAGTACTGGTTGCATGATTTTTCCGTTCGACGGAGACGCTCGACGATCGCTCAAGCGCAAGATTGAGTAAACAGGATCCTTGCTCGAGCGCAACTTTGGTCGCTTGAGCGGTCAGCAAAATTTTGTAAAACTTCTGGAAGCATGAATTTTATGCTTGAGTGTAGACACCCCATTTTTGACCATCCTCAAGACTTAGACGTCACCGTTTGAACACTCGGTGATCATCCATGTTCGTGTTCGTTTTGAGTTCTCGGAGGTCTCGGCTACGCGCCTTGCCTCAAGATCTCTTAACTCATCTATTTTATGCTTGGTTGTGGACCAAACACTTGTGTTTTTGCTTTTGAAGGCAAGGAATGGCTTGTTGGCCATCCCTACACCTCACCAGCCATGGCATGATGCCACCGGCCTTGTTTCCTTGCCATCGGCCAAAGGTTGTGGCCGGTCGGCACTTTTGGTGGTCGGTCAGCCACTTTTGTTGGTTAATCGGCCATTTTTGCTGGCCGAATCCTGTTCATCTACTTTATGCAGATATTTTGTGCTAGTTGGCACAGCTGGCACGCACAATTAACCCCCTCCATATACGTGTATGGAGGGATTTACCTCTTGCTTAGCTTGTTTTGAAAGCTTTGCAAGATAGGAATTCTATAAAGAGGGAGCTTCTCCTCCCTCCTTAAGGGTTCCAGAGGTTCAGAAAATTAGGGTTAGGGGTCATATTTATATCTATCTCTATATCTCCATCTCCTTGCATATTTGTGTGTGTTTAAGGTTGTTTTGTTCATACTTTTGTGCACAAACACCTAGCATTACACCATCCTTGGTTGCTGAGGCACTAGGAGGTTGATTTTAAGGTTCTTGAGGTGGTTTAAAATCAAAAAACCTGCTGGAGCCTTGTTCTTGAAGAAGGTCTACAAGGGTGAGCACTATTGCTTTATATTTCCCATTTTTGCACAAGTTTTTAACCTATCTTGCAAATTGTTTTAAGCTTCGACTATAACTGATAAAAGTTCTGATTTTGTGTACTTTAGAACTTTGTTTAAGGTTGCTTTGAGGTTTGGGGTTGTTTCCCCCATCCAAGGCCTTGTTAGGCCTTGCTTTAGGCCATACCTTTTGGCCATTGTTCTTAGCTTTGCATGAACTCTCTACCACTGAAATCTAGAGTATTTTTAGTGGTGGAGAGGTGATTTTGGTGTCCTAAATAGGAGAGGGTCATCCCCTCCCCTTGTTGTCTTTGATGCTTGCACAAATGGCTTGTGTTGTAGCTTGTATGCCTAGCTTGCTTTAGCTTCATTTCAGTAGGTATTAGGATTTATTTTGCCATGTTATACCTCTGTTTCAAGTTGGTTTAGACATGCCATGTATGCTTCATATACTTGTCTTGTAATCCCATGTTTTAGCCTTAACATACATCATGTTGTAACATGTGTTTTTAGCATGATTTTGGCTCAACTCCTTGAAGCTTTTAGGCTTGTTGTAGCATGCTTAAGCTCTATTTTTAATCGTTTTGGTCATGCTTGCATTGTTTTGTATAGCCACCATGCAATCCTAGCTTGTATGCTTTAAGTGTTCAAGTTGCTAGCATACTCTATTTGAATCATTTCAGTGGTTTGGCATCATTTCTAATGTCATTTCAGTCCATATGGTATGTTTGTATGCTTGCATTTATAACTCCTTTAATGCTTTAAAGAGTTAGTGTTGTATGCCTCATGGTTGTGTCATTGTGTATGCCATCATGTCTAGGCATTTAGGATGCCATCTAGGTGGGTTTTTGGGCTCATTTTAGCATGTCATATCTCTAATTGTGGTCGCCTAAATCATGCCATGTTTGGTTGTCTTAGGTGTAGTGTAACACCTCTTTGGTGGCCTTGTATGCCTCATGCCTTGCCCCTTTTGTTTTAGCTTTGGCCATTGCATGTTTTAGGCTTACTTTAGCATGATTTGGAACTGTTTTGGTCCACTTTGGTCATTTGCTTCATATATCACATGACCATGGTTTGAGCCCTTGGGCTAGTTTCAAGCTTTTTGTGCATGACTTGTTTGCATTATTCGGTTGATTTGGTATCATCCTTTGCATGTTTTTAGAGCATTAAAATGCTTGCCATATGTCCATGCTTGTCCCTTTTAAGTGTCCTTAAAAGTTGCCCTTTTATGCTTAAGTGTTGGACCATTATACATACATGTTTGTATGTGACTTTGTCCCTTATCCCTTAGCATATTGGCCGCTGATTTGGGCCTATTTGAGAGCTGCCCATATTGGTTTAAGACCATTCTTTGCATGTTGTTACATGCTTGCCTTGCATGTTGTCGCATACTTGGCCCCTTTGCATGTTGTTGCATGCTATGTATGTTTGTATGTCTAGATGATAGGACTATTAACATATTGTTGCATGTTTAAGTGATATTGCATTTGGCATGCATCTTTGATTAAGTTGCTTAACATGTTGTTACATGTCTTGCATGTTTGCATGTTTAAATTGCATCTCACATGCTTGCATGTTTGCATGCTTGTTCACATGCTCATATTGCATGCTTAGCTTGCATGCTTAGCTTGCATAACATTGTGCATGCATCCCATCCCTCTTGATAAAAAATGATAGAGATTGGGGGGAACCCTTTGTATGTTTTGTGTGCATTTTATTTTTACATTGAATTGCACACTTGGCCTCTTTGGCCATCATGCATCGAAACGTGTGATTGATGGCCCGAGGGTCGAGCACCACACTCCTTTGAGTTCATAACATGATAAGGAGGGTGTTTGTGCATATATTGCATTGTAAATGCTTTGCCATGCTCTGTCTGTCCTCTGCTGCTGTGAAACAGGATTCTGCAGGAAGAGATGGCCGATCGGCCATCTTCAGTGCCGACCGGCTACCCATATTTGGTCGAGCGCTTTATTTGTGGTCGATGACCACCTTTACATGGCTGGTGAACATTTATCTTGGCCGGTGACATCCCATAGTGTTCAGGGAGTGTTCCAGAACCAACCTTGGGACTTGTGCAATTTTCAGAGGCATAAAACAGTGCAAACAGAGGCAGCATGAGTATGGCGACGGATTTCTGAGCGAAACCGAGCATGCATGCATTCGTCTCTCTTCCCGAGGCTGTTTTACTGCTTTCAGTAGCTTAGTTAATTTGTTTAATTAATTAAAGGTCTGTAATATTTAACTAGCTTGTTAGATAGTTAATTTGTATTATTCTTTCGGACCCTCCGAGGAGGGCAATGTTGTAAATAAATGTGTGTGCGTGTGATGTATGTCTTCCAACCCCACGTCTTTCTCCTTTTTATTTACTAGCTTATATGGTTAGTTTAGGGCATGTTTTAATTAGCATACTTATGTTCGCATGTTTGCATTCATTCACCTGTCTTGAATGCACCAGGCTCGGCGCATCATACTAATTGCATAGCATTTCAATTTTGAGTTGAATACATGTTAAGTGTCGCATTTCACATGCCATTGTAGAATAGCCGAGCCTATCTTAGTTGCATTTTTGCATGTATTGTATTAGGTATTTCAGCATAGTTAGGATTCATGAATGATTTCTAATTAGCTTCTTTCTTTGGCTTGGAGTACTCGGTAAGTATTTATGCTTTAGTATCCTTGCATGCGTGTGAGTGACTGCCATGATAGCATGCTTACCATTAGGCTATTTGCTTATGTGATATAATTGCCTGAATGCTTGTGGGTGAAGGTTGGGTTGCTTGAGTTGGAATAATTCATCGAAACTTGTGTTTTAGCCTAGTTGCGAGTAGCAAACTTCAAATCCATTTTCAAAACAAACGGATATGCGATGCTTTGTTCCAACTTAGGCAATCCAGTCTATACTTGTATGCTGTGCGTATCACATAGTAATTTTAGGCTAATAATTGGAATAAGAGCTCATATTGTTTTCAAAACTCGATATCGTGGTTAGTAGAGGCCGATCTTTGATCGAGCGAGCGTGGGTGCTCACGAAGTGACCTTCTCCAATCGTACCCAAGTTCCTGAGCTGAGGCAACTTTGGTGATGACAGACACGTGGCATTAGGCAACGAGTCAGGGTTTCCTAAATTCCCCCCAAAATAAAATATTTAGGTAGCGACTCTGTATTTGGCAAAGCTGTCACGATCCAAACCCGCCCCTATGGGTTTAGCACCGTAACCGGCCAGTAATCCGTGATTACCAAAGGCCTGCTTAACAGTAAAACAATAATACAGAGTACAGGGGCATGACGGAAGCCAAAACAGTAAATAGATAACGTCCAATGAGCTGTGACAGTCTGTATGCAAAAAGACTTCTCATTCGTATGCACATTCATAACAAAACAGTCTATACATATATGTACAATCATTCTGGACAGGGATCTAACCCCTATTATAACAGGACAATACAGTGCTAACAGCTTATACAGTATTACAAAACAGATACAGAGACAGATGGGGGAAAATTAAACACCCCAAAAAGCCCTAGCTTGAAGGACTCGGAATCTCACAGTGAGACACAGTGGTTGGCTTGACAAAAAGGGAGTCTAACCCACGCTCCTAGCTTCGGTCTAGTGCATGAACACCTACATATATCTATCAACAGTGAGCTAAAGCCCAGTGAATAACATAATGTGTAAAGAAATTAAGAATGAATGTCCTTACAGTGATGAAAACAGTTCATTAAATCAGCATATCAGTCATTCAGTCATAACAATCATATGTGGCACATCCATTAGCATAGCAGTACAGTAAATAGTAGGTCTTAAATGACCGAACAGTTAATGATGGCCATCATAACAGTAAACAGAAGTTCCAAGATAGGAACTGACAGAGATCTCTGTAACAGTAGCAGTAACAGTAACAGTAGTTGCCATGGATGCCACAATACAGTGCTGAATAGAGGACATACATTCATTCAGTTAACAGTATCAGTTCAGAAAATAGTACAGTTATTCAGTTAGGAAATATTCATATTTGAACATATCTTTACACAATTGTTACTCACAGAGTTCTGGGCCATAAGCAGCTAGAGCGCGTCTCCGAATGCCAACCCTAAATAGTTACAGAATGAACACACACTAAGTTACACATTCGGGAATCAAAGACTCAGTCCCTACTTAGACTCAGTGCGATTCTACATCAGTATCCTCATTAAGATGCCTTAATCTAGGCCTAAGAATTCCTAGAATGGAATGAGGATGCAAAGATGCACTTTTAAAAACATTTTCAGAAAACAAGGTCCCGCTCGAGCGTGTCTTTCCCCGTTCGAGCAGACATACAGACAAAGGTTCCCCGCTCGAGTGTCACTTTTCCCGCTCGAGTGGACTGCAAAATATGGCAAAAGTACTGGATGTACGAAATTCACCCTCGATGGGCGCTCGACCTCCGCTTGAGCATGAGACATAAGTCCTCGCTCGAGCGTGCATTCCCCCGCTCGAGCGGACTGTAAACACATGCAAAGTACTAGATACAGGCATTTCACGCTCGAGCGTCACTTTACCCGCTCGAGCGGGCTGCATGAATTCAGTATGTATGCTCGAGCGTGGAATCCCCCGCTCGAGCGTGAGTCCAAAATCTAGAAATTCCAGATTTGAACCTTAAGCTCAAAACTCGATTTTAATGCACCAAAATCGATCTTGTTGGGCTAATTTTCTGGAAAACACTTCAAAACCCATAATATGACTTGTTTCAAAGATCAATTTGAGAAATCAAAGCCCAATGGTAGTTCAATTAAACCCATTTTCAAACAAAAATTTATGAACGAAATAAGAACTTTACATGCATGTGTTCAATAAATTCAAGGCTTCAAATACATGCTCAAATGAGCTCATTAGCTTAAAAATAAGATGAATTCATGAACTATACTTAAGATATGGACATGCATGCGAGGAATTTATGAACTACAACCTCAAAACTTCACAATATGCACATGCATGCATGAATTAAGCTCTAATTCAACAATCTACAACCAATTTATTATCTAGAGCTCCTATCTACCATGAACATGCAACAATTAACTTGAATTCACAAACAAGGAGGCAAATGTCCTACCTTAGGTCTCCAATGTAAGATATACAAGCTCAATTGCACAATTATCCTTCAATTCTTCAAGTTGAACTCAAGAACAACTCAATTCTCTCATTCTCTCCCTCTCTTCTCTCTTGGTCGGCTATGATCACAAGAATGGGCTGAAGAAATGTTGTGTTTGTATGTAATAAGGCTCAACATGTATTGCCTAAATGGCCCACTAACATGGCAATATGGTAAATAAGGCAACTTATGTAATTTAACTTATTTTAATCTAATTTAATCATACCAAATCCAAATTCAAGTAAATATACCATAAAATCCTATAAATTCTAATCATCACATGACACTAATCCATTTCTGGTTCGGCCGCCGATAAGGCCTTCAATTTGCAGTTTAAACATAACACGTGAACAGATAGTTTAACAGTTGAACAGATAGAAATGCACTTAAACAGACACAGACAATCAATCAGTTCAGGATTTCAGTCAATTCAGTCAATTATCGTGCTTAATCATAGATTAGCACTGATCAGTGATGTTAACAGTAAACAGTGGTGAGGGTTATTATAAAAGCAGTCCATGTTTGACACTTCTTTCAAAAAAAAAAAAAATCTGTTTTCAAAAACGATTTGCCGGATTTGGACTCTTTGATGATTCATCGGTCTTGCATTGCACTCTGCGAGATTAGATACAGGACCGTGACATTGAGTCCGAACTATAGTGAGCCCAAGTGAACAAAATGGGAGATCTCCCCCGAGACGTTCGGGGACGTCTACATTGAGCCAACTTCTTCTCATTCGAGCTGAATTGTAAAGCAAATGGTGGTCGCTCGAGTGGTGATGCTGAATTGTGGAATTTTCATATTGATGTTCAAGATGCAAAACTCAATTCCAAAGCTTTAAAACACATCATTTGGGCTCAAAACTTGAGAAAACATATCCAAACTTGTAAAATATTAAGAATTAAGGATCATTTCACAAAATCAAAGTCCAAAAGCATGCCAGTTGTGCAATATCAAACTTGAAACTTAAAAAACAAAATATGAAGACAACATACATGAATTGTCTTGGCTTCAAAGCTTTCAAAACATGATCAAATGAAGTGTTTAACTCAAATGCATGTTGAATTCTTAGAACAAAACCAAAATAAGGACATGAAAGAGGAAATTCTTTAGAAAACAACTTCAAAATGCCATGAAATATACATACATGCATGGCTTGAGTTTTAATTCTTTACTTTTAACTCAATTCTTGTGATTCATCTCCCAATTCACTTGAATTCTAATATTAGCTGTCTCAATTACATAACTAAAGGATTAAATTCTTACCTTAGCTTCTCAATTGTGCTCTAGATGGCTAATTGTTTGAGTTTCCCAACCAAAGCGCCAAGTTTTAATTTTCTCCAATCCTCAAGCTTGAATCCAATTCTTCCTGCTCTTTCTCTCTCTCTCTCTCTCTCTCTCCCCCCCCCCCCCCGGCGTGTTTGAGCTTAAAAGATGAGGAAATAAAGGTGTATCTAATGCTCATATAGGCTTAATTAGGTTTCCTTAATTAAGCTTGGTTTAGGCCTAAGTAGTTAGCATTATTTTATTTTAATTATTTGATTTCAAATCGAATTTTAATTGAACCTACCATAATTTTCTAAATATTCCAAATGACACATAAACTAAGTCAATTTCATGATCAGATGTCGATAAGGCCTTCAATTCGCATAATGAAATAGAAACACAAATAGATAATTCTACGCCAGGCAGATATAAACACAAATATCATATAACACATGCAATTAACTCAAGATTTCATCTTAATTTCTCATTAGGCATTCTTAATCATGCAGTAGACATTAATTATGGGTCCGGGTTGTTACAAGTAGCACCCGTGAAACTAGTGATGTAATTACTATTTGAAGAATAGTAAAGAAATTCGTGAGAAGGATACTTAGGGAGTTGATGTAGACCCAATGTCCCGAACCACTATTAATCACTGAATTTGCTTTCTCTTCCCTTTGCTCATTTTATTTTATTACTTTATTTTATATTGTTAAGCATGTTTATTTATTTATTATTTGGGTTAATATTTTTAATATTGTGAAATTATTTTTAAAAACTCAATTCACTCCCCTCTTGGGTTACCTTCTTGGGATGGCACCTTTGTTTCATAACAACTTTTCAAATCTCAATCTAAAATTATTGAATTTTTATATTTTAAAATGATTAAAAAAATGTACTCAATTTCTATTCGATCATATTTCATTTATTTAAAGAAAAAAATTTACAAAATGTAATAACAAATAATCAGTCAAATAAATGTTAAAATTTCAAATTCCAAATTGTTAACACTATCCCATTATTTATGATTTTTTGAAAAGTTTTTAAAAGGTGAATATTACCATTATTTTGTACTGTCATTTATTAATCTATACATATAAAATAGGAAAATTCAATATCTATTGATATCTATTTCCTCTATTTGTAATTAATTTTTATTTATCTGGAAAATTTTTTTATATATTAGATGCAATTATTCTTTTTTCATTATTTGTGATCTAGAATCGTAAAATTCTCATTCTTCCTATTGATATGATCCAAACAAATGCAGCAGGTTTTGGACTGAAGGGCGCTATTTGGGCCTGCGAGGCCCACCATAGTTCCGTTTTGATGATCCGAATCGTTCATTTTATCGGGTACTTTATGTATTTTATGTACACAAAAAATTAGGTCGATCTAAGAATTGTATTTATTCAATTTATCGCATTTTGAGTCAAAAAAAATTATGCTTTTAAAAATACATCATAAATTTTTTTTGGTTAAAAAAACGATAAATTGAATGAGTTACAGCTATTGAATTACCCTAATTTTTTGTGTGGATGAAATATACAAAGTATTCGACAAAATGCATAGTCCGAGTCATTAGATCCGTGGTGGGCTCTACGCGGCCCAAACAACACCATCCAATCCAAAATGGAGACTAGGAGATCCTCCTCCAATGCAGTATTAGTGTAATAAATCCGTCATACTCTAACTTATAACTATCATCAGTATTAATGTCACTGTAAATTATGTAGTACGCAAACCTAATGTAAAGTGAAACTTGAGTTGGTTCATTGAATCTAATTAGGGACACGCTACTAATTGAATTCAGGTGCATATTTGAGTTTTTTTTATTTTTTATTTTTCTCGATTAGACTTTATTATTATTATTATTATTATTTTCTTTTTGCTAGCATTGGTTTTATTTTAATATTACTTTTTATTTTATATTGAAGATTCTTAATCCATTATATATATTTATATATTTTTTGAGTTTTTGTTGTTTTTAAAAAAAATTATAAAGTACAGAATAGCAAGATAAGAAATAAAGATAAAAAATGGAAGAATGGTAGGTGGGAACGTTTTAAAATCTGGACCAGTGAGCGAACTGAAAAGGAGATCGGTTAGACGAATCATTGGTTCAGCCGTCAGATTGAACCATGACATCATAATTACATCACAAATAATTTTAAAAATATATAAATTTTTAATTTCATATTTATATGTTTAATTTATTTTAATTTTAATATTTTAAATATTTATGCATTTGAAAATGAAAAAGAATAATCATAAACCATATAAATATTAGTGTTTGGTAACATTTATGTTTTTGGTTTATGTTAACAAAAATTTTATAAACTGATTTTTGTTTATTTTTAGAGAAAACATAAATTACAAACGTTTTTGGTTTGAATAAAATGTTTGAAAAAATTTTAAAAACATAAACTTAAAAATATGTTTGTTTAGGCCTAAATTATTTATACTTATTTTTTTTTTTATTTATAGCATTTGGATCATACACATTATAATTGAAAAAAAAATAATTGGAAAAAAATTGATTAAAAAAATAATTGAAAAAAAATTATTTAAAAAAACAATTAATTGAAAAAAAAAAACTTAACTGAAAAAAAAATTTGAAAAAATTTAATTGAAAAAATTTTTGTTACTCAAAATTTTAAATTTCTGTTTAAAAACCAACGTAAACTCATTTTTTGAGTTTACATTTTTTCTTTAAATTTATAAATTGAAACAATCATTTATAAACTAAAAAATTATCAAACAAATTTTTATGACAATTTTTAAAATTTTTATAAATATAAATTAAAAACTGAACGAAATGATTACCCAACATTATCCATAATGGCTTGTGTTCAACTCCCATCAAAAGTATTATTTTCATGCATGGACTGACCGCGGTTTACAGCGATTTTTCAAAATAAGCTGATTTTAAAAGGACAATGGGTCTGAGTGTTAATTTGGATTAGAATTTAAACCGATTAAACCAACCGATCCAGTTTGGTTTTTATGATGGACTCTTTCTGTTTTGGTAAATTTTTTTAACCATTTTTTTCTCCTCTAAAATTATATATTTTGTAATTTTTTTCAATGATTATCCATGACACCATATGAAATGGATAAATAATACCTTATTTTTAAAAAGGCACATAGAATAAAAGAGTCATGTTTTTCTCTTAACTTCTATGGTTGGAAAGATGAATTATCTTGGTGTGAAAATGAGACAATTCTCTTTCATAATGCATGCGTTAGAGGATTTATAAAGATAATTAAATTTTGGAAAAGATACCAAGTGAGTTAACCAAAAGTTGAGAGAATTTTAGAGATTGCTGTCAACGTTATATAATGTTAATCTTAACAAATAATTATTAAAATACATACATTAATAAAAAAAAATGAGAGAGAAAAAGAAAATAAAAGAAACCCACATAAATGGATATCATAAACATACAAATCAAAGCCAACCAAAACCTCTTACGGACATTTCTGTTGGACAATATTTACTGTACTCGAAAAACTAAAGAAATGAAAGAAATTATTTGATTATAAAATCAAAACAGTATATAAAATAAAATAAAATAACAGATTCTTATTTTGTTTTTGTTACAAAAACAAAATCAGAATATTATAAAAATAAATAAAACAGAAAGTAAATTAATTACTTACCTTATTTATTTGTTGAACAAATTTTTGATTAAGTCCAGTGTTTAACACTGTGCCCTTAAGACACATTCGTCATCTCCACAATGTCTTCAGATTGTGGACGTCTATCTCCTAGGATAAAATGATCAACAGTGAATAGTAGTAGCACTACAAACTATTCACACAGCGAACACACTTTGTGTTTGCACTCTTTCTCACAGGAAAAATTAATGTAGCAAAATACAGAGAGTAATAGCAGAGGCAAGAACGAATTTTCTGAATACAAAATCCAAATGAGGATCTATCTATTTATAGGAGAAAATGTGGCTACTCAAATTTGAATCCAACAGATATGGTACCTGTTCGGACAATGTTGAACAGATAGAAAATCTGTTCAGTTTTGAACTCAACAGGAATGAACCTGTTTGATTTGAATTTAAACAGATATGGGTTTGAACTTGAACCTACTGGGATAGGTATGAATCTGTACAGAAACTTTGAAGAGGTGCAAGAAAAATTTAAATTTTTCCAATCAAAATTTGAAATTAAAACTGGACAGATTTTATTTTACCAAAAAAATAAAATTAGATTCAAATGTTTTTAGCCCAAAAAGATAAGTATTGGGCCAGACAAGCCTAATCTAACCGCACACCATGCACCCGCACTCAAGCCTAGCCCAGCCCAGCCCGTTCGCCCACCCGACCAATCGACCGAATGGCGGCAGCTCGCGCGTGTGTGTATTTATTTTGAGTCCAATGAGTCTAGCCCATTTTGTCCATAACCTCACCATTCCACAAAACTTGGGTATCCCTTAGGGCCCTTCCCAAGTTACAAACCTAAGTCTTATAAACCCACAAAAGTTTGCCCACCAAACCAATGTGGGACAAGCTTTAATTGAACCTTTATGGAAATTTCACCAAGAACACCATTTCTATAGAGCTCACTTTGGTTTTAATTTTTCATTTACCCGATAATGGTTTTGAGTAATCAAATATACTACATGAATCACAACGTGACATAAAATGCGTTACCACTTAGACCCGCCAACTTTGACGCATGGGTCCCACCTAAAAATAGAGAAAAGTTGAGGAAAAATCTGTTTTTCCAAAACCATTTATTCCAATCCCCCACATGAATGGAATTTGATGACAACAAAAATGTAACAATATGTAGAATTTGTCAAAAGAGTATCAATCGAAAATATCTTGCATCAGGATAGGTAGCTTTCGGCCTTGAACCTTCTCCAGTGATAACATATCGGACTTACTAGCTAACCAATGAATGTGATGTCTTGAATTGTTCAGCCGTTTGTGTAAGTCAAGACAATAGATTTCACACAAAATATCGTCTGACACATCGTGGTTCTCACGGTTGTATTCATTTTGGCCTTAACGCTCCTGATTATTCATGACTGTTTCTAGAGAATTTAGCCTCTTCTTTATCATAGAACCGGCCCCAGTTCGACACTCATATAGGTGATTCTTATTGTGAGTATCTCTTATACTCGTCTTGATTTTTATGCCTAAATCAAGATATAAGTAATCATTAAAGACAAAGCTTATCCTTAAACCCCTACATACAATACATGTTGTAGATATCACTCTTATCATAGGAATAGGTTGGGAATTTTTAATCCCTTGGTGATTTCTGGCGAGCCACGCATAACTTAGTTGTCCATTTGAACTTAGTTTTTGGGATCTCTAGTCATCTAAGTAGGGTTACCATTATGATGACTTTTATGTAATAGGCTTTAATTTCATCCCCTTCGATGAACTATACACTTGCTCTTTTGTCAAACATTTTGTTTACAAATCCGCAATATTCTCTTTAGATTTTACATAATTTATTGAAATTATTCCATTTGAAAGCAATTGCCTTACGGTCAGTGACGGAGCTACATGAGGACAAGGAGGGTCACGTGCCCTCCCTAGATTTTTCCCTTTTTTTTTTTTTTTACATATGTATATAAATAAAATTTTAAAAAAAAATATTTAGAATAAAATGTCAAAGGCATTTTTAAATTTATGAAACTAATAGTGATTGTTTTATTGAAAATGAAGTGACTACAACAAATTATATTTTTATGTATGAAAATTTTGTGAAAAAATCTCAATAAAAAGGTAATATCCATCATTATTGATATGCAAATATAATTAATCTCACTATATACACGTAAAAATTACTAGAGCATTAGTTATATTCACATGTGGAATTCACCCTTCATATGTTGCTTTACTATTGTTTGGTGATATCATATGTCAATAATGACGTGATATCACTATTATATGAAATTTTTACTCAAATTTTGTAAAAGTTTGATTTATCTCACCATTATATAATTTATTTTAAGACTTAAATATATGACTTTTTTATATTGTCCATGATACACTAGTTACACACAATACTTTCTTTTCAATTTTACTCGAAATTAATTGTAAAAGTTTATGTGAAATACTTTTGCAAAATTTTATTATCTTCTTATTGTTGGCTATGAAAAAAAAATTTAAGTTGTAATTAATAAGTGCCCCTCCTTATTTAGTTTCTTGACTCCGTCACTGCTTACGGTATTATGTCGACGATGAATGTGTCGTGACTTACCATTATACATATGACTCTGTGCCCTGTCTATTGCAGATTGACTATCACAATGAATGCAAATAGCTGGCACAGGTTTTGGCTACATTGGAATGTCTTCTAAGAAGTGGCGAAGTCATTCTGCTTCTTCTCCTAGTTTGTCTAAAGCAATAAACTCAAATTCTATTGTGGATCATGTGATACATGTTTGTTTTGTGGATTTCTAAAAAACAACATCACCTCTTAGAGTAAAGACATATCCACTAGTGAATTTTAAATCTTTAGTATCGAATATCCAATTGGCATCACAATAACCTTCCAGTACTGCAGGATATCGAGTAAAGTTCAAACCATGATCATGGGTAAACCTTAGATATCTAAGAACCAGAATGATCGCTTTCCAATGGTCTTCTCCAGGGTTACTAGTGTACTTACTCAATTTACTAGCAACATAAGCTATATTAGGACAAGTGCAATTCATTAGGTACATTATTAGGCTTCCAATGATTTTGGAGTATTTTAGCTGAGACACCCTATCGCCTTTATTTTTTGATAAATAAAGACCAATGTCTACAGTTGTTCTTGCTACATTCATATCATCTTTGATAGATTTACCAAGAATTTTCTCAATATAATGAGATTGAGATAATGCATATCCATCAAATGTTTTAGTAATTTTCATTTCTTATATTACATCTGCGACTCCCATATTTTTCATATCAAATCTTTTGTTCAACATTTGCTTAGTTGATTTGATCATGTTTTGACTGTTTCCAATGATAAGCATGTTATCCACATAAAGACAAATGATAACATAACCTTTGTCTGTGTTTTTAACATAGACACATTTGTCACATTCGTTTATCTTAAACCATGAGTAAGCATAGCATGATCAAATTTTTCATGCCATTGCTTAAGAGCTTGTTTTAATCCATAAAGAGATTTTACAAACCGACAAACCTTTTTTTCTTGCCCTGGCACTACAACGCCTTCGGGTTGCTCCATATAGATCTCTACATTTAGATCACCGTTTAAGAAAGTTGTCTTAACATCTATTTGATGTATCTCTTAATTATACAACGCTATTATAACAATAAGCATGCAGATGGATGTTATTCGTGTCACAAGGGAATATGTGTCAAAACAGTCATGACCTTCCTTTTGTCTATAACCTTTTATCACAAGTCTTGCTTTATACTTGTCTATTGAACCATCTTCTTTCATTTTTCTCTTGAATATCCATTTATATCTAAGAGGTTTAGAACCGGGTGGAGGATCCACCAATTCCTATGTATGATTTTGCATAATAGATTCAATTTCATTATTAACAGCTTCTTTCCACAAAAGTACTTCAAGACCTGTCATTGTTTTCTTAAAGCTTTGAGGTTCATTTTCTAACAGGTATGTCAGAAAATCTAGACCAAAGGATTTTGATGTTCTCGCTCTCTTACTTTGTCATGGTTCATCATCAATTAAATCCTGTCGGTCGAGACCATTACTAGTTTATTTTGTTTGATTGTCATTAGTCTCTTGATTTTGAGTATAATCATAAGTTCTTTTATGTAAACTTAATTCCAATTCTTTCTTGTAAGGAAAAACATGTTCAAAAAACACAGCATTCCTTAAATCTATAGTAGTGTTCACATGTATATCAGGTATTTCTGATTTATAAGTCAGAAACCGATATACACTACTATTCTGAGCATAACCAATAAGCACACAATCCACTATTTTTGATCCTATTTTAGTCTTCTTCGGAATAGGAACTTCTACCTTTGCCAAACACTTCCACACTTTTAAGTATTTGTAGGTAGGTGGTCGACCTTTCCACAATTTATAAGGATTGCTATTCGTTTTCTTGTGAGGTATTCTATTAAGAACATAATAAGCAGACAATATTGCTTCCCCTCAAAAGTTCTACGGTAAGCCTACACTTAATAACATGTCATTCATCATTTCTTTCAGGGTTCTATTCTTCCTTTTAGTAATTCCATTTTGCTATGGAGAATAGGGTGCTGTAGTTTGGTGAATAATGCCATGTTGTGCACAAAATTCATTTGAAGGTGCATCATGTTCACCACCCCTATCATTTCTAACCATTTTAATGGTTTTATCAAGTTAATTTTTAACTTCAATATTATAGAGTTTAAACATTTCCAAGGCTTCATCTTTACTTCTAAGTGAGTATACATAACAATATCTTCTGCAATAATTGATAAATGTTATGAAATACTTTTTGCCTCCTCTAATTTGAACAAATTTAAGATCACACATCAGTATGAATTAATTCTAGAGGTTTGGTTTTTCTTTCAACCGATTTAAATGGAGCCGTAGTTAGGTTCGCTTCTACGCAAATCTCACATTTGTGATTATGATCAATTTCAAACTTTGGTATATGATCCAAACTATTTAATCTACGCAAAGCATCAAAATTTACATGTCCTAATCTACCATGCCATAAATTTGACTAAAAATAATAAGCAAAAGATGTGTTATTCTTATTAATAGAAAGTTTTGGTACAACAATCATTACATTCAACTTGAAGAGACCATCACTCATGTATCCCTTACCAACATACATACCCATCTTTGTTAATACCTATTTATCAGACTCAAATACAGGCCTAAAACCATTTTTACTTAATAAAGAATCAAAAACTAAATTCTTTCGAATGTCTGGTACATGCAGGATGTTGTTGAGGGTAAGTTCCTTCCTTGATGTCATCTTCAAGATCACCTTTCCTTGTCCAGCCACAGTAGAGGTAGAAGAATTTTCCATGAAAAGTTGTTCACCATTTGCAGCCTCATTATATGTAGTGTACATCTTCTTGTCCGCACAAATGTAATGAGTTGCCCCAGTGTCAACCCACCATTCCTTCGGATTTCCAACCAAATTAGCCTCAGGCACCACAGTAGAAAGATTGATGTCATTTACCCCGTCAGAGATGTAATCTAACTCTGTTACATTAGCTTGATTGGTGATCTTCTTGCTTGTACTTCCACGATCATTCTTCGAGCGTCGGTAATCAGAGGCACGATATCTAGTCTTGCCACAATTATAGATTTTCCTTTGAACTTCTTATTACCATTGTTGTCGCCTTGTTTAGGGCCATCTCCAGCAAACTTCCTCTTTTTGTTATGTGGTTTGGGCATTTGTTCAACCACATTAGCCTTGTACTCAATGAGATATTTACCATTCCTCTTTTTAGCCATACGGTTATCTTCCTCAATTCTTAGTCTTACAATCAGTTTATCTATAGTCATCTCTTTGCGTTTATGTTTCAAATAATTTTTGAAATCTTTCCAGGCCGGTGGTAATTTTTCCACTAACGTAGTGACTTGGAAAGACTCGCTAAGAGACATACCTTCAGCATGAATATCATGCAAAATTAATTGAAAACTTTGAACTTGAGAAATAACCGTTTGGGAGTCTACCGAAACAAAGTCCAGAAATTTACCAACAACAAATTTTTTTGTGCTAACATCCTCTATCTTGTAATTTTTTTTTTTTTCAAAGAATCCCACAATTCTTTTCCTATTTTCAGAGGGCTGTAAAACATTATACGGCATATTGTCAAGGCCATTGAGGATGTAGTTTCTACACAGAAAATCAGAATGTTTCCAAGCGTCTATAGCGATAACAACTTGCTGATCACTTTCATCCTCTTTAAGCACTGGAGCCTCTTCACGGAGAAACCAGGCAAGATTTAGAGTTGTGAGATAGAACAACATTTTCTGCTGCCATCTCTTAAACTCGGTGCCATTAAATTTTTTTCATTTTTCTCCATGATTTATTGGAATTTGAACATGGTTTTGGATAGGGATCGGAGTTGTTGTAACAATTGGAGAATCACTTTCAGTTGTAGTAGCCATAATATCTGATTACAAAAATCAGAAAAACCAAAATACAAATTAATTTTCTAGTTACTCAAACCAGAAAATAAATTATAACACAAAATAATTTTACTTTTCTAGTTACTAAAACAAGAAAAATAAAATATCACACAATTATTTTCTGTAGCATTACCACACAAATTAATATTCTGAAATTGTTAATGACAAACATTATATTACTACTATTCTCAAATTTTGAATCCAACAGGTATGGTACTTGTGCGAACAGTGTCGAACAAGTAGAAAATTTTTTCGGTTTTGAAATCAACAGGTATGAACTTGTTTGATTTGAATTTAAACAGATATGGGTTTGAACTTGAACCTATTCGGACAGGTATGAATCTATACAGAAGGTTTGAAGAGGTACAAGCAAAATTTGAATTTTTCCAACAAAAATTTGAAATTAAAACTGGACAAATTTTATTTTACCCAAAAAAAAAATTAAATTCAAATGTTTTTGGCTGGACAAGCCCAACCCAGCCTCACACCACGCACCCGGACAGACGGCCAAACAAACAAAACAAACAACAAAAATTAAATTAAATTCAAATGTTTTTTTCCAAAACCATTTCTTACAATTTCTACATCATATAAACAAACAAACAAAAAATTAGCACTACAACAAAAGTAACCTATAGTGACGAAAATAAATCTCATCACTAAATAAGAATAATCTATGAGAAATTATAAATTTTGTCACATATAATAAGAAAATAAAAATAATAGGTGAGGAAATTTATTTTTTTCAATAAATAATTCCTTTTATATGAGGAAAAAAGTTTCGTCACCGAAGATTTTCCTGCTAAATTTTTTGGGTGGTGCCAAATTTTTAAGACTTTTCGTGAGGAAAAAATTTGTCAACAATTACAAAATTATTAGTCAGAAATATATTTTCATCACCAATGATTTTAAATATTTTGAAATCATTTGGTGAGGAATATATTTTTGTGGTTAATAATTTTTAAAGTTTGAGACTTTTTTGCTGAGGAAATTATTTTGTCACAAATTTTGAAGGAAGAATTTTGAGATATTGAGCGGGTAATGAAAAAAAAAATGGCTACTAAAATTTTCCCATTTTTGTGTGTTTATCAATTTTCCTCATCTCTTTCTCTCTCTCTCTCTCTCTCTCTCTCTAAACACATGTTAGCTTTCCCTCGCTGCTCCCCTTTCAGTGCCCCTTGTCCTCCTTTAGTGTCGCCGCTGATGTCTTCTCCTCCTTCAGCACCGTCGCCAACGTCACATCTTCGATCAGCCTCTATTGTTTTGTATGGAGTTCTCTCTCTCTCTCTCTCTCTCTCTCTCTCTCTCTCAATCTTTGTATTTGTTTTCCATTGCTCCTTTTTCGCACTTACCAACACCTCTATTACCATTTTATTGGCACTAGTAGTTTGCCTATCTCCCAAAACCCAATTTCAGGTATGGGTCCTCTCTCTCTCTCTCTCTCACACACACACACACACACACACACACAAACACAGTCAATTTCTCTATTTTTCTATATTTGTTTTTCTTAATTTTCAAAACTGATTTTGTTGTTTTCCTTAATTTCCAAAAACCTAACAATCTTAAATTAATTGTTTATATGTAATTATGACATTATTTGTAGTTGAGCATTGCGCATTGGATATAGGTTTTCATTGTGTTTGCAGAGTACTTTTTGTTGCATCCAGAATTGTTTTGGTGAATTATATGACTAGGTGCTGTAACTTCAAGCTCTTCAATTTGTAAACCGATGAAATTTTTTGGAGAAGTTTTGAATTTTCTTCTTTTTCTTCTATGACATCCAAAAATTGGGAAACAATCAAGAACATGTCAATAAATTTTTTTATTTAAAAAACTAGTAGCAATTTTACTTTGATTATTTTAATTATAGTAACTACAAAAAAGAAAAAGGAAAAGGAAATGGTTATTAGAATTTTGTGAGTTTCTTTCACAATTTTTTGGATATACATCTTGTCATAGTAACCTCAATATTTTCTTCATTTATAATTGGTTTTCCAACCTATTTTTGTAATTTAAATTTGAAGGATTTGATGAATTCTCAATTTGATGGAAAAAAAAAAAAGAAAAAGCTCCCTTGATTTGATGAATATTTGATGAAAGGATTGGAGATGATTTTTGAATATTTTTTCATCAAATTTAAATTTGATAAAAGAAAAGATGAAGGATTGGAGATGTTCTTATTTTGCTGCTAGTTGGAACCCCAAGGGTCATCTTGTTATTGGCTAGGAATAAAAGAGTAAAGCAATATATATTTTGGATTTATTTGGATTTATTCTGTGTATTTATCTGTGGCAATTTCATTACTCTAACCTCACTAAGCAACGAAATCCGTAAGGGAGTTATGTTGAAAGGGAATACCAGAGGTGGAGAAATTGGAGACTTTTCCTCTTTCATAAACCTCTCACCTGCAAAATAAAAGAGAATTTGTGATTTTCAAATTGGCAAAATCTTCAAATTATAATGGGATATGATGGTTTTGTAGCTTAACTTTTTAAGTAATTAAAAAATGTCCAATTTTACTTGACTACTGGACAACATGTCCAGTTTGATAGTCGACCACGAACAGAGAAGTGTAGGAATTGTATGTTGTTCAAAAGAGCATGTCAAATCGAGTTTTTATTTTTATTTTTATAATAAATAAAGGCTACAAAAGAGGACATGAAATATCAAACAAAAGGCACTTAAAAAGTGCAGGAGATGGGTTCAAACACCAATTCGCATAAAGCTTGTCATGTAGGTGCGCTCGAGCTACCCCAGTGAGCTATTTTGTTGCAAACTCGAGGCCTCTAAATGAAGTTGAAATCGATCTACTACACATTTTTAAATGTCTTGACAATTTGTCATTCTTTCCCAGGGTGGTACTATTTTAGAGATATAAATGAATCACAATCTGGCTATCATTCTTGACATAGGCTAGAATAAGACCCATTGTTCTGGCAAACAAACAAGCCTCCCAAATAGCTAACGCTTCACATTGCATGATCAAAGAAATTAGGACTGGTTTGGCAATGCCGTCAATCAAATCCCTCTTCCAATTTCTGATAACAACAGAGAGAGAGGCTTTATTGCGCTCCTTGTCCATGGCCACATCACAGTTCAATTTGAAACCACCCATTGGAGGAAAAGACCGGTTTGTTGGTGAAGAGTTTGTTGAAAGAAACTGGTCGTCAACATAGGTTGCTGTTTGGGCAGGTAAGTTTGGATCTAGAAGAATACCATTAAAAACAAATTCATTCGTAGCCTTCCAAATATGCCAAGCTATTATAGTTATATAACCAATCCTATGGGGGTTCTCATTGTTGTTGCCTTTGTCCTAAAAAATAGCAGCAGACTATTGTGTCACGGAAGTGATAAATGTCTTATCAACCTTGTAGTTCAGGTCACAACCAAACCGAACTGCAATGGTCCAAGACCATCCAAACAACATATGTCCCACAGATTCTGGTTCGATGTAACAGATAGGGCAGAGATTGGAGAGTTTTGAAAAGACTTTCTTTAGTAGCAAGGCAATTTCTGCACACTCTCCGCCACAAATGCTGCAATTTGGGAGGGGTTTTAAACTCCAAATGGATTTCCAGAGGTTTGTGGAAGGTTGACGCGATGATGACTCTCTAATTTTACATCAAAGAAAATCTTGGTAAGCCACTTGATAACCTGATTTGACAGAGAATTGGCCTGTTGGTAAAAAATTCCAAACAAGCTTGTCTTCGAAACCTTTCTTTGAGATGGGAATACACCCAATCAGATCTGTCTTCTCCTTATTGACAATGTTTCTCAATTTTGACCCTTCTCAAGATTTGAAAGAAGGGTTAATGAGCTTGCTAACCGTCAAAATACAACACCCCGAAGGCCTAGAGGATTGGATTCTGCAACCATGAGTGTTTGAGCCATTTATCATCCTAGAAATCATCTTTTCACCATTGAAAATCTACCATCTTAAATCTTTGACAAGAAGTTCCCTGCCTTGAATTGGGCTAGACCATAACCAGGAAGCCTTAGAAACCCTAGATGCATGTAGGAAATTCGACCTAGGAAAGTAGATTCCTTTAAGTATCTTTGCCCAAAAGGAGTTTGGATGTTGAAGAATTCTCCAAGCTTGACGCGCTAGAAAAGGAAAATTAAAGGATCTCAGATCTTTGAAGCCCAAGCCCCCTTGAAATTTGGCTTGGGTTAGAAAATCCCAATTCAGCCAATGAACCCTTTACCTTCAATATCTCCCCTCCACGAAAACTTTGTGATGTAGGAATTAAGTTTAACATGGAAACTCTTTGGTAATAGGAAAACAAGCCATGGTGTAAGCAGGAATAGCTTGAACCACAGATTTAATAAAATTTCACACTCGGCATGTGAGAGAAGCTTCTACTTCCATCCCTGGATTTTGTTCAAAGCTTTTCCGCAATGTAGTTGAAAGCTTCTACCTTGCTTCGCCCCCTAAAAGATGGCAACCTTAGATACTTAGTGTAGACACCCCATTTTTGACCGACCTTAAGACTCAGACGTCACCGATTGAGCGCTTGGTGATGTTGCATATCGTGTTCGTTCAGAGGTTTCGGAGTCTCGGCTGCGAGCCTTGCCTCCAGACTTCTGGACTCTTTCATGCTTTGCCTCGGTTTGTGAACCAAGCTCGGTTTTCTCTGTTTTCTCTTTCGAAAGGGAGGGAGAGGTCTCGTAGATCATCTCTCAGTGGCCGTAGGCTACGTTTCGTGGTCGTAGGCCATTTTGCCCGTTTGGAGTTCGGTTTCCAATTTTTCGGAGCCGTTGGCCGCGTGCCTCGGTTCGGGACCGCTTAATCACCTCCGTTTGCTCCGATTTTTGGCATGCATCTTATTTCCTCCCTTTTGAGGGACACTGTGATCCGAGAGACCAACTTCGTGGTCGAACACCACTTCCGGTGCCTAACAGTCAGTTTTCGGGGCCCCGGGTTGCGCGTTTTGGCCGCCGAACCTTCATTTTGCATCGGTTTGGATTCATTTTTGGCAGGGACCTCTGTTTCATTGTTAGAAAGGTTGTAGAGGGGTGGGAGGCCAGTAATTGTTCTGACAACTAGTTTTATTCCTCAATCACCCATTTTTCTCACTTGAAAACCAATGTTGACCACCCTAAAGCCACTTTTTCTTGCCCTAAACCACATATTTGTGTTGTAGACACCTGGGAGGCCACCAATATCATATGGTCGGCCAGTAATTGTGTTTGACCCTTTTGAACCCCTCCAAAAAGTGGCCTTTTCTCTCTCCTGGTTCACTTTCTCCAGTTTTTGACCACATGGTTGTGTTGTGCACACATGGGAGGCCACCAATCTGGGATGGCCGGCCACTAATACTGCTTGAACCTTTTGACCCTTGGCCGGCCGGCCATGGGGAGGGCCGGCCGGCCACCTGCAACCTGGATAAGGGGCCTGCATGCATCCTCTCTGTTGGTACATTACAAATCTGTATTTTGTTTCCCCCCAGATTGTGTATCCGGGGGGCTGCACTTTTGGGGAGAAATTTGAGTTCATTTCCCTCCCTTTTCTCCCTCCTCTTTTGCCTATATAACCAGAGCTCTAGCTGCATTTTTAAGGGTTAGAAGCTTTGGTTTAGGCTCTTGCATTACATCCCTCTCCCTCTTTACTTCCAAGCACCAAAACCCTTCAAATCCCACACCCTTTCTACACCACCACCTAGCACCACACCACCACTCAATTCCAGCAGCTTGGAGGATCTTTTCAGAGCTTAGGAGGCATCTTTTCTCAAGCCAAGAGGCTACTAAAGTTTGGTCTTCAAGGGTGAGTTACATTTCTTTCTTTTTTAAGCTTATTTTGCTCAATACATTAGTCATTCTTGCTTGCATTTTTGGGCTCCGACCCTAACTGAAAATAGCATTATTTTGAGGCCTTTTTCATGTTTTTTTAAGGTCCCTAGCCACCACTTGCCTCTTTAGCTCTCTTGTATGCCTCTTTCTTGCATAGTATTTTAGGCCTATGTATAAACTGTTTTGAGGTTTGTGATAAACTGAAAACTATAGCTTATTTTGAGCCCTTCTTCAACATTGTTGAAGGGCTCATCACTGTTTGAGGCCTCCATCTGTCACTTGCCTTTGTATCCCTCTTTTGGCTTTATTTTTGCATGATTTGTTAGCCCTTTGTGCTTATATTTTTGGGCTTTGGTCCGAACTGTAAATGGCCTTATTTTGATCCCCTATTCATGTTTTATCAAGGGTCTTTTGTTTTTGGAGGCTTCCTTCTTGCTCTTTGTGTTTAAACCTCCTTTTTGGGCCTTATCTTGCATAGTATTTTAGGCTTCCTTGTACACTGTTTTGGGTTTGGTCATCAACTGTAAAATGCCATGTTTTGGGCCCCTCTTCAACATTGATGAAGGGCTCTCCTCTGTTTGAGGCCAGCAACCATCACTTGCTTCTTTGTCCCCCTTTTGGTCCATTTTTTTGCATGATAGTTTAGCCATACTTGTGTTTGTTTTCGTGGCTTGTTGTAAACTGTAAAGTGCTTCATTTTTTAGCCCCTCTTCAACTTTGTTGAAGGGCTCTTGGCCATTCGTGGCCAGCAGCTGCCACTTGCTTCTTTATCTCTCTTTCGGGGCCATTTTTGCATGTTGGTTTAGCCCTATTTGTGTTCACTGTTTGGCCTTGTTTAAAACTGTAAATATGCTTGTTTTGGGACTGTCTTGATTCTGTCTTCACACTTAATGTTCAAATAATGCATGCATTGCATAGCCATAGGTCATTCCATGTACCTAATTTCATGTTTCGAGATTCATTTCATGCATCGGGTGCCATTTTGCCATGCTTCGGGGCTGTTTTGCATCACTTTTTGCTACTGAAATTTGCATGCTAGTATGTCATATTCCATGCCTTGCCATGTCTTGTTAGAGTGGCATTCCGTGCCTTAGGTTCGGTCCTCGGTTTGAGTGCGCGTGTGCACGCATCTCGAGTGTCTCATTTTCATCTAATGGCCTCTTATGTGAGTGTGGCTGAGGTCCACTTGTGTTAGTGTAAGTCCATATTGCATTGTGTATGCCATTTCATTCCATAGCGTTGTGTATGCTAGGTTGTATGTTTGCGCATCGTGTATGCCACGTTACCTCGTGCATCGTGTATGCCATTTCATAGCATGTTGCATGTTAGGATGTATCTTGCATTTCGTGCATGTCATGCATATTGCATTGTGTTCGGGATAGGGGTTAGCCCGAGCACGGGAAACGAGGTACGTTTCGTACTCCGAGTGACGGAACGTGTCTCAATTCCTCAGTCACCGACACTCCGGATTACCCATGATGGGGTTAGGTCTAGTTGAGTTTTCATGTGCATTCATTCTATATTGAGTTGTGCAATTCGACTCCTCGGCCATCATGCATCGAGATGCGTGATTAGTGGCACGAGGATCGAGGCATGCATACATTTGTGAAAATACATTGCCATGCCCCTTTCCTGCTCTCTGTTGCAGCAAATCAAGAATCAGCAGTCTTCCGGGGCTTGGCGCGCTTTCCAAAAATTATTGCAAAACAGAGGCTAATTGGGGCATCACAGTGGATTTCCGCGCAAAGGCAACCCGGATATGCATCATTCATCATCTGAAGAAGAGTCAAGGCAGTCCCTGGCTTGCATGCCAGTTTATTGTTTTCTTAGTTAATTTTGTTAATTAATTAGGAATTTGTACATATCTTGGACTGTATTATTTGGACTGTACTATTCGGGACTGTATATTATTTATTCGGACCCTCCGTGCGAGGGCAATGTTGTAATTTGTGTGTGTGTGTGATATATGTCTTCCAACCCCACGTCTTTCTTCCCTTTTATTTACCTGCTTATGATGGTTAGATTAGGGCATGTTTCAATTAGCATACAGTATGATAGCATGTTTGCATTCATTCATCTGTTTTGCATGCACCGGGCTCGGCGCATCATACTAACTGCATTTGTATTTCAATTCCAAATTGAATCCTTGATAGCTGTTGCATCTCATATGCCATGTTTAGAATAGCCGAGCTTGCTATAGTTGCATTTTTGCATGTGTTGCATTAGTCATTTCTGTATATAGTTAGGATCATGCATGATTTCTAATCGGTTTCTGTTTTGGCTTGGAGTACTCGGTGAGTTTTTATGCTTTAGCATCCTTGCATGCGTGTGAGTGACTGCCATGAATAGCATGCTTACCATGAGGCTATGTGCTTATGTGATATAACTGCCTGAATGCCTGTGGGTAGAGGTTGGGTTAGTTGGATTGGAACAAATCATTAACTGTGTGTTTTAAGCCCACTAGATAGTGGCAAAACCATCTTTTCTAAGCCCACCTGAGGGTGGCAAAATCTGCATTTTAAGCCTACCTGCGGGTAGCAAACCATCTTTCAAAAACAAACATGAAATGTTTTGTTCCAATTCAGGCGACCCAGTTTATACTTGTATGCTGTGCGCATCACATAGTAAATCTAGGCTAATAACCGGAATAAGAGCACACAAAGTTTTTCAAAACTAGATATCATGGTTAGTAGAGGCCGATCTTTGATCGGGCGAGCGGGGGTGCTCACGAAGTGACCTTCCCCAATCGTACCCAAGTTCCCGAGCCGAGGCAACTTTGGTGATGACGGACACGTGGCCTTAGGCAAACGAGTCAGGGTTTCCTAAATTTCCCAAAATAAAATATTTAGGTGGCGACTCTGTATCTGGCAAAGCAGTCCATGTTTGGCACTTCTTTCAAAAAAATCTGTTTTCAAAAATGATTTGCCGGAGAGTCCAGATTAAGAACCGTAACACAAATCGAGTCCGAGCTGTAGCGAGGTCCCCCGCAGACCTGCTACACTTAGCATTGGATCTGAATTGAGGAATTTGAAGCAAATTGCAAATTCTTAGTTGCTTCTGATGCATTAGTAGAAAACCACCTCTCTCTCTCTCTCTCTCTCTCTCTCTCTCTCTCACACACACACACACACACACACACACAATTTCTCTATTTTTCTATCTTTGTTTTTCTTAATTTTCAAAACTAATTTTGTTGTTTTCCTTAATTTCCAAAATCCTAACAATCTTAAATTAATTGTTTATATGTAATTATGACATTATTTGTAGTTGAGCATTGCGCAGGGGATATGGGTTTTGACTGTGTTTGCAAAGTACTTTTTGTTGTATCCAGAATAGTTTTGGTGAATTATATGACTAGGTGCTGTAACTTCAAGTTCTTCAATTTGTAAATAGATGAAATTTTTTGGAGATATTTTGGATTTTCTTCTTTTCCTTCTATGACATCCAAAAATTGGAGAAAAAGAAATTGGGAAACAATCAAAAACATGTCAATAAATTTGTTTATTTAGAAAACTAGTAGCAATTTTACTTTGATTATTTTAATTATAGAAACTACCAAAAAGAAAAAAGAAAAGGAAATGGTTATTAGAATTTTGTGAGTTTCTTTCACAATTTTTTGGATATACATCTTGTCATAGTAACCTCAATATTTTCTTCATTTATAATTAGTTTTGCAACCTATTTTTGTAATTGTACTCAAACATTAAGGAACTAGAGGCATTCTCAAACTCATAACAATGTTCATGCTTTCTTTCAACATAAATGTCTCTCCCTTTCTTTCAGATTAATGTTCATCCTTTCAAAATTTATGGCACATGGTCATACGATACATTTATATGTTTACACGATCCTTCAACCTTTCTTAGTTGAATTAAATAAATTTGTATCGTTTTTTACTACCGATTCATAATTTTAGTAAAGTTGATCCATCTTTGAGGTAACTTGGCTCTTTTGGAAGATGTTAAAATTGTGAATGCAATATTCTTTTGGTGAGCTTAATGGATGCTAAGAGGCATCAAGTGCGTGTATTTTGCACCCTTAGCGCATGCAATATTCAGATTGGTGGTGCCCAATATTAAGTGAGCATTACAACATTTCCTAACATGTTGAACACTTTTTTGGGATAATTGTTATGGTCTGAAGGTTGCATAATTTATTTGCATATTGTCAACGTTATACATACTGAAGCACAAAAATATTAATATAGTTATTGTTGTTTCGTATTTACTCTCTTTTTTTTTCCAGCAGCTTCTTTGAAAAACTAATAAGTATGTGCCTAGTTGGGATTGTCATGGCCTTGAGTTGAAAGGCAAGTATTTCTTTATATAATGTTTTTTTGGTAATGTTGCCATCTAATTTAAACTCTCATGGTATTATGATCTGTTGACAATGATGCTTCCAATTAACTGCAAACAGTGAAGTTCATTGACATATTGCCTATGGCGGGCTATCTTGAAAGTTGGAGACTTTATGTCATTTTACTATAATCAAATGTGATCACTTGTAGTAAGATTCATTAACTATCATGATGTATCTGCATTTTTTTTGAAAAATACTATATTTACATTTTTTTTTTCAATGTTTAGTAAGATAAAAAGTCACCTTCACAATTGTTGCCTGAACCATATTCGATTTGCGACGGTTGGATTGTTAATTTGTGAGTGTTGGAAGCTCAAAGGTTGATGGAGATCAAGGAAGACAAGAGGCTTCACATAAAAGTATTTATTTAGAAGTTTAAATTTATTTTAAGATTTTTAAAAAAAAAAAATTAATTAAGGCTTTCACTTATTTATTTCCTTTTGTGGGAGAAGCCTATATATAGGACTCACTGGTTTTGTGTAATGAATTATCAGAACTTTTGGCACAATTAAGAACTAAGTTTTCCCCATACCTCTCTTTTTGTCGCTCTCTCTGCAGAATCTATCTCCCTCTATTTTTTTCTTCTACTTTCTATTTAAGATTTGATTGTTGTTTTAAGTTATTTCAGTGTTGCAGTCGTTGGAGCACGATGTTAGAAAAGAGCTCACATCAGTGAAATTGAGAGCAAAGGCACAACCAAGTTTGTGAAAACCACCATTGAGACACAAATGGCTTCATTTAAGGTTGGTTGCTTGAATTGTTGGTATCCATAATAATACATCAAAGTAATTTTTAACATATGGCCTTTGTAGTCTTTGTAAAGTTAATAATTGTTCTTAGTGTATACTTATTTTTCACTAAAAAAATTCCTTTTTGCTTGCATATCACTGCTAATTTTTAGTTTAGGGGATGCTCGAATATTAAGCATATATGTTCAATTTTTACAGCAATTTGGAGTATGGGGAGACTAGGATCATCTTTATCTCAAGTACCTTGTACGACTTTTTGAAAAGTTTCTTTTCTGTGAATTCTCGACATTAAATTTAAGTTGCGAAGTATCTGTGGCATTGTAGTCTTATAAATCTATAGAATGAACTATAACTCTCTGAGGTGCCATTAATTCTGGGATTTCATTAATGTTTCTGATTGTTATAACTCTTTAGGATAGTAGTCATACATACCACACTTGAAGAGACACCGCTATATAGTTGAAGATGAAAAGGTGTTTCTATCTTTTTCATGTTGATGTTATAATTTGTTGAGTTGCTTAGCTATTGTTTGTTCTGCACCCTTTTCCTTTACTGGAATGAGGTGTTTGGTGAGATGGCCCTTCAAGCGTATATAGAGGCAGAAAACCAGTTCACTGGAGTCCCTCATCACGAACTGCTCTTGCGAAGGCTAAGTTAGAAGTAATATGGACCTTTTTAAGTTCTTGTTTCTCTTCCATTGAACTACTTGTAAAATATCTTACAATTATAGCCTCTGTTATTGTGACAATTGATACAATTTGAATGTGTTATGTGGCTGACAGTTGCTAAAAAGAGTGGAATTGACACTAATTTAAACTACACCATTTCTAGTTGTTAAAACAGTGCTGATCTGAGTGTAGAAATAAATAGGAAAGGGGTTTCTCATATTTTCAAAACTTGTAGTATGAGGTGGATGAATTAGTTCATTAGATCTGGTTGAGAAGCAAACTTCTTCAGTGTCCTGTCATTCATGTTCTCATATATCGTGTTGAGATAGACAATAACAGATAGAGAAGGTTTTTGAGTTTATTAAAAAATGATAGTTGGCTTATCATCACATTAATTAGAGAGGATAACAGAAGATGAGTGAAAACTTTATGCACTACTACTACTAGTACCATCTCTTCAACCTTCGCATGAGGCAATTTTTGTTTTGAATAGGGGTTCCTTGATGTCACTACATGACGATGTAGAGACCTAACACTCACAACCTCTTGATGTCGATGTAGAGGCACAGAGGCACACCCCCCCCCCCCCCAAAAAAAAAAAATCTAGTGTCAGTAAGATATTAAAGTTATTTATATTAGGGAGCATTTTGTTGAGGGTTAAGTGAACGTTGCTCTAAGTGTATTCTTTTATCTTGTTGTGAGTTAATGGGTTTTACCTTATTTATTGCTTTGGTTTTTGTTGACGATTGAGTGACAATAGACCTATATATTGGTTAAAGCACAACAGTTTAAGAAAGTTACACTTTTAGAGTCAATTATGCTACATTTTACCAATAAGGAATCTATGTGCCAATCCCTCTTGCATTACACCACAGCCATTTATTTTAATCTTTTAATAGTTTTCCTTTTCCATTTAGAAGTTTTTTGACTATGATTGTGTGAAGTATTTTGTATTGAACACATGTTTGTGTAATTGGGATCTCCACCACAAATATTTATATGAAAAAATGCTAGGGACCACAAATGTTTTACCAAATGTTCTACCAAATGTCTTACATAGGTGTGGGACTCACGCCATGTGAATCTTATATGGGATCCACACCCATGTGAGACATTTAGTAGAATATTTGATAAAATATTTGGAATCTCTAGCATTACTCTATTTATATACTATTAGAATGTAATCATATAATGTTCTTTGGTAGATTATTTTGCTTTTACGTTTTGTTTTTCTTTGTGGTTATTTAAGGAGTTATGAGAAATAATTATTTTGTGAACAAGTAATTTCATTTTTGAGATTGGTTTTAAAAAATATGGTTTTATTTGGGATGTGCTAGCCTGAAATGCAATATTAAAGTGAAAGTCTTAGTAATTCTATGTTTGTCATGCTGTAGAAAATTGAAGATCGTGATTCAAACTTAGTCTTAGGAAATTAAGCTTTTAAGTATGTCAATTTAGTTAGGAACTTGAATGGCTTTGACTTTATAGAGCATATGTTATTAAATTTTCAAAACTAGCTAAGACATATTATTTTGCTACTACTGAGGTGTATATTTGCTACTGCCAATAAATGGAGTGTATATTGGTTTTGCTACTGATATAGAGTGTGTTTAGTTGTTGCTGATGAATGGAACGTATGCTAGTTCAAGGGATGGCAACTTAGGGGGTGTACATTGGTTTTGTTCCTTCTTATGTTTATTTGTATAGTTATTTTATTATGTTTTTGGTTAGTTGCTTACCAACTGAATATGATGCTTGCATAATAGTGAACCACCTTTAATTCCAATTTCCAAGTTTTATTGAACCATTCTATATGACAATAAAAGTCATCATGTTGCTTGATTGTTTTCAACATTGGCAAGTTCATTCATTTCACATGATTCACTTGCCCTTAGTTAGATCAGCAATTTTTTGTGATTTAGGACAAATGAAAGTCCAATATTAAAAAAATCATTTTTGCTAAATTGGTTTATAAAAGAAAATAATTTATATATTAGTTTAGATGTAATTGATAATATATTAGGGTAAATTACCCTTTTACCCCCTAAATTATATGCGCTTTTTCTATTTGGTCCCTTAACTATTGTTTGTGTTTCTTTAGTCCCTAAACTTTAATAATTTGTGTTTGTCAAGTCCAATTTGTGTTTGTCATCCAAATCATTAACGGAATAGCATTACATATGCACTCCACGTGATACGTAAGGCTAATATGAAGGTCAAAATGGACATTTTATCCTCAACCGCATGTGCCATACACGTGAGGCGAATTGGGGTAACAAAAATGGGGGGTTTGTGGTTTTCAGATCATCGATTGAGTTTTCAGAACTTCAACTGAGGCTAGGGTTTGTAGTTTTCTTGAAGAATCGAAAGGTTTTGCTACATTATTGGTGTTGATTGAGGTTGGATGGCCATGGCGAAATATGTACAACGTCAAGATAGTTATATACCAAAATGTAAGTATAAGTTTTTTAGTTTTTGGTTAAGATTTTTGCATGGTTATGATTTTTTGAGCATTTTCGATCAGTTTTGCATATTTTTGGTCAATTTTTTATTTGTTGGATCTTTCTTGTTTACTGTGCTGTTTTGAACAAGTGAATTTTGAAATGTATGTATTGTTCTAAAAAGTGAAGTCTTCTTGTACGTGTTTGTCGATTGTCCCATGTCTTTTAGTGTTTGTTTTCATGCTTTGTTTATGAATGATACCGTGGTCCCATGCATTTGCATATGTTCCTCAGTTTTTTGTTTTTTAATGTTATACTGGTCCAATGCTTATGTAGACATCAATGCTGATCACTTTACCATTAAAGTGAATAATGGTGGTCAATTTAGGATAGAAAATGGAAAGAGGTCTTATGCTGGGAGCCAAGTAGATTACATTGATTACAATGATAGGAAGAGGATATCATTGCTAGCATTGGTTGAATGTGCCCAAATGGTAGGAAATAGTGATTTTGTTGGATTTCGTTACAGAGTCAGTGAGAAGCAGAACATGGATAGAGGATTTAGATTTATTAGTTCTGATGAGGATGTGCATGAAATGATGAAATTTATAGTGGCAGGTGTATTAGAACTTTACATTGTGGAATCTGTCCCTGTTCTATTGAATTTTGGTGAATATTTCCAGGATGTCAATGTAGAAGAATGGGATTGGGAATGCAACACAACAGAAGGGAGTATTTATGAACCCAATGTTGATGAGAATGAGCATAGTTCAAATTTTTCTTTAGAGGCTAAATATGAAGTATTTGTTGACAGTGATTATAGCTTGAATGATGAGCCAATGGCAGGAGTGCACCAACATGCAAGTAAGCCACCATAAAATAGTCATGTTTAAGATTTTTTTTGAACCAAAAAGTGAAGAATGGGATTCCTCATATGGGTTTGCTAGCCTTGAAGAATCAGAAGATAGGGATGATGGGTTTGGAGAGAGCAATTTCTGATTTGCTTCCAGCAGCTGAACATAGGCATTGTATAAGACATTTACACAACAATTTCAAGAAAGATGGGTTTGGAGGTCAAAACTTGAAGGATAGGTTATGGAAGCTAGAGCAACTTATGTGGGCAGGTTCAACGCTCAAATGCAAGAATTGAAGAGAGAGAACAAATTGGCATATGAATGGTTGGTTACCAAGGATCTTGTCCATTGGACCAGGTCCCACCTTGGTACCAGTGCAAAATGTGACATTCTGTTAAACAACCTATGTGAGTCTTTCAATGCTTCTATTGTATTTTCTAGGGACAAACCAATTTTGACTTGTTTGGAGAGAATTAGAATGTATTTGATGGAAAGGTTAGTTAAGAGAAGAGAGTATGCACAAAAATGGTAAGATAACATAAGCCCTAAGATACAGAAGGTATTGGAGAAAAATAAGACAATTGCAGCTGCATACATTCCAGTATTGCCAGGAGATAAAAAAAATTTGAAGTAAGAGGAATGCATAGTGATCAGTTTATAGTGGACCTTAAGGAGGAGACATGTTCTTGTAGAAGATGGAAGTTGACAAGAATCCCTTGTGCACATGCAATATCTATCATTTGGACATCAATGGAACAACCTGACGACTATGTCCATTATTGTTACAAAAAAGATACATTTCTGAATGCTTATACACACATGATGTGCCTAATGAACGGTGCTGAAATGTGGGAGTAATCAGGAAAAGAACCAGTGCTTCCCCCAGAATACCTTAATTAGCTTGGAAGGCCAAGAAAGGCAAGAATGAGGGAACCAAATGAGGGACCTAAAGGTCAAAGGCCTACAAAGCTAAGGAGGTTTAAAAAGAATTTGAGTTGTAAAAAATGTGGATAGAAGGGCCATAACACTAGGACTTGCAAGTTAGAGCTTCAACCCCCTGTAAGTAAAGCCCACAACATTTGTATTTAGAAATGTAGGATTGTTTTTTGTATTTGTAATGACAATGAGCTTCATTTTAGTCATGAATGATTGTTTTTTGTGTTTGTAATGACAATGAACTTAAACTTTTATGAATGGAAATGATGATGATGTTTATCTTTAAATGGGAGGAGGGAGGGCTGAACTGTTATTCTTTTTTTTTTTTTTGGTAAACACAATCAACCATTATAAAAGATTTGGGCACACAATTTTTTATACAAAACATTCCATTCATTACATATCCAACAACTTACATAACAAATATATTACATAGGAAACCCAGAGTATCTTTTACAGCAACAATACTAAGGTAATCAGCCAAGACACAACCAAACAAACCTAGAGTATCTTCTCATTCCTTTTCATCTCTGATATTTGCTCCTCCATCCTAGTAATCCTTCGTATGAGTCCTGGTATAACTTGCTTTGGCCACACATAGGTACATCAAACCACTAGAAAAATCCACATCCTCTCCCATTGAGCCCATATCCTTCGCAGCATAAGAATCCTCTTCCCGGGTTCAAGTTTGTCCAAGATGTCTTCATCACAGCAACTCTGCCACATGAGCAATGCGTTGCATCCATCCAGTACATTGTTCTTCCTCTTTCTACTCTCCTTCCTTTTTCTTTTCTTTGTCTTCTTGATGCTCTGTTTTTTTTTTTTTTTTTTTTTCATACACAGCCATGTATATATATGTGGGTATATATCAGAGGACTAGAAGGAACATTCCCTTCAGTTTTATTTGTGTGTAAAATGTCCCTTTTGCCCTCCACTAATGCTATTCTATTAATGATTTGGATGATAGACACAAATTGGACTTGACAGACATAAATTATTAAAGTTTAGGGACTAAAGAAGCACAAACAATAGTTAAGGGACCAAATAGAAAAAGCGCGTATAGTTTAGGGGGTAAAAGTGTAATTTACCCAACATATTAATGTTTTCCTTTTTTATTTTCTTTGTAGATTGGTTTTTGATGACATTGGGAAGCATACTTGCAAATCAAGATTAAGTGTTAATATTTTTTGTGGACTGATACTTAGTTTTACTTGTAAATCAAGATCAAATGTTATTTTTTTTATTTTTTTGTCGATTGATACTTAGTTCATTTTGAGATTTGCTGTGATCGTGTTTTTGTTATACTTAATTAATTATTAAATTTGTTTGATGGATATATTTTGATTTATAATATAAATTGGTTAGTGAATTGTTTTGTGAAGTGATGTATAATAGCTAGTGGATTTGTTAGTATATTTGAAGGCTATTAAGATATGAACAGGAATATTTATGAAATAATAATTTAAATTGAATTGTAAAATACGGAACAATAAGTTTTGTGACGAAATTTATCACAATTTATACATGAAAAGTTTTGTTGATTTTGTTGTTTGGTGACTAAAAATTTCGTCACATATATATCTTTTTGCCACGAAATATATTTCGTCACCCATGTCTAATTTTTGGAGACGAAAAATTTCGTCAACTTTACATCTTATTGTGATGAAATTATTTCATCACCAATGATCAACATGTGTGACAAATTTATTCGTCAACTAAAGTTTTATATACGGTGCTAAGTAATTATTTGGTGACGAAAATGAAGATTTTTTGCGATAAAATGTTGTCTTATTAGTGACAAAAAATTTCGTCACTAAAGTAATTTTATTAGTGATGAAATTATTTTTTGTTACAGTCATTTTTAGTGACAAACATTGAAGAAAATATTTCCTCACAAATATATAGAATAACGAAATTAACTTTTGGAGACAAAAAAAAAAAAAAATTTGTCATCCAAGACCTAATTTGTTGTAGTGTAGACAACCACAAATGAAAACCAGAAACAAAATTAAAAGAAAACTCCAGATCTTCTCAAATATTTTAGGAAAAAAAAAGGAAAAAGGAGAGAGATGGAGAGAAATAAAAAGAGAAAACTCACAAAGAACGTGACAAAAGGAAGCGTAAAAAAGGCATTGATCATACAGATCCGCAAGTCCACGGGCAACATTATTGGCAGATAAAATAACAAATATATTTTTATAAATAAAAAAAAATGGCAATAATAAATATAACATTTGCATCTAAATAAATAGATGCGAATTACACCTTCAATTTTTACGAATATCAAAGGAAAAAGAAAAGCAAATGTAAATAAAATATAACTTCAATTTTTTTTTTTTCTTTTTTTCCTTTCTCTGGATTAAAAAAGAATTATGAAATGCCCAATACGGGGAAAGAATTATGACTTTTCAAAATGATCTTTTAACAACTATCCTCACGACGATAAAAATTGATTTCTAAAACTCTTTGGTCACTAAAAAATGTCTTTTGCAACAAAATTTTCATTTTAGTCTCAAACTCTTTTATGTTGTAGTGAGTAGCCATCAACTTTGCATTTGGAGCCCGGATATTATCAATTTTTCTTATCCATAAATGCCTCTTTTGCTTCCTCACTCTCAAAGAATCCCTTGCTCATCTCGAGTAATTATTTAGTAATTCTGAAATATGAACATGTGATATTTCATAATATTATGATTGATAGAAAAGGTAGGTAAGTGAAGTATTGTGTTAGGTGATTGGAGAACATGAAAAAACATATTAAATAATAATTGATTACGAAATACAGATAAATAATACTCCAAAATAATTGAATAATTTGCCCTCATGAACTCATCTCTTAATCTTCCTTTTCATTTTCCTTTTCCATGACTTCCATATACAAAATTGTTAATATGTATTAATCATACCAAACCAGCATCAACATGGAAAATGTTTGGTGGCCACAAATTCTGTGGCTCAAATGGCCCGAAAATGCCAAAACGACGTCATTTTGGCATTTTCGGAGTTGTTTTGTACCCAAAACGACGTCATTTTGGCATTTTCGGGCCTTTTGAGCCACAGAATTTGTGGCCACCAATCATTGCCGCATCAACATTTACAAACCAAAAAAACCTGCAAAATAAAATCACATCACATACCAAATTGTCTAGTTACGATCTGGTGAACTCAAGGGTCTTTTGGGAACAATGGTAAAAAGTCAATTTTTTGATTTTTTAACTTTTTAAACTAAAAAAATCAGTTTTTGTAATATAAAACAACCCAACTTTTTGTCAAAAAAACATCAAAAAAGCTAAAAAATCAAAAAATTAACTTTTTACCAACTTCTCAAAACACCACTCAAAATCTTATGATTTTGTACACTCAGCCACCGCCATAAGAATTCTCTAATAAAATACATGGCAGAAAATGAAAATCGTGTCTTCAAAAAAAATAGTAGAAAAAAGTAGGAATAATCTGATAAAAAAAAAATATTGTACGAGCATGAAATTATGTTCTCGTATAATCCTATTGATCAAGTCCGTGCTCCTCCAAACGTCGTCGCTTTACTCCCTGAAAACACAAACGTGAGCTAGCCGGCGGGTGTGTGCCGGATACCTCTCCGATGCCTAAGTTAGCAAAATAGACAGATAGACAAAAGCTCTGTGTATTCGAGAATCAAAGTTGTGTTACCTGTACATAGGTTATGTTGTAAGCTTTTATAGGTTCCGCATGGCACAATCCTAGTAGGACTATTACTCCTCCATGTAGAGTACTCCTAGGAATCACACTCCTGAAAGATAATGCATATCCTCCAACACCCCCCTCACTGCTTAAACCAAGTGAGATGGTTTCGCTTCGGTTGGATGAAGGTCTGACCGAGCTAACACTAGCATTTTGTCATACTTAATCCCACGCCTTCACATGCAACTCATAGCTCAGCTCTTGTTCACTTTTACTTCGGTTGCCTGTTGAGACCGAGCTAACTTTCAACAAGCTTCGACCGCGCTAATCAAAGCGAGGTTCACCATGAGAAGCCGTCATACCTCGGCTCTAAATGTTATGGTCGAGCTAACTATCTCTACTCCGACTGTGGTGACTATAATCACACTTGGACCGAGCCAACACTTGCCGAGCCCTTTCCACACTTGGACCGAGCTGCCACTTGGACCACGATCCACTTGCTAAGCTCTTTTCACCACGGCCCAAAGAACGGCCCATTTACCATGCCTTGGTCTAGCTCGGCCCCAATGCACATAAAAACTCCCTCTCAATTGCCCCTTAATTCTGTCTGCGTAGCATGATTGGGATTACCTGTCACCAGCCGAGCTATAAACCTTAGCCTTTCAACCGTGCTAAAACGCCGCCGGGCTACCGAACTGTTCGGTCAAAAATGTCTTTTCAGTCACTGCAAAACTGAATCGCTTTCTATTCCATGGACACGTGGTCAATTTCATTGGTCAATCACAATTTGTCCCAAATCTTCGCATATTTTGAACAGTCCCGCCTTTTCCATACACTTTAAACAAAAACCCTACGCTTTGAATCCACTACTTCGACTATTCACCATTTTCTCTCTTTTGCTTGAGCCTCCATTTTTGCAACCTCAGTACTTGCGAAGCTCTCCCTTGCGACTTCAATCTTTATCAACTCGTCTCCATACTTGTAAGTAACTTAATCCCATATCCTATTTCTTTCTTTTCATCTTGTGAATATATACATAATATGGATATATATATATATACTCATATATATATTAGAAAACATACTCTGTAGTTTTGATGATAATGGAAAAAACAGATAGCACCAAAAACCAGACCCCCAAACCATAGGTTTTAAGAACACACCCTCTGGATTCAAAAAACATGAAGTTTGAATTTAGAATTGTGGTGTGACCGAGCTAAAAACCTGTTTGGGCAACTCAAGGGTTAGGCACAACTCAACTAAAACTTCACGCCGTACCTGTAGTTTTAATAAGTCTAAGCACCTTCTGTTTCATTTAGCCGAGCCAGTGAACTGTATTAGGTTTGCACAATACCGTGCTAGAAAGTCTCAACCACCGACCGAGCTATAACTTGGGGCCAAACCAGCTCTCTTAGTTAGAACCGAACTAAGAATGCTGCACCATAAGCTTCAACTGGGCTAAAGTCCCTTGCACAAACCGAGCTAAGAATGGATAGTATCCCACGTAGCCGAGCTAGGACTCCATATATTTTGCCTTTGTTTCTTTTAGCACGGTCCAACGATCTGTGCTTAACACCTTTCTTTTTCACATTGCAGACTTAGGTTGGCCAGGCACTCCCTTGAACTCTCAACCAAGCTACTCAGCATTATCTCACTACCGAGCCAGTACTCTAGCTAAATTCTACATAATTTAAGTCCATATGGGGAAGTATAGATTTTTAGTAAATTCCCCAGGGGCTATCGCCGAATTCCGCAAGGACTACAACATCCCGATGATGTCCACCTTAGTTTAGCCAAACTAGACACCATTCCCTGGGAAAAATCGGGCTTTGTCCCTTTCAACGTCATATCCATTGTAGAAGTCAGACTCCAATTCCCAGTTCAGCCTCTTCTCTGTGAATTCCTCAGACAAACAAATCTCTGTCCTACCTAGTTTTCCACAAATTCGTATAGGATAATAAATGGACTCGCCGAGCTAAACTACTAGCTTGGTCTCAACCTTGGTCTGGCTAAATTATTCCACCAATATTCATTAGGCCAAAACGAAGACGGCTGGGTATATTATCTAAGAATAAGAAAAAACACCCCAGATAATGATGTAAACGATGATGATTTTTTCTAGGTCTCTGGTAACTTCGAAGATCAGGAAGCCCAAATACCAGGAGACTGGATTAACTAGAATAAAGGAGTTGCCGGTATAATTACCTCGGCTTAGTTTTGTGCTCTCTTTACTTGGTTGTTGTCATTTTCAACCGTACTAACCGTTGTTTTTTTCCTTTATGCAGACTTGAACCATCTAAAGTCGCTGTACAGCTACCCCAATCTTGATGCCCTCTGCGTCGCACTAAGATATCCTAATCAAAATTGGGCCGAGCTACTCAATTTCGAGCCGACCTATAGATACAACAGCAGGAGGAAGACCAGGGTGACAAACTTCCTCTTAGAGCCCTCTCCTGAGCCTGATCCAACCCTCACACAAATCAATCTTATCCCATTGACTGCAGAACAAGAGATGGCCAAAAAGAGAGCAGTAAGAGCTCTTATCACCGAAAAAAACCAGGCCGAGGTACCACAAGTCGGCCAAACAAACGAGGCCGTCGTAGCACTTCCCACCTCTCAGCAGTCATCATCTCGGCCAAGCAAGCGTGCTCGGACTTCCACAACCAAGCCACACCTTGTCGACGAAGATGAAACCATCTTTCCCCAAACCACACCACCGAGCCCACAACTGGAGCGCTCTGATCGAGCTACCTGCTCTGAGTGGATACCAAAGATCACTTATAAGAACCGTGCTATCACTGACTCCGACTCAGTGGTCGCAGAAAAAGACCATTCGCTGGCCTTTAATCTTGCCAAGAGCATCTGCCTTCCAGCCGATATGGAGCACCACGATCATCTCACCGAGCTGAAGGCCATTCGCTTGGCAACAAAATCAATGGTGTTGGTAGGTTCTCCTTTTCCTTCTCTTAATTTCTACATCTTTTCATTCAGTTTAGCTCAAAGTTGTTTCTCTCCTTTTGTAGGCCTTACAGAAGAACCACATCGCTCATAAGTGCATGTTGGAGCTTTGAAAAACCACCCGGCAGGCCGTAGCTGAGGCCAAGGCTAAATCAGCCGAGCTAGATGAGGCCAAGAAGAAAATGGCCGAGCTACATACCGAGGTGGCCTGCCTGACCGGTCTTGTCAGCTCGGCTGAAGCAAATAAGCAAAAGGCAGTGGCCGTGCTGAAAGACAAATATCTGCACGAGCTGGCCAAGCTCGAGGGAAAGAAGAATGCTAAGATCGCTCGGTTGGAGAAAAGCGTGGAAGACGCCGAAGATCAGGGTTACAAGGAGAGGGAGGCCACTTACATCCAACAATGCGAAACAGCGAAAGATATATTCTTCAAATGTGGATGGAAGACGGCTATGGCGCAGCTCGATCATAGCCAAGAGACCGAGGTCTTCCTCAACCCTCCTCCTCATTTCATACCGAGCTACATGATGGAGTATGCTACTACCATTCAGCAAAAATTTCTTCAAGCTGAGGAAGGAGAGGAGTGCCCAGAACCCAATAATGCTTCGATCGTCGCCAATAATCTCGTTGTCCAAACAGCTCGGGTAGAGCCGCCGCTGGAAGACTTGGTTGAAACTGCGACTGAGCTACCTGCTGAAATTGGGTTTCGAGCTGATCTAGATGCGGATCTCGACGGCCTTTTTGCTTGATTTTTTTCTTTTCCTTGAAAAAGTTTGTAACCGGGCAAGGGCCCACCTTTTGTACCTTTGATTTGAACTTTGAATGAAAGCTTCTTTTGTTTCAACTGTTTGTTCGGTTTACTCCATGCTTGCATTAATTTTCCAACTGTAATCTGAATGAAGTATAACATTTTTTGGCCAAGATACCTATCTCGATCTTAACCTTGAAATCTATCTAGTCATACCTGCCAACCTCTTCAGCCTAGGTTTTTACCTCGGCTGAAGATCACAAAAAGTTGCTATTCCAGCCAACCACTCTTCAGCCTAGATCCTTATCTCGGCTGAAGAGTGCTCAATGTTGGTTTTTCCAACCAACCACTCTTCAGCCTAGATCCTTATCTTAGCTGAAGAGTAGTAAGTGTAGGTTTTTCCCGCCAACCACTCTTCAGTCTAGATCCTTATCTCGGCTGAAGAGTACTGAGTATTGGTTTTTCCAGCCAACCACTCTTCAACCTAGATCCTTATCTCGGCTGAAGAGTACTAAGTGTTAGTTTTTTCAGCCAACCTCTTTAGCCTAGATCCTAATCTTGGCTGAAGAGAGCTCAAAGTTGGTTATTCCTGCCAACTTAAAGTAAAACGTTTGGTTATTCCGGCCAAACTTCCTACACCCTCGATCCTTATCTCGGCTTAGGAGAAGTAAGTGTTGATTTTTCCAGCCAACCACTATTCAGCCTAGATCCTTATCTCGGCTGAAGAGTACTAAGTGTTGGTTTTTCCCGCCAACAATCTAGATCCTTATCTCGGCTGCAGAGTACTGAGTGTTGGTTTTACCAGCCAACCACTCTTCAGCTTAGACCCTTATCTCGACTGAAGAGTACTAGGTGTTGGCTTTGCCAGCCAACCACTTTAGCCTAGATCCTAATCTTGGCTGAAGAGAGCTCAAAGTTAATTATTCCTACCAACTTAGAGTAAAGCATTTGGTTATTCCGGCCAAACTTCCTACAGCCTCGATCCTTATCTCGGCTTAGGAGAAGTAAGTGTTGGTTTTTCCTACCAACCTATTCAGCCTAGATCCTAATCTTGGCTGAAGAGAGCTCAAAGTTGGTTATTCCTGCCAACTTAGAGTAAAGCGTTTGGTTATTCCAGCCAAACTTCCTGCAGTCTCGATCCTTATCTTGGCTTAGGAGAAGTAAGTGTTGGTTTTTCTAGCCAACCTCTTCAGCCCAGATCCTGCTCTTAGCTGAAGAGGGCTCAAAGTTAGTTATTCCGGCCAACTCTGATTTCATTGCCCCTAGTTCACTAAAACTATTTATACAGAGGAAAACGATTTATACTGAAAGAGAAACTACTTGTTTTATTGAAAAAAAGAAAAACTACAAGTACATTTAAAGAAAAGCTAAAAGTAAAATAATTTGAGATTGGCAGTGTTCCATGGCCTGGGAATGGCCTTGTTGTCTTCATCTTCCAAGTGGTATGCCCCTTTGCTTGCTAATCCGACCACTTTGTATGGTCCTTCCTAATTAGGCCCTAACTTGCCATCTCCGGGTACTTGAGTATTTCCCATTACTTTGCGCAGTACCCAATCTCCAATCTTGAATTGCCTCGGATATACTGTCTTGTTATATTTTCTGGATAACTCTTACTGATATGAAGCGATGTGGACCAGTACTCTTTCTCTTCTTTCTTCAGCCAGGTCAAGTTCTAAGGTTATGGCTTCTCTATTCAAGTCTGGGTCAAAATTTTCACTTCTAATTGTGGAGAGGCCGACTTCCAGTGGGATTACTGCCTCCATGTCGTAGGCTAAGGAAAATGGTGTTTCTCTGGTTGATCGCCGAGGTGTAGTAAGATAAGCCCATAAAACATGAGGAAGTTCTTCAGTCCACTTGCCTTTTGCCTTCTCTAATCTTTTCTTCAATCTATCCAAGATGACTTTATTTGATGCTTCTACCTGGCCATTTGCTTAGGGGTATGCTAGTGTAGAATTGTAGAATTCTATCTTGTACTCCTCACAGAAGCCTCTAAAAATTCTGCCATCAAACTAAGTGTCGTTGTCTGATATTAGAGCCTTGGGTATGCCAAACTCAGTGATGATATTCTGCCAGAAGAACTTCTTCACATCTTTCTCCTTCATTGATGTTAGTGCTTCTACCTCCACCCACTTTGTGAAGTAGTCTGTTGCTGCAAGAAAGAACTTTCTATTGCCGGGTGCCGTTGGAAGTGGTCCTACTATGTCCATGCCCCATATTGCGAAGGGCCATGGGCTAGTCAATAGTAAAAGCTCTCTGGCTGGTTGATGTATTTGGTGTGCGAACTTCTGACATTTCTCGCACTTCTTGACATACTTCTCAGAATCTGCTTGCATGTAAGGCCACCAATATCCCTGCGAAATTGCTCTGTAAGCCAATGATCTTCCCCCTTGGTGGCTTCCGCATACGCCTTCGTGTATCTCGAACAAGAATGCTTCGACTTTGCTGGGATGAACACACTTTAGGTAAGGTCCTGTGAAGGATTTCTTGTACAAGGCCATAGATAGGGAGAGCCAAAATCGCTGTGATTTTGCTCTTATTTTGTTGGCCTCTTTCTTCTCTTCAGGTAAGACGCCGTCTTTTAAGAATGTTATAATGGGATCCATCCACAAAGGGCCTAGTTCAGTGCAACATACTTCTGCTATTTCGGGTTCTTCAATGCTTGGTCTTGGTAAGTAGTCGATCAGTAATGGATATGGGATAGATGTATCTGTCATTGAAGCAAAGCCTGCTAGTTCGTCTGCTCTACTGTTTTCTTTCCGGCCAATCTCCTCTATCCGCACTACTTCAAATTTCATGATCTCTTTTCTGACTAACTCTTGGTATTTAGCCATTCTTTCATCCTTTGCCTCGTAGTCGCCTGAAATTTGGTTTACCACCAGCTGGGAGTCACTGTAAACCATTAGCTTGATGGCCTTCATGTAGAGTGCTGATTTTAGGCCTGCCAGAAGCGCTTCATACTCCGCTTCGTTGTTTGATACTAGGAAGCCAAGGTTGACTGCTTGTTCCACTATTAGGCCATCTGGTGAGATGAAGACTATGCTAAGTCCTGCACCATGCCTGTTGGACGTTTCATCCACGAAGAGCTTCCACATTTCTCCCACGAACAGCTTCCAGCAAGTAGAGGGATCGTATGATGCTTTGGGGTCATGAGTGTTGCTGGTATTTTCTTCAAAGTCCACACTTACTGTTTGCCCCTCATTATCCGATTGTACCAAGTTTTTACTTGTTTATGAGTCTTTGCTTGGTGTAGCATGGTCTGCTTCTTCTTCCCTTTCTTCACTCCGGTCTATTTTGGGATGTGGTTGGGCATCCTGTATCAAGGGTTGCGCATTTCCTGCAGCGCTTTCCAACCCCATTTCGGTCGTATCAATCAAGTGAATTGGGCAGATGTGATGACTTCCTGGTGTGAATTTTGCCACGAAGTTTGCAAAAGTTTGGGCTTTTATTACGGTTCTGGGTTGAAACTTGATGTCGAACTGTCCCAACCCGACTACCCATTTCAAGATTCTCACAGAAAAAGTCTACCCTCTCAAACAAAGCTTTTAAGGGAAAAGCCTTTAGGACGATTATGGTGTGGGCGTGGAAGTAATGCAACAGCTTTCTTGAGGCCATCATCAAGGCTAAGGCCAGTTTTTCCAATGGTAAGTACCTGGTTTCTGCGTCCAGCAAGGTTTTGCTAGCATAAAAGATGGGCAGGTGTTAGATTCTTTCCGATCTGACCAACACTGCGCTGATTGCGTGTTGTGAAACTGCTAGATACAAAAAGAGCTCTTCTCCAGGTACTTGGGTTACTAGTAATGGTGGAAAAGACATGTACTCTTTCAAGCTCTCTAGGGCACGGTCACATTCTTCATTCCACTAGAACTTGGCTTTTAATGCCTGGAAGAATGGTCGGCATCTGTCTGACGACCGATTTATGAACCGATTGAGCGCAACTGCCATGCCAGTGAGATGTTGTACTTCCTTGACTGTGTTGGGCCTCTCAAGATCCTAGATTGCTTTGATCTGAGAAGGGTTTGCTTCTATACCTCGGTTAGTTACTAGAAAGCCTAGGAATTTGCTTAATCCTATGCCGAATGCACACTTCGATGCATTTAGGCGCAACTTGTTCTTCTTCAAAATCTAGAACATTTCATCAAGGTCCTTGAGATGGTCTTTCTTATCCTTGCTCTTGAGCACCATGTCATTGATATAAGCTTCTATTGTTCTGCCTAACAATGGTTCGAACATCTTGGTGACCATCTGTTGGAATGTTTCCCCTGCGTTCTTTAGGCCAAAGGGCATGACCTTGTAACAATACAGCCCTCTAGAAGTTGTAAAAGATGTGACCTCTTGGTCTGGCTCATACATAGCTATCTGATGGTAACCTCTATACGCATCACGAAAGCTAAGCCGGTTGTGTCCTGCCGTCAGATTTACCAGTTGGTCTATTCGTAGGAGGGGAAAGCTATATTTTGGGCATGCCTTGTTGACTGTTTTGTAGTCCACGCAAACACGCCATTTTCCATTCTTCTTTGGCACTACTACTGTATTGGATATCCACTTAGGATAGTGCACTTCTCTGATAGCTCCCGCCTCTAGAAGGTTTCCCACTTCTTCCGCCACTATCTCGGCGTGGTGGAGTGTTGATCTGCGAGTGCACTGTATAATTGGTTTGGCAGTTCGATGGACATTCAGTTGGTAACAGATGAAGTTTGGGTCTATGCCAGGCATGTCATACAGTGTCTAGGCAAACACTTCGATGTTAGAGGTTAAGAATTCCATGACCTCTATCCTCTCAGTGCTGGACAAAGACGAGCCAAGCAAAAAGAACTTTTCTGGGTCTTTTTCATCTATCCTTACCTGTACCAAGTCTGCCACCGCCTTCTGTTCAGCTGCCTTGCCAACATCCGCAAATAGTTCATTGCTCTTAGGCTCCTCCTCCATCTGTACATACCTTTTTGCAGCGCGGCTGCCATTTACTATGACGAAGCACTGTTTGGACATAATTTGGTCTCCAAAGACCTCTTCAATTACTCCGGCTTCGTTGGGGAACCGCAATACTTGATGGTATGTTGATGCTACCAATCGCATGGCGTGCAACCATGTCCTTCCCAAGATTATGTTGTAAGTGGAAGGGACTTTCAATACCCAAAATTCCACCTGTTTCATCATGTTTCCTGCTCTGACTAGGAGGATTATCTTGCCCACTGGCCACTCTGGCATTGAGTTGAATCCGATCAGGGGAGATGTGGCAGGTGCCAAGTCTTTGTCCTGCAGTTTCAGTTATTTGAAGGTTTCATAATACATTATCTCACATGAGCTCCCTTGGTCAATCAAAATCCACTTGATGTCGTAACTCTTGATGTGGAGAGTGACAACCAGTGCATCATTGTGAGGGCAATATATCCTTGCCAAGTCTTTGTCTGAAAAAGATATGACATTCGTGGCCTCTGTTCTCCTCTTTTTGATGGCAGGTTGTGCACTTAATACCTCCCTTAAGTGCTCAGCCTTCTTGATCGTTCCTCTGAGCTCACATACCCGTTCAGGTTCGAATACCCCATGTATTACGTTAATCACGCCTTGAGGTGGGGCGTCGATCGGCATTCTGTCTGGGTTGTTGTGGTTCTGGAGGGCTAGCTGTGTCCCTCTTTCTATGTACGGGTCCAGGTGCCCAGCTGCCACTAACTCCTCTAAATGCTGTCTCAACGGTGTGCAATTCTCTTTGCGGTGCCCCTTTTCATTATGGAAGGTGCACCGGGATCCTTCATCATAGTCTTTTTGTCCTTCTCCCAACTTAGTTGGCCATCGGACGTAAGGTTCGTCGCGTATCTCACTGAGAATTCGGTAAATTGGTTTTTTGAACACCGTGGTAATTGCAGTGCGAACTCTTAACCACCTTTTGTTTGGGTCCTCTCTGTTGGCCCGCTTGCCTCGCCCATTTTTGCTTGATCGTTCTACCGTGTTGACTTTTGCCGTAGTCTTTTTATCTGGCATTGCCACTGTGCCATATTTTGTTTTAGCGCGGGTGCCATCTTCCTCCACGTGAATATATTAATACACTCGCTCCATTAAGGCCTCCATCGTGAAAGGTGGCGTCATAGTAATTGAGTCCCTTAACTTGTTTCCGACTAGTAGACTCTTTTTGTATTGCGCAATGGCGAGGTTTGTAGGGCAATCCTCAATCTGGTTGAAGATTTCCTAGTAACGGCTGTTGTAAGATCTCAATGTTCCTTTGTCGCCCATGTCAATGGAGAATAGCTGATCGATCTCTACTAGTGTTTTGGTGTTCATTCTGAACCTTGTCACGATCGCCTCTGCCAATTGTGCCCAAGAGGCGATGCTGCCTTCTGGTAGCCTTTTGAACCAAGTTAGGCCTAGGTCGCCAAGGCTGGATGGGAATAGGAAGCACATCAAAGCCTCGTTCCGCCAGTATACTGCTATAACTTGGCGAAAGTGGCTTAGGTGCATGTAGGGGTCTGTCTTCCCCTCACAAGTTGTGAATTTGGGCTAGTGAAAGCCCGAAGGTAGGGGCGCATTCTCAATTGTCGGAACGAACGGCGAGCTCTGTAACCTTGCTAATGCTTTGTCTGTTGGTTCGTAAGCAAGGCGCGGCATTGGCATTCCTACCTCGACGCTCCCATGCGTCCGAGAAGCCAACCGCTGAAGGGTTGAAACTCTGCGCGGGTCGCATGCCCTGGTATCCTCCTTCCATCATGCCCTTTCTTCAAGCACAGTTCGCAAGTCAGATGATCTAGGCAACTCCGTGTGTCTAGATGACATTTGGTACGTGTGCGAGAGCCGATAGGTGCTTCCCTCAGTACATGACCTCTCTGTTCTCGTTCTCTCAGACCTGGAGTAACGAGTCTTGGAAGTCTTTAATTGAGTGTCGCCTGTTCTCAGGCTCCTACTCTCTGCTTGCGATGGTGTGACATGTCTACCACAACCTTCCGAGTGGCGAGAGGGCGTGTTGCTTTTGCGCCCCTCTCCTGTCGCCACCCATTTGCCTTTTATTTGGCGCTTCATTGACTCCATGTCCGCCGCCATCCTTCGTATTAACTCATCCTACTCCTTCACGTGATCTTCAGGAACTTGAGGGTCCATCCCCCACCTCTGTCTTTCAGGACTTTGAGAGCGATGGGGGCTGTTAGCCCGCCTCCCTCTTGTATCCCTCCGGGGGTTCTGTTGCTGAGGTTCTAAATCTGCCATAGGAGGGATAGAAAGCAAGCCTTCACGCTTTCCACCCCTCTTCGGGGTTTGCCCGTCAATAGCTGATTGCGGCAAGTCTTCATTGTGCGCCATTGCTTCCAACTATGCAAGAAAAATTTGATCAAGAGGTTTTGTTCTTTCTGGACTTCCCACAGACGGCGCCAATTGTACGAGCATGAAATAATGTTCTCGTATTATCCTGTTGATCAAGTTCGTGCTCCTCCAAACGTCGTCGCTTTACTCCCTAAAAACACAAACGTGAGCTAGTCGGCGGGTGTATGCCGAATACCTCTCCGATGCCTAAGTCAGAAAAATAGATAGATAGACAAAAACTCTATGTATTTGAGAATCAAAGTTGTGTTACCTATACATAGGTTATATTGTAAGCTTTTATAGGTTCCACATGGCACAATCCTAGTAGGACTATTACTCATCCATGTAGAGTCCTCATAGGAATCACACTCCTGAAAGATAATGCTTATCCTCCAATACCTCCTTAACTGCTTAAACCAAGTGAGATGGTTTTGCTTCGGTTGGATGAAGGTATGACCAAGCTAACACTAGCATTTTGTCATACTTAATCCCACGCTTTCACATGCAACTCATAGCTCAGCTCTTGTTCACTTTTACCTCGGTTTCCTGTTGAGACCGAGCTAACTTTCAGCAAGCTTCGACCGCGCTAATCAAAGCGAGGTTCACCATGAGAAGCCGTCATACCTCGGCTCTGAATGCTATGGTCGAGCTAACTATCTCTACTCCGACTGTGGTGACTATAATCACACTTGGACCGAGCCAACACTTGCCGAGCCCTTTCCACACTTGGACCGAGCTGCCACTTGGACCACGGTCCACTTGCTAAGCTCTTTTCACCACGGCCCAAAGAACGGCCCATTTACCATGCCTTGGTCTAGTTTGGTCCCAATGCACATAAAAACTCCCTCTCCTATATATAATAACTTTTAACCAATTTTTTAAAATATTCCTATTTTTCACGAAAACGTCTGGAGTGATTATCGAAATTCAAGTCAATTGTTGACTAGGAGCACACGTCAATAAATCAGGATCTCATCCTTGCGTTTTCTACTTGTATGCTCATTGGGTCCACTTTAGGCCCAATTTTGATAATTCGAATTGTTCATATTTTAAAATTTGTTCATTATATCATACCTGTAAAAAATCAAATTGATCGGATATCGGAAAGCATGTGTTCGGAAAACTCGAACTAAAAACTACTTTTTTAAAGAATTTAATAAACAAATTTCCGAACACATGCTTTCTGATATCCGATCAACTTAATTTTTTACAAGTATGATATACTGAACAAATCTTAAAATATGAACGGTTCGGATTATCAAAATTGGGCCTAAGAGTGGACTCAATGGGCTTGCAAGTAGGAAATGCAAGGAGGGGATCCATGCTCCACGTCAATTGCGTCTGCTGCAATAAAGGGTACAGATATGAATGGCCACTGCCAGGCTAGAGGATTGCAGTAAAACATTGAAGTGTGTTTTGGAAAGATGGTTAAAAATTATATTTTGATTTTTTTAATTTTTTTGTCAGAGAAAAAAGTGGGTTAAAAGTTGAGAAGGGGTTTTTAAGCCTGAGTCAAAGGGCTGTTTAGAAATTAAAAATAAAAATGTTTCGGACCTCTAAAAATATGTTTGGTTTTGACTTTTTAGTTAAAAAAATATAAAAGATAAAATTAACTACATAAATTAATAAAATAAAATGTCAAATTTAAATCATAATCATTATACTTTTTCTTTCATAAAAGTTAAAAAAATCAAAAATAAAAACCAAACGAGACTAAAAAAGTCAGGCTAAAATAGCCAAAAAGTCAAAAAGTCAAGCTATTTTAATTCTTCCCAAACGAAGACTAAATGAGAAGCTCTAGAGGGAACTCTAGAGATAAGCCCCATCTTATGATTTGATATTTTGGCTTGTGATTTTGTTTTTTTTTTTTTAATATGTATTGCCATATCACTAAAGTTGACATTAGAGCTCCAACTTTAGTGCTTTCTATCATTATTGAATGAAAAATACTTTGAAACTCTAATTCTTAAGCTCTAAAATCAGTTCTAATGAGCTGGCAGTGAACCCTACCCATTGTGATGTAATGTGATATTTTAGTTTTGATTTTTTTTCCCCCCCTTATCATGTCATTAATATTCTATTAAAATATCAAAATTAGTATTCTGAATCATTACTAATTTAGAAATAGATAATACATTTTGGGAGTCTTTGTGGTAGTTGAAGCGTGAGACTCATCAATTGAGGTTTGCCTATTTTATAATGGTTATAGATTAGCAGAGTCAATATTGGTTACGTTTGGGAAGAAGGATTGAGTTGAGTTTGCGGTTATTTTAGGTATAAAAAGATAAAATAAATTTTTTAGTTCAATAAGATAAAATATCACATTTAACTTATAATTATTACATTCTTTCTTTCACAAAAAGTTAAAAAAGTCAAAAAGTCATTCCCAAATGAGACTTTTTAGCCTAGGTTAAAATAATCAAAAAATTAAAAAGTCAACTCGCTTTCCAAACAAACCTATTATGGCCTGGGTGGAGAAGTCGCTATTTTTTTATGTTTTATTTTTTTGATTATGTTTAGGTTAAATATTTTTGTTAGATTGTTATATTAAAAAATGTGTTTGAAATGGTGTTATAATGAGAAATGACAAAATTATCATAATGATTGAATTTTTGTTTGGAAAGAGCTAAAGTAGTCTAATTTTTTAGTTTTTTTAATTATTTTAATTTGACTTTTTTAATCTTGTTTGGCTTTTATTTTTGATTTTTTTGATTTTTATAAAAAAAATATAATAATTATAATTTAAATATAATATTTTATTTTATTAAGTTATATTACATTTTATCTTCAACAATGATTTAAACCGCTAAAAAATACACCACTAATAGCATTAATGTATTGAAAATGGCAAAAAAAAAAATAAACAAGGCATAGAAAGTAGACAGGATTCACTGTCACATCATTAATACTCCATTTTTAGTGTTTCTAAATATTTTTCTTTTATCTTTTTTATATATATATATATGCATATATATTTTTAAGTTAAAAAGACAAAAACATTTGAATAATTGGTGTGACTTTCAAAAACTCTCAAGGATAAAATAATCTTTTAGCATACCGAGGCAGCTCTGTCACAGTTACGTCGGCCTGCTGCAAACTTTTTTGCATCACTTTTTGGTTCGTTTGAAAAGATGATTTGTGACTAAAATAATTAAAAAAAAATAAAATAAGTTATTTTAATTACAACAAATAAAATAACACATTTAATCTATAACCATTAAATTCTTTTTTTATAAAAAAATCAAAAAAGTTAAAAAATCAAAAAATTCTTTTTAAACTAAACTTTTTAACTCAGACTAAAATAATTAAAAAAATCAAAAAATTAAGGCTTGGTTTGGGGTGACCTATATAATCCATCTTTTTATCTTTTTATCTTTTTTTCATCACATCACCTCTCTACTTTTCTACACATCTTTTCGTAAAAAGATAAAAAATACACTTTTTTAAGACACCCCAAAACAACCCTAACCCACTTCAAAAACCAATCCTTTGTTTGCATATACTTTTTTTTACTTTTTTCAACTCTTATTTTCCCTCCTAAGCACACCTTCTGCACCACTTTCTGTTTGCATATTTATTAATTTTTTTTTTTTCAGCACAATTGCCAAACACCGCCTATCAATAACAATGGCCCTGTGTGCGAAGTGAGTTTAAGGTTTTTTTTAGGCTAGGGCAAATTATATCAACCCTCTATCGAGAGTTGATTGAAGTTCGAATTTTATTTTTTAAATTTAAAAAATTATAAATTGTCTCTTAAAATTTATATTTGTATAATAAATAAAGGCATAATTTATTATACAAATATAAATCTTAAGGATGAAATGTAATTTCTTAAATCTCAAGAGAAATCCGTATTTTAGTCAATCCTAGATGAAGGTGTTGGTAAGTTGCCCTTTAGGTTAAAATAGATAAAATAATTAATAAAATAAAATATCACATTAAATCTATAAAAAAAATTCACAAATATTACATTTAATTACAAAAAAATTCAATCATCTTCTCAAACATAAAATTTTTATCCTATTAAAATACTCAAAAATTAAAATAGTCTACCAAAATAATCAATTTTCCAAACAGAACCAATAATGGCAAATTCATATATAATAATACTAGTAGTAACCCGTGCTATACACGAGATTTTATAAATTAAAAAACAATCATTATAATTATCTTGAAGTAATTCAATTTTTTATTTTGCGATATACATGAAATTTATAAATTAATTTTTATGTTTATAGCTTTTTAAATTATTAGTTTAAAAAACTTAAAATATATATATATATATTTAGTATAATTTTGATAATTTGTATTAAAAAAGGTTAAACCTAATTCAATGAGATTAACTGATTTATGACATACCTCCTCTTGTTATAAAAATATACAAATTTAAAAGTTATAATTAAAACAAATATATAATTTTATTATTAAATATGAAATGAAGTGATATTTAACAATAATTAATATGATGCTTCTATTATTAATCTAATAATTTAAGTTATATTTCTTTTGATTTCAATTTCATAACTAAAAAAATAATATAAATATAATACACACACGAATTTCTAATCTTTATAAATAAGAAGATTTTAAAATATTTTCAAATTCTCATTATTTTCTTTTAATTTTTTTTAATCTAATTTGATTTAAAATTTAAATAAAAATTTTGATTTGATATGAATTACTTTAACTTTTTCATTAAATTTTTATCAATTTTTAAAAGAACTTTCATTCTTATCCCTTTTTTTTCTTTTTACCAATTTTGATGGAAAAACAATAATTTTTAACGTTTCATCTTTTTTAAATTTTTATCAAATTATAATTTGATAAAAAAATGTATTAAGAGTTGAAGATTCTTTTTATTGGAATTATAGTTAAATAACATTTTGAAATAATGAAAATTTGAGTATGTGGTTGGTTGAAATGTATAATTTAATTAATTCTCTTATCATATTTGTATAAAACTTGACATTATAACTACATCATTATAAGTTGGATTATAAAAAAAAAATTGGGGTGTCAAATATTTTTCATTTGTAAATATCCTACATATTAAAAAATGAAAAAAAAATGTATAGCGTTTTGATATGTGTTTATCAGTTTTGTTTTATAGACATAAACAATTGATGTTTCAATTTTAAAAATTAAAAAGTAAAAAAAAAAAAAATAGATTGGGTTTTTTTAGAGATAAAAGAAACCTTCTAACTCTTCTATATACTATTAAGATGGACTATTTTAATCACATAAAAAAATATAAATTATATTTAGAGATTATCCTTATATATTATGCTATTATATACAACTATAATTGTAACAAATTAACTATAATATATATATATATATATGAAAAGTTATATTAAGCTTTCATTTTCAATTAATTGAATTATAATTAACAAACTAACAAATAGCAGTAATGGTCTAATGAGATAGAAAAAGGATAAAAATAAAGAATACAATGATATTAAAAAAGTTTTAAATTTACCTAGTTATACAAAAATCTAATATTATTGTAAAATCTTGAATTCTCAATAAATTTTCACATTTTTTATAAAATAAAATGACAATAAAAAAAAAATTTTGATATCCATTTTTTTACTTCAATTTTATGGTCTTCACTGATGATCAAAATCCTTGACATAGAACGGACATAGATACTTCAATTGTAACCATAATCACTAATAATTCTTCTCTACTATGCAAACCTGTAAACAAACACATAAACCACATTAAAATCGAAATCAAAACCAAATCAATAGTAGAGAAAAAGAATCACATAGGGAAAAAATAAAATTAAAAATTAAATAAATTTATAGAGTGGGAGAATGCTACCTCCAATAATTTAAATTTCACCTAACCTAATCCGTTAGTTCCTCTATCAGTGCCTGCAAAGTTTAGGAGTTGGGATGACTAATCAGATTATTTTTTAAATAAGACTTGAAAATTGATTAATTTGTCTCATTAAGTAATTTAAAATTTTGATATATATATATTAGAAAAATAGATAATTAGATTACTAAATTATAATTCAAATTTAGATATTGTCATATTTTTTTGAGATCTATATCTAAATTCTTATCATTTTTTTTATTTTTTTTTTGCAATTTCTAATTTTTAAAAAAAATTATTTAAGATAGAGTTGTGGGTTTCTTTTCTTTTCTTTTCTTTTTAAATTTAATTTATTTGTGATTTTTATTTATTTTTAATTATTATTATTTAGGTAAGTTATGATGTGAGTTAGATATGTGAGTTTTATTGATTTAAAGTATGATGGTGGGAGATATTTTTAAATTAGATTTGTTTAGATAAATTTTAAATATTTTAAAATTTTAAAATTGGATATTGAGATGCAAAAGAAAGATTTTAACTTAATAAATAAAAATCAAATTTATTAATTTTAACTGTTTGTAATTTTTAACTTTTTTTTTTTGGTTATGTTATAATATAATATATAAGATATAGATAGTGTCACGACCCAAACCCGCCCCTATGGGTTTAGTATCGAGACCGGCCAGTAATCCGTAATTACCGATGGCCTGCTTAACAGTAATAACAATAATACAGAGTAAAGGGGTAGGTGGAAGCCAAAACTGTAATAAAAGATGTCCACTGTGCTGTGACAGTCTGAATGCAAAAAGACTTTTCTGATTATATTCACATACATCACCAAAACATATGTACAGACATTATATACATAACCATCCAGGTTAGGGACCAAATCCCTGTAATAGTGTTATACGGTCAAGACTTATTCAGTCGATACAAAACAGAGACAAAAAGGGAGAATCTACAACACCCCCAAGCAGCCTTAGCTTCGACAGACTTGGAACCTCAAGTGAGGCACAACGGTTGGCTTGACAAAAAGAGAGCTAACTCGACACTCCTAACTCCGGTCCGGTGCCTGGACACCTACATATAAATATAAACGGTAAGCTAAAGTCCAGTGAATAACATATACGTAAAGAGGTTAAGAATGAATATCCTTTCATCATTTTAAACAGTCATTTACATCAGTAAATCAGTCGTTCAGTCAATGGCTCATGTTTCATGCCATACAGTCATTTAGAAACCATAATAGTCATACGTGGTACATCTAATAGCAAAACAAGATAGATAAGAAAAAGAGGGTCTTAATGCATCCTAACAGTCAATTGATGGCCATCATAACAGTAAACAGAAGTTCCAAGAATAGGAACTAACAGAGATCTCTGTAACAGTAGCAGTAACAGTAACAATAGTTGCTATGGATGCCACAAATACAGTTCAGAATAGAGGACAAGCATTCATTTAGTAAGCAGTATCATTTCAGAAAAATAGTATAGTCGATCATTCAGAAATAGTTATAGTTCAACGTATCTTTACAACATTGTTACTTACAGAGTTCTGGGCTACAGACAGATTAATGAGCGTCCTCGGATGCCAACCCTACACAGTTACAGAATGAACACACACTAAGCTACACATTTGGGGAAACAATAATCTTAGTCCCTATCTTGACTCGGTGTGGTTCTATAACATTATCCTCATTAAGATGCCTTAATCTAGGCCTAGGAATGCCTATGATGGAATGAGGATGCAAAGATGTATTTTAAAACACTTTTCAAAATTTGTTGAAAACAGGGGTCTCGCTCGAGTGTGGCTTTCTTCGCTCGAGCGAACTTGCCAAAACAGTGGGGTCCCTCGAGCGTGAACTCCTTCGCTCGAGCGGTCTGTAAAAATGCAAAAAGTGCTGGATGCTGAAAATCTCCGCTCGATGCTCGCTTGAGCGAGAGACACAACTCTTCGCTCGAACGTAGGTCTTTTCGCTCGAGCGTGCGTCTGCATGCACCAAAACTTGAGAGCTTGCAATCTGCGCTCGAGCCAGCATTCCTTCACTCGAGCGTAGCTCAGAACAAAATGGTGGTCGCTCGAGCGTGGAATCCTTCACTCGAGCGAAGAAGCCAAATTCTGGAATTTCCAGATTTACCTCCCAAGCTCAAACCAAGTATTCAACACATCAAAACTCAATCTTTTGGGCTAATTTTTTGGAAAACACTTGTAAACTCATACTACAACATGTTTTGAAGATCAATTTTGTAAAATCAAGCCCAAAGGTAAGCCAATTGAACACAATTTCAAGGAAACTTTCAAGAACTAAACAAAAACATAACATGCATGAGTTCCCACGAACTCAGATGTTCTAAAACTTGATCAAATGCAAGATTAAGCTCAAAATCATGGTGAATTCATTTACCACAACTAGAATATGAACTTGCATGCAAGAATTTTCATGAAAACAACCTCAAAACTCAATAATGTGTACATGCATGTATGAATTTCTACTCAACTCAACACTTTAAACCAATTCTTGACTTCAATCTCTAAACTTCCATAAATCATGCAAGAGACAACTTAAATTCACAAATGAGAGGTTGAATTCCTTACCTTAAGTCTTGAATTCAAAGCATACAAGCTCAATTTTGCAAATTCCCTTCAAATCCTCTAATTTTCCAAGCCAATTTTTTGTGAAATCAATTTCTCCCAATTCTCTCTCTCTCTCTCTCGGGTTTGGCTCAAGAAAGGGTGAAGAAATGAGAATGATGCATCAAGTGTGAATAAGGTATAGGAAATGGCCTCTAATGGCAATTTGGTAAATAAATTCAACTAATGTGTTTTAACATTATTTAATCCAATTTAATCATTCCAAATCAAATTTTAATTAAATTTACCACAAAATCACATAAATTCTAATTAGCATAAAACACTAATCGATTTTTGATTCGGCCGCCGTTAAGGCCTTCAATTTGCAATTTAAAACATAAAACACGAGCAGATCATTCGGTAACCAAACAGATAGAAATGCATTTAATGCCACAAACTCATGTAATCAGTTCAGAACTTCAGCTTAATCAGTTAATTATCATGCTCAGTCATAGATTAGCATTAATTAGTAGTGAGGTTTGTCACAGTCTCCCATCCTTACAAAAAGTTTGGTCCTCCAAACTCGAATTACCTTCGTTTTGGAAGAATACCGGATCCAGAGGGAACAGTTCAGGATATCTCTTTATCATGTCATCTTCCCTTTCTCAAGTGGCATAAATGCCACCATGGTTTTGCCAATCTACTTTCACTAACGGTATCGCTTTATTCCTCAACGTCTTGATTCATCGGTTTACAATCTGAATAGGCCGTTCTTCATAGGTGTAGTCATCACTTAGCACTACACGAGTAGGCTCAATCACATGGAAGGGATCCCGGAGGTAACCCGTCAACATTGAAATATGGAAGGCATTATGCATATGCTCCATCTCAGGAGGAAGCGCTATTTGATACGCCACCGGATTAATCTTTTCAATAATTTCATACGGCCCAACATATCTCGGCACTAGTTTGCCTTTAGTCCCAAAACGAGTCTGTCCCTTCATCAGTTTCACTTTCACAAATACATGATCACCTACCTCATATTCTCTGTCTCGTCTTCGAACGTCCGCATAGCTTTTCTGTCGGTTGTGTGCGGTTTTCAATCTCTGTTGAATCAGTTTCACCTTTTCTGTAGTTTCATGTACAATTTCGGGCCCAAGTAAAGGCCCATCTCCAACTTTTGCCCAGCAAATAGGAGATCGACATTTTCTGCCATACAAAGCCTTGAAAGGTGCCATACCAATGCTCGAGTGAAAACTGTTGTTGTAGGCAAATTCAGCCAAAGGTAGATGGCTTTCCCAATTTCCATGGAAATCAAGCACGCACATACGCAGTAAATCCTCCAGAGTCTGAATGGTTCTTTCTGACTGGCCATCGGTCTGAGGATGGTATGCACTACTTAGTTTCAGTTCAGTACCCAATGCTGTCTATAGACTTTGCCAAAATCTCGATGTAAACTTCGAGTCCCTGTCAGAAACAATGGACGCAGGCACTCTATGCAATCTAACAATCTCATCAATATAAATGGTAGGCAATTTGTCCACATTATAAATTGTTTTGACAGGTAAGAAGTGAGCATATTTAGTTAATCTATCAACAATAATCCAAATTGAGTCCATACCTTTATTGGAGCGAGGTAAACCGACAATGAAATCCATGGTGATATGTTTCCATTTCCACTCAAGTATCGATAAGGGTTGCAGTAAACCTACGGGTCATTGATGTTCCGCTTTAACTTGTTGGTAATGAAAACATTTCGACACAAAGTTAGCAATCTCTTTCTTCATTCCCGGCAACCAAAAATTCAGTTTCAAGTCTTGGTACATTTTCGTATTTCTTGGATGGATGAAAATTTTTGAATTGTGGCCTTCCTGCAAAACTCGTCTTTTCAGTTCAGAATCATTCAGTATACACAATCTTCCCTAAAAGTTCAACACATTATTTTCAAATTTGAAATCCGGTCTTAGTTTGGATTCCCGTTCATCAATGATTTTCTTCAAGAAGTCATCTTATTTTTGTTTCTCTTTAATTTCCTCAATAAGTGCCAGTTGAGCAGTAATGGCAGCTAAGGTTCCACCTTGTTCGTACAAAACGATCTTAACATCGAATTTTTCAAGATCATATAACAGTTCTTTTTGACCGGTGAGTAAACAGGCCAAGTTCCCAATTGATTTCCGGCTGAGTGCATCGGCAACGATGTTAGCTTTCCCTGGATGGTACAAGATTTTCAAGTCATAATCTTTTATCAGTTCTAACCATCTCCGCTATCTCATGTTCAATTCTTTCTATGTGAAGAAATATTTTAAACTCTTGTGATCTGTATACACTTCACATGTTGCCCCATAAAGGTAGTGATGCCAAATTTTCAATGCACATACCACTGCGGCGAGTTCCAAATCATGAGTGGGGTAGTTCTTTTCATGTGGCCTCAGTTGTCGGGAAGCATACGCAATAACTTTACCATTCTGCGTTAAAACGCATCCCAAACCCTTATAAGAAGCATCACTAAAAATAGTAAATCCATCCGTACCTGAGGGTAGGGTAAGAATCGGCGCAATTACAAGTCGAGTCTTCAATTCTTGAAAGGCAGATTCTCACTGATCGATCTAGTCAAATGATATTCCCTTTTGAGTCAACTGAGTCAATGGTAAGGCAATTTTGGAGAAATCTTTGACAAACCTTCTGTAATACCCGGTTAAACCCAAGAAACTTTGGACTTCTGTAACGTTAGTTGGTCTGGGCCAATTTACCACTACTTTAATTTTCTACGGATCAACCGAAATGCCATCCTTACTAATTACATGTCCCAAAAACATAACATTATCGAGCGAAAATTCACATTTCGTCAATTTTGCATATAATTTCTGTTCTCTTAAGGTCTGTAAAGCAATTCTCAGATGATGTTCGTGTTCTTTCCTATTTTTGGAATAAATTAGGATGTCATCTATAAAAAACAACTACAAAGTCATCGAGGAATAGTTTGAAAACTCTATTCATAAGGCCCATAAATGCAGCAGGCGCATTAGTAACTCCAAAAGGCATAACCAGAAATTCATAATGTCCGTACCTCGTTCAGAAAACAGTCTTTTCAATGTCCTCTATTTTGACTTTCAACTGATGATACCTGGATCTGAGATCAATCTTAGAGAAAACCTGGGCACCCTATAACTAGTCAAATAAATCGTCAATGCAAGGCAATAGGTACTTATTTTTCACTGTTACCTTGTTCAATTCTCAGTAGTCGATGCAGAGTCTCAGTGAGCCATCTTTCTTTTTCACAAACAAAACTTGTGCGCCCCAGGGTGACGTACTGGGCCTAATGAACTTTTTATCTGGCAGTTCCTGTAGCTAAATTTTCAACTCCTTCAATTCGGTAGGTGCCATTCTGTATGGAGCTTTAGAAATTGGCTGTGTACCCGGGAATACTTCAATAGTGAACTCAATCTCCCTATCAATCAAATCCCCTGGCCGTTCATCTGGAAAAACATCTGGGAATTCTCTGACTATAGGAATACTGTTCACATTAGCTTTATCATCAGTAGGTACAATCAATATACAACATAGATACCCCTTACACCCCTTCTTAATCAATTTAAAAGCTTTCATGGACGAAATTAGATATGGAGGAGGTACCACTCCAACTTCGTTAAACACAAATTCAAGTAAACTAGGTGGATGGAAAACAACTTGTTTTGTTACACAGTCTATGGTAGCATGATATTTTGTTAACCAGTCCATTCCCAAAATTACATCAAAATGATCAATGTTCAGAGGTAGTAAATCGATATACAAATGCACATCCCTAACAATAATTTCACATGCAGGGTATATATAGGCACAAGTCATGGATCCCCCAACGAGTGAAGATACAGCTAATAAGTAGTTCTTGGGTTCCAGTGGTCTATTTAATTTTCACGAAAAAGCATGCGAGACATATGAATGTGTAGACCCCGAATCAATCAGAACATAAGCATTTTGAGCACAAATTGAGAGTATACCTGACACAACGGTCTTAGTATTCTACACATCTCCCGGCACGAGTGCAAACACTCGGCCTTGCCTCAGAGGCTCTTTCCCAGTAGCCTTGGGGTTGGGTTTCGGTGTAACAGTCGACGTTGCGGCACTAGCTGAAGCTTTACTATTGCCTTGAGGAGTGGAAGGGCAATCTTTGACCATGTGGCCCACCTTGCCATACCTGTAACAAGCACCAGAGATTTTGTAGCAAACCCCTTTATGCCTTTTGCCACATTCAGAGCAATGTGGTATGGAATTGTTTCCCTGATTGGAACTGGTGGTTGACCCTGTATTTTGTTTTTTGTTCAATGAACTGTTTCGGCCTTTCTTGAACTTAAAACCCCGTCTCTTACCGCGCCACTCAGTTACCAGTGTCTCAGTCTGTTTTAATGCTTCGATATTCGACTCAGCTATTATTGCTCGGTCAAGAACATCCACATATTTGAGCAGTTTTAAAACATTTATTCTGTCAAGTATCTCTACATTAAGTTCACCTTCAAACTTACTGGCCTTCTTATAATTAGTGTCAACCATATGCGGTGCATATCGGGCAAGCTTAGTGAACTTCATTTCATACTCCGCTACTGACATGGTGCCTTGTTTCAGCTGTCCAAATTCAGTTACTTTGCGGTCCCTGACACACTGAGGGAAATATTTCTCGAAGAAGACTTCTTTAAATTGAGCCCAAGTCATAGCAGTATTGGTGTCATGAACAAGCATCCACCATCTTCTGGTCTCTTCTTGTAAAGTGAAAGTAGCCAGTAGCACCTTATGTGTTTCTGAACACGGAAATACTTCAAATAATTTTTCTGTTTTTAGCACCCATGCCTCGGCCTTCAATGGTTCAAGGCCTCCTTGGAAGGTTGGCGGTTTCATCTTGTTGAATTTCTGTATCAGAGCAATTATGTCCTCATTAACATTCTGTTTGAGTTGTACTGGAGGAGGTGGGGGCTGTTGGTTTTGTTGTTGCCCTAGAGTTTCAGTCAGTAATTCCACCATTCTCTCCAACCTTGCCATTCTTACCTCAGATGATTCAGATTCATCAGCATTTCTAGCGTTGTCCATTTCACTATAGGCAATATGATAATCATAAACATAGGTAGTTGCATACTTAACACATTAGCACATTAGCATATATATTCATATCATGGCCACACAGACTTTTATCATGCTCATGCAATGCCCTAATCACTTTTCTAAGACATCCTATAGCTCATTTGGACACGTGTGTGCGGTATAACTCGTGCTTGACATCGCTCTGATACCACATTGTCATGACCTAAACTCGCCCCTATGGGTTTAGTATCGAGATCGGCCAGTAATCCGTGATTACCGAAGGCCGGCTTAACAATAATAACAATAATACAGAGTAAAAGGGCTGGCGGAAGCCAAAACAGTAATAAAAGATGTCCAATGAGCTGTGACAGTCTGAATGCAAAAAGACTTTTCTGATTATATTCACATACATCACCAAAACATATGGACAGACATTATATACATAACCATCCAGGTTAGGGACCAAATCCCTATAACAGTGTTATACAATCAAGACTTATTCAGTCGATACAAAACAGAGACAAAAAAGGGGAATCTACAACACCCCCAAGCAGCCTTAGCTTTGACAAACTTGGAACCTCAAGCGAGGCACAACGGTTGGCTTGACAAAAAGAGAGTTAACCCAACGCTCCTAACTCCGGTCCGGTGCCTGGACACCTACATATAAATATAAACGGTGAGCTAAAGCCCAGTGAATAACATATGCGTAAAGAGGTTAAGAATGAATGTCCTTTCAATATTTAAAACAGTCATTTACATCAGTAAATCAGTCGTTCAGTCAATGGCTCATGTTTCATGCCATACAGTCATTTAGAAACCATAATAGTCATACGTGGTACATCTAATAGCAAAACAGTACAGTAAACAGTAGGTCTTAACAGACCGAACAGTCAATTGATGGCCATCATAACAGTAAACAGAAGTTCCAAGAATAGGAACTAACAGAGATCTCTGAATAAAGAAAGAATAAAGAATAATAGTTGCTATGAATGCCACAAATACAGTTCAGAATAGAGGACAAGCATTCATTTAGTAAGCAGTATCATTTCAGAAAAACAGTATAGTCAATCATTCAGAAATAGTTATAGTTCAACGTATCTTTACAACATTGTTACTTACAGAGTTCTGGGCTACAGACAGATTAATGAGCGTCCTCGGATGCCAACCCTACGATTCTGAGAATGAACACACACTAAGCTACACATTTGGGGAAACAATAATCTTAGTCCCTATCTTGACTCGGTGTGGTTCTATAACATTATCCTCATTAAGATGCCTTAATCTAGGCCTAGGAATGCCTATGATGGAATGAGGATGCAAAGATGTATTTTAAAACACTTTTCAAAATTTGTTGAAAACAGGGGTCTCGCTCGAGTGTGGCTTTCTTCGCTCGAGCGAACTTGCCAAAACAGTGGGGTCCATTGAGCATGAACTCCTTCGCTCGAGCGGTCTGTAAAAATGCAAAAAGTGTTGGATGTTGAAAATCTCCGCTCGATGCTCGCTCGAGCGTGAGACACAGCTCTTCGCTCGAGCGTAGGTCTCTTCGCTCGAGCGTGCGTCTGCGTGCACCAAAACCTGAGAGCTTGCAATTTGTGCTCGAGCTAGCATTCCTTCACTCGAACGTAGCTCAGAATAAAACGGTGGTCGCTCGAGCGTGGAATCCTTCGCTCGAGCGAAGAAGCCAAATTCTGGAATTTCCAGATTTACCTCCCAAGCTCAAACTAAGTATTCAACACATCAAAACTCAATCTTTTGGGCTAATTTTTTGGAAAACACTTGTAAACTCATACTACAACATGTTTTGAAGATCAATTTTGTAAAATCAAGCCCAAAGGAAAGCCAATTGAACACAATTTCAAGGAAACTTTCAAGAACTAAACAAGAACATAACATGCATGAGTTCCCATGAACTCAAATGTTTTAAAACTTGATCAAATGCAAGATTAAGCTCAAAATCAGGGTGATTTCATTTACCACAACTAGAATATGAACTTGCATGCAAGAATTTCCATGAAAACAACCTCAAAACTCAATAATGTGTACATGCATGTATGAATTTCTACTCAACTCAACACTTTAAACCAATTCTTGACTTCAATCTCTAAACTTCCATAAATCATGCAAGAGACAACTTAAATTCACAAATGAGAGGTTGAATTCCTTACCTTAAGTCTTGAATTCAAAGTATACAAGCTCAATTTTGCAAATTCCCTTCAAATCCTCTAATTTTCCAAGCCAATTTTTTGTGAAATCAATTTTTCCCAATTCTCTCTCTCTCTCTCTCTCTCTCTCTCTCTCTCTCTCTCTCTCTCTCTCTCGGGTTTGGCTCAAGAAAGGGTGAAGAAATGAGAATGATGCATCAAGTGTGAATAAGGTATAGGAAATGGCCTCTAATGGCAATTTGGTAAATAAATTCAACTAATGTGTTTTAACATTATTTAATCCAATTTAATCATTCCAAATCAAATTTGAATTAAATTTACCATAAAATCACATAAATTCAAATTAGCATAAAACACTAATCGATTTCTGATTCGGCCGCCGTTAAGGCCTTCAATTTGCAATTTAAAACATAAAACACGAGCAGATCATTTGGTAACCAAATAGATAGAAATGCATTTAATGCCACAAACTCATGTAATCAGTTCAAAACTTCAGTTTAATCAGTTAATTATCATGCTCAGTCATAGTTTAGCATTAATCAGTGGTGAGGGTTGTCACAGTCTCCCCTCCTTACAAAAAGTTTGGTCCTCCAAACTCGAATTACCTTTGTTTTGCAAGAATACCGGATCCAGAGGGAACAGTTCAGGATATCTCTTTATCATGTCATCTTCCCTTTCCCAAGTGGCATAGATGCCACCATGGTTTTGCCAATCTACTTTCACTAACGGTATCTCTTTATTCCTCAACTTCTTGATTCGTCGGTTCACAATCTGAATAGGCTGTTCTTCATAGGTGTAGTCATCACTTAGCACTACACAGGTAGGCTCAATCACATGGAAGGGATCCTGGAGGTAATCCCTCAATATTGAAATATGGAAGACATTATGCATATGCTCCATTATGCATATGCTCCACATACTCATGTAATCAGTTCAGAACTTCAGTTTAATCAATTAATTATCATGCTCAGTCATAGTTTAACATTAATCAGTGGTGAGGGTTGTCACAGATAGATATCTACAACTTTCATGAAAAATACTATCTAATTTTTTGGGAAAGAGAGAAAAAATGAAAGTTTTAATATTTTTTTTTTTTTGGAAATCAGTGAGAGAGAGATTAGGATGGAGAAATTATGAAATATTTTTGTTATTAAATAAATAAATCAGTCAATAGTTTTTTTGATCTATTTTATAAATTAAAAAATTAATCATTTTAGAAAATTGATTAATTTGTCCCATTAAGTGATTTAAAATTTTGATAGATATACATCAAAAAAATAGATAATTATATTATTAAATCATAATTCAAATTTAGATGGTGTTATATCTTTTTTAGATCCATAGTTAAATTCTTATCTTCTTTATTTTTGCGCATAATCATAGTGTATGGGAGAAATTGAAAAATGTGCTACAGTAATTATGAAAGAAGTCAAAAATGTTTGTGGGTTGGGAGAAGTTAATAAATGCTGAGATTTTTTTTTTAAATCAAAAAATAAGAAAATTAGGATTAGGATATTGGAGTTCCTACACAGCTAGTAGATTAGAAACCTCATTTTTCTTATATAATACTAGCTTATCACCCGTGCTATGCACGAGATAATTATAGATATTTATATTTGTTTTAATTTGTTTTAATATATAAATTATATTTTTCAAGATTTATTATAAAAATATTTTAACAATTTTATCAGTAACCATAGTGTACGGGAGAATTTAAAAAAGTTACTGCAGTAACTATGTACGGGCTGTATCTATAATTATTTGTATGTGAGGATTTTAAATGCTAATTAGGAATTTTGACCAAATCACTAAATGCAGGCATGTGGATTGGAAAAAGTTAATAAATACTGATTAGGGAATTTTGACCAAATCAATAAATGCTGAGATTTTTTTTTTAAAATCAAAAATTTTAAAAGTTAAGATTGAGAGATTGGAGCTCCCATAAGGCTTGGGGTTTAGAAACTCATTTTTGCTTAATATATAGTATATAGATAATTTAACAATCTTATCACTAACCATAGTGTACAAAAGAAATTAAAAATGCTACTGCAGTAACTATGCACGGGCTGTATCTATAATTATTTGTATGAGGGAATTTTAAATGCTAATCAGGGATTTTGACCAAATTAATAAATGCAGTCATGTGGATTGAAAAAAGTTAATAAATGCTGATTAGAGGATTTTGACCAAATCAATAAATGTTGAGTTTTTTTTTAAAAATAAAAAATTTAGAAAATTAAGATTGAGAGATTGGAGCTCCCACAAGTCTTGGGGTTTAGAAACCCCCTTTTTCTTAATATATTTATAATTATCTATATATGTGAATTACGATTTTTAAATGTCTTTTTTTTTTTTTAAATGTCTTCTTTTTTTTTTCTTTTTATATTATATTAAAGTTTAATATTTTGATAATAATCATATGTGTTAGACTTTTCAAGAAATTAAATGTCTTCTTTTTTTATTATATTATATTAAAGTTTAATATTTTGATAATAATCATATGTGTTGGACTTTTCAAGAATTTTTTTTTATGCTTGTTCTTAATGCATTAAAGTGTTATTATAAGGGATAATAATCATATCTATTGAGACTTTTCAAGGAATTCATATGTGTTGGATTTCAAAGAATTTTTTTTATGCTTATTCTTAATGCATTAAAGTGTTATTATGAGGGTAAGACTTGGGGGTTGAGAGAAGTTAATAAATACTAAGGTTTTTTTAAAAAAAAAAAATCAAAAAATTAAGAAATTTAGATTAGAATATTGGAGCTCCCACAAGGCTTAGGGTTAAAAAGTCCTTTTTGCTTAATATATAGTAAGTATAGTATAGATAGATACGAGTGGTAGCCCGTACTATGTACGAGACTTTTTAAATTAAAAAAATTATTATAATTATCTTAAAATAATCTAATATTTTGTCTTGTGATATATATGAAATTTATAAGTCAACTTTTATATTTATAATTTTTTAAATCATTAGTTTAGAAAAATGAATATATATATATATATATATCTATTTAGTGCAATTTTGATAATTTGTAATAAAAAAAATTAAACATGATTAAATGAGATTAAACACAGCCTTTTATAAAATTTTGATACCCATTTTTTTTAAAACTTTAATTTTATGGGCTTTATTGAAGAAAAAAAAAACGATTAAAATCCTTGGTACAGAACGGACATAGATACTTCGATTACAACCATAATCACCAATAAATCTTTTCCACCATAAAAACTTGTAAACAAACACATAAACTTCATTAAAATTGAAACCAAAACCAAATCAACAGCAGAGTAAGAGAATCACGAAAGGAAAAAAAATAAAATTAAAAAACAAATAAATTTATAGAGTGAAAGAATGTTACCTCCAACAACTTAGACCCCACCTAACCCAATCTGTTAGCAACTCTACAAGTGCCCACGAAATCTAGAAGTTGGGATGACTAATCAGATTGTTCTTTAAATAAGACTTGAAATTGATTAATTTGTCCCATTAAGTAATTTAAAATTTTGATAGATATACCTTAGAAAAATAGATAATTATATTACTAAATTATAATTAAATTTAGATATTGTCATTTTTTTTTTAGATCCATATCTAAATTCTTATATTTTTTTTTAATTTTTGTGATTTATATATTTTTTAAAAAATTTATTTAAGATAGAGTTGTGGGTTTCTATTTTTTTTAATTTAATTTATTTGTGATTTTTATTTATTTTTGATTATTATTATTTAGGTAAGTTATGATTTGAGTTAGATGTGTGAGAGACATGCGAGTTTTATTGATTTAAAGTATAATGGTGGAAAATATTTTCAAATTAGATTTTTTTAGATAAACTTTAAATATTTTTAAATTTTAAAATTGAATATTGAGATACAAAAAATATTTTAACTGAATAAATAAAAATCAAATTTGTAACGTCCTCAAAATAAACCCATAATATATACAATATTAACATGCATTGGTAAAAGAAAACAAAACATTATTACATTTATCAGAGTATTCTTATTAAAAGACATTACATACAACATCGAAACTAAATGCCCTACGGGCTTACATCTTTCCAAGCCAACACTTGGACACAAAATGTGAGTACTAACTCAACTATAAAATTAAGCCCTCGGCTTGAGTTTACATGTAATATCAAAATAAAACAAAATAACAACTAATCTAAACAGAGTCTTCAACTCCAAATCCTTCCAAGCTAAGTCTTTGGAGGTAGCATATCACCTGGACCTGAAAATGATGTTCCCGTATAGGGTGAACCACAGCCCAGTAGAAATATACTAAACCAAATATAAGAATTGACTAAAGCAATAGCATTCGATATATATATGGTTAACACTTTTAAATCCATTATAGCACTTTACAGTTTCATGACAATAATGTCTATAACATGTTGATATTGGAAGTAATGTTGAGTGATTAAATTATCCAACTACACCGTTTAATCTCATAGTACCCCAATTTCATGAATTAAGCTTAATTCCATAATTTTCCCAAAATTAATTATACAAATTAATGTATTACAATAATTAGGGCTTTCCCCATTTTCTCAAAAACCAACCCTAAGGTTCAATTTTATCAACTTGACACTACCAATGTCATTTTTTCATGATTCACAATCACATGGAATTAAATATATAAAAAATTCCCTATTTCTCAAATTATAATACAAACCCTAGTTTTCCAAAATGACCAAACGACACCAACATATCAAAAATACCAACACTTAGGACAAAACCTATAATATGGAGTAGGAAATCCATACCTCGAAGTGAAGAACTCAAATGGAGATGATGGAGATGATGACCCAAAATCCAAAGTGCTCCAAACCGCCAAACTCTCATATTAAAGTAAAGCCCTCAAGACCCTCTATCTTTTTAATAAAGAACCTAGGGTAGAAACACCCTATAAATAGATGAAACCTAAGAGAAAAGGTGAGTGGAGGGAGAGAAAACACGGACCTAGGGTTTTGAAATCAAAAAGATGATGAAAAAGTGTATTTAAAACCGCTGTTGCGTATTTAAATAAAATAGGCTCGCTCGAGCGAAGGATTGGTCGCTCGAGCGACCAGACACAAGAAATTTCGCTCGAGCAAAGAAAGTCTCGCTCGAGCCAAAAACTCGAAGCTTTAGGTCTGCAACCCAGAAGCACGCTCGAGCGACAGGATTCTCGCTCGAGCGAAGAACTCGAAAATATACACCTCGCTCGCTCGAGCGAAGGAAAGCTCGATCGAGCCAAGAAACACAGCTCTCAGGTTTATATCTAGACGCAGTCGCTCGCTTGAGCGAATAAATACTGGCTTGAGCGACGAACCAAAAACAAAGATCTCGCTCGAGCGACAAACTTCTCGCTCGAGCGAATGACCAAAATTCTGGACAGCAACCATTTGTTTCCAAACACAACCAACCTGTAACAAACCTGCCCAACACATCCTATAACTCAAAAACAAAGTATGGAATGATGGAAACAACATATATATAACAACAGGATCTACGGAACCTAAGTCCGGATGCAACAACCAAATGAGAAAAGATCGGGGTCGCTATAACCTCCCCTCCTTAAAGAATTTCGTCCCCAAATTAAGCATAAGTTTTCAAAAACAAGTTTTTCTCAATTTCCAAAAATATTACATTACAATAATAAACAACTTGACCCAATACCGGTCATTTCATCTCTTATCAAGAGGCATTTCACAATATATATTTCAACCTGCATTATCAATACACAATTTCCTTTCAATTTCAACAGTTTCAATATACATGATTCCCATTTCCATATCATATTCAATTTCATGATATAATTCCAATTCAACAACGCACTCAACATATGCAATGTTACACTAAACTTCCATTATGAGACAAGTTTCAAAATACTTCCATTTAAACCAAAACATTCACAATGTTTTTCAACATAAGACATATATATAATGTTCTTATAGTTCATTAAATTTACAAAATCTCAATACATGATTACACATCAACAAACAAGTCCGGATATTTCTCGCGGACTTCCAACTCACGCTCCCAAGTGGCTTCCTCCACTCCATGATGTTTCCACAAGACTTTTACCAAAGGGATGGTCTTGCCTCGCAAGACTTGCTCCCGCCTATCCAAGACCCGAACCGGTCTCTCCTCATACGAGGCATCCTCGTCAACCTCTAAGTCGATCTAATCCAACACATGTGATGGATCCGGCTCATACTTCCGAAGCATACTTACATGAAACACGTCATGTACTCCAGATAACTGCGGTGGCAAAGCTAAATGATAGGCAGCCTCACCGATCCTCTCAAGGATCTCAAAAGGCCCAATAAATCGATGGGACAACTTCCCACTCTTCCCGAATCTCATCAATCCCCGCCTAGGTGATATCTTTAGAAAGACATGATCACCCACTTCAAATACCAAAGGTCTCCTCCTACGGTCGGCATATGATTTCTGACGACTCTGGGCTGTAACAAGCCTCCTACGGATAAGCTCAACCTTCTCCGTCGTTTCCCTCACCAACTCTGGACCCAACAAAGGTGCATCACCCACCTCGGCCTAACAAACTAGAGACCTACACGGTCGGCCATACAAGGCCTCAAATGGTGCCATACCGATACTAGACTGGAAACTGTTGTTGTAGGAAAATTCCACCAAAGGCAAGTGCCTCTCCCACGACCCACTGAAATCAAGAACACAACCCCGAAGCATATCCTCAAGGATCTAAATAGTATGCTCGAACTGCCCATCAGTCTGAGGATGATAAGCCGTGCTAAAGGTCAACTTAGTACCTAAGGCACTCTGCAAACTCTGCCACAACCTAGCAGTAAAACGAGGATCTCTATCTGAGACAATCGTCACTGGGACCTTGTGCAACCTCACTATGTCCCGAACATACAAGTCGGCAAGATGATCTACCGAATCTTTTACGCGCATAGGAATAAAGTGCACCGACTTAGTCAACCGGTCTACAACCACCCAAATAGCATCACTACCCCGCTGAGTCCTCGGAAGACCTACAACGAAGTCCATAGTGACATGCTCCCACTTCCACTCGGCAATAGGCAAGGGTTGTAACAAATCCGCTGGCCTCTGATGCTCGGCCTTTACTTGCTGACAAGTAAGGCACTTAGACACGAAAGCTGCCACATCTCTCTTCAAACCCCGCCACCAAAACTGGCGACCCAAATCCCGATACATCTTGGTGCCTCCCGGATGCACCGCAAGACATGAATGATGAAACTCTTGGAGTACCTCCTCTCGGCAAGACTCTGGCACAAACAAACGGTCTCGGTATCTCACACTCAAGTCGGGATACACCGTCATACCCTTCTCAACCTTCCCACTGGAGATCTTTTCTTAGAGAGATTCCACCTCAAGGTCACCTCTCTGTGCCTCTAACACTCGAGTCACAAGTGTAGGCTGCACAACAACAGAAAACAAGGCCGTAGCCTCAACGGATTCGCCCAGAAGCAAATCAGACTCCCCAAGTGCACCCAACATCTCCTATTCCCGGATGGCTATACTAGCTACGTCACCAACAGATTTCCTGCTAAAGGCATCAGCCACAACATTGGCCTTCCCCGGATGATAATGTAACTCGAAGTCATAATCCTCAATGAACTCCATCCACCTCCTCTGCCTCAAGTTCAAGTCTTTCTGTGTAAACAGATATTTCAGACTCTTATGATCCGAGAACACCTCGAACCGCTCACCATAAAGATAATGCCTCCAAATTTTCAAGGGAAAGATCACAGCTGCTAACTCTAGGTAATGTGTAGGGTAATTCTTCTCGTGTATTTTCAACTGACACGAGCCATAGGCTACCACTTTCCCCTCTTGCATCAACACACAACCCAAACCCTTTTGTGAGGCATCACAATAAACAGCATAACCCAACCCTCTCTCCAGAATAATCAAGACCGGAGCGGTAGTCAATCTAACTTTCAGCTCTTGGAACGACTTTTCACAAGTCTCACTCCATACAAATGTGACTCCCTTTCGAGTCAGTCTAGTCAACGACGAAGCTAACCTGGAGAAATCCTTCACAAACCGTCGGTAGTACCCAGCTAATCCCAGAAAACTGCGGATCTCAAACACACTCTTAGGCTGTGCCCAATCTTGCACTGCCTCAATCTTGGATGTATCAATAGATACTTCTTCCCCGGAGACCACATGGCCTAAGAACTTGACTTCCCCTAGCCAGAACTCACACTTCCCAAACTTAGCATAAAGCTTATGGACTCTAAGCAACTCTTGCAGCACTCTCAAGTGTTCCTTGTGCTCCTCCTCAGAAGGTGAATAGATAAGAATGTTGTCCACAAAGACGACCACAAAACGATCCAGGAATTCCCGGAAGATCCAGTTCATCAAATCCATAAAGACTATCGGTGCATTGGTGAGCCCAAATGGCATCACCAGAAACTCATAATGGCCATACCGCGTACGGAATGCCGTCTTCGGAATATCCTCCTCCCTGACTCTCAACTGGTGGTAACCCGATCTTAAGTCTATCTTAGAGAAACAACGGGAACCCTTCAACTGATCGAACAGATCATCTATACGGGGCATAGGGTACTTATTCTTGACCGTAGCCCGATTCAATTCCGTGTCGTCTGAGTCTCAAAGCACCACCTTTCTTTTTTAGCAAAGAGGGCGGTGCTCCCACAAATAAACACTAGGACGAATATAACCCTTATCTAGCAACTCCTGGAGTTGAATCTTCAACTCAACCAACTCGGCTGGGGCGAAACGATAAGGTGCCATAGAAATCGGCGCCGTGCCGGGCACTAGGTCAATAGAGAACTCAATCTCTCTGTGAGGTGGCAAACTAACAAGATCCTCAGGAAAGACGTCCGAGTACTCACAAACCACTCTCGGCAACACAGCCTGGGTCTCATCGCACTCACTACTCAAAAGGCTAGCAAGAAGACCACTCAACTCACTCCGCCCTCGCGGATCATACACCGGTGGTAAAACACTACCAACCTAATCCCCCAGAAAGTAAAAACACTCCCCGCTCAAGTTACAAACTGAGACCCTTTAGCGGTAGCAGTCAATAACAGCTCGGTATGACGATAACCAGTCCATACCCAAAATAACATCAAATCTCGACATGGGCATAATTACAAAAGGAAACGAAAGCCGACGATCAGCGACCTCTATATCACACCCTCTACAACCGTGTTTCAAAAGCAACTCACCCCCAACAGGTGATACTACACATATAGGAGATGCTAACTGTGCCAACTCCAATCCCAAAACATATGCAAATGCAGCAGATATAAAAGAATGAGATGCTCTCGTATCTATCAATACACTAGCAACCGAGTTACAAAACAAGAAGGTACCTCTCACAACAGATGGAGCAGGCACAAGATCCTGCGCGGTAACAACATACACGCGCCCTGACGGTCTCTGGTCTACCTGCTCACCTCTAGGAGCATAAGACTGCTGCGCAGACTGGGACGATGAAGCCCCCTGATTGGCCCTCGAGGCCTGAACTGACTGAGCTGGCTGAGAATTCTGCCTCTGCCCAGATGCACCAGATGTGCCACTCAACTACGAGAAAAACCTCTTCATGTGCCCTGCCTGACCACACTGATAACACGAGAGCGGCTGGCCTCTACCCTGACTCTAGCTCTGAGATCGAGCCGAAGATGATGCTACTCTCTGTACTCCTCCCTTCTGCGGACAAACTGGAGACTTGTGGCCCAGCTGGCCACACTTGAAACAGGTAATGTCTCCCTGGCTGCCTTTCCCAGAACTTGCACTCGGCACTAGAAAAGTAGATCTAGTAAAGCTACCCTGAGACTGTTGAGGGGTAAAACCTCTCTGTCTCCTGCCATCACTCTGGCCATCCTGACTCCTCTTGGAGCCCCTCTGCCTCTCCTCCTTCTCCTGCATCATGATCTCCATGTGGACTGCAGTATCCACCAGACACCCATACTCTCGGGTCATAGAACCCCCAACTCTCATCTTGAGGCCATGCCTCAACTTCTTCTCAAACTCAAGGCAACGACGTTCCTCAAATGCCACCAACTCAGGTGCAAACCTGGACAAACTGGTAAATGTGGCCTCAAACTTGGCCGCTGAAGAGCTCAGCTGCTTAAGCTGGTAAAACTGCTCCCTCAACCTTTCCCTGACAGCTGGAGACAGGAACTTCTCCTGGAAAGCAGGTACGAAGGTCTCCCAAATCCCTCCTATACGGCCTCTCGTGAATTTCCACCACTGACCCGCATCCCCCTTAAGCTGAAAAGATACCAAGGTCACCTTCAGAACCCCGTCCTCGATGCCAAGCATCTCAAACGTCTTTGTTGTCTGTTCGAGCCATTCATCTGCCTTAAGCGGCTCTTTTGGATCACCCACAAACTCATCTGGGTTAGACTGGAAGAACTCTCTCTTCAGAAATGCAGGCCCTGCATCTGCAACATGAACCTGGGCTTGATTCTCAGCTCTGAGAATGCCTACAGACTCCCTGATTGCCCCTGCTATCTCTCGGGCTAAGGCACCCATAGCCTGCTGACCCGCTGGCTCAGCCACATTGGCCTGACCAATACCCTCCTGCTGCTCCGGAATCTCATCCAGTATGGGCATCTCCTGCCTACCACGCCCACCACGCCTACCACGTCCTCGTCCTGACATCCTAATAAAAGTAACAAAGACGATTAATACATTTGCACATTAATAAATGTGCTGAAGCTATAACACTGGCGTCCTAATGCATTGGACAACAGTAATTCACTCCACGTAAGCACATAATCACATAAGCACCTATGAATTTCATTCCTGGATAATGACAGTCCCAAGGCGTTGCTAGAGTTCCGGTTGGAAACAGCATTGATCAAGTGCTTTTCCAACAAGACTCACAGAAACTCAAGGATCCAATCAATATCCTAGAAATTAAATCTCATACCCAAATAGTCATATAAGCATGTTATCAAATAAACACATATTATCATACATAAGTCTCTAACAAGTGAGACAAACCCATTGTGATATTAATCACTCCCCACGTACCCAAAGTATTCAAACCCGGTACGCTCTGATACCAAGTTGTAACGCCCTCAAAATAAACCCATAATAGATACAATATTAACATGCATTGGTAAAAGAAAACAAAACATTATTACATTCATTAGAGTATTCTTATTAAAAGACATTACATATAACATCGAAAGTAAATGCCCTACGGGCTTACATCTTTCCAAGCCAACACTTGGACACAAAATGTGAGTACTAACTCAACTACAAAATTAAGCCCTCGGCTTGAGTTTACATGTAATATCAAAATAAAACAAAATAACAACTAATCTAAACAGAGTCTTCAACTCTAAATCCTTCCAAGCTAAGTCCTTGGAGGTAGCATATCACCGGGACCTGAAAATGATGTTCCCGTATAGGGTGAGCCACAGCCCAGTAGAAATATACTAAACCAAATATAAGAATTGACTAAAGCAATAGCATTCGATATATGGTTAACACTTTTAAATCCATTATAGCACTTTACAGTTTCATGACAATAATGTCCATGACATGTTTCACTTTATGTTATTATTCAATTTTCCAATTATACAAACATGGTTCAAAACCTGGCCAAACAATAATGATGCGACTACATCTCACATCAACATTACTTCCAATATCAACAAATCAAATGAGACTAAGGCTCATACGAAAACACTTCTATAAATCAATAAGTACACATATTTGCTGTACTACTGGAGTCCATCCCCTTTCTCCTCCTTAACAGGTTTGAGAGTCCATCCCTTATCTTCCCTTAAACCATGGAGTACATCCCCTATCTCCTCCCAAACAATATGCATATACAATGTATTAAACACTTGTCATACACAATATTCAATCAATACACAGATTCGCTGTATTAATTCAACTGTCATATTCAATGACTCATTCAATGTGATTAGTTTCAGTTTTTCCTAATCAATATGCAATGTCTACAACAATCACGACTATCCTCCACCGATAGCCCAAAACAGTTATTTCTAAACAGGAAATAAATATATCAACAAATGTAAATTCAACATTTTCATAGGTGAGTGATTAAATTATCCAACTACACCGTTTAATCCCATAGTACCCCAATTTCATGAATTAAGCTTAATTCCATAATTTTCCCAAAATTAATTATACAAATTAATTTATTACAATAATTAGGGCTTTCCCTCTTTTCTCAAAAACCAACCCTAAGGTTCAATTTTATCAACTTGACACTACCAATGTCATTTTTTCATGATTCACAATCACATGGAATTAAATATATAAACAATTCCCTATTTCTCAAATTATAATACAAACCCTAGTTTTCCAAAATGACCAAACGACACCAACATATCAAAAATACCAACACTTACGACAAAACCTATAATATGGAGTAGGAAATCCCTACCTCGAAGTGAAAAATTCAAATGGAGATGATGGAGATGATGACCCAAAATCCAAAGTGCTCAAAACTGCCAAACTCTCAGATTAAAGTAAAGCCCTCGAGACCCTCTATCTTTTTAATAAAGAACCTAGGGTAGAAACACCCTATAAATAGATGAAACCTAAGAGAAAAGGTGAGTGGAGGGAGAGAAAACACGGACCTGGGGTTCTGAAATCAAAAAGAGGATGAAAAAGTGTGTTTAAAACTGCTGCTGCATATTTAAATAAAACAGGCTCACTCGAGCGAAGGTTGGTCGCTCGAGCGACCAGACACAAGAAATCTCGCTCGAGCGAAGAAAGTCTCGCTCGAGCCAAAAACTCGAAGCTTCAGGTCTACAACCCAGAAGCACGCTCGAGCGACAGGATTCTCGCTCGAGCGAAGAACTTGAAAACATACACCTCGCTCGCTCGAGCGAAGGAAAGCTCGATCGAGCCAAGAAACACAGCTCTCAGGTCTATACCTAGACGCAGTCACTCGCTTGAGCGAATAAATACTAGCTCGAGCGACGAACCAAAAACAAAGATCTCGCTCGAGCGACAAACTTCTCGCTCGAGCGAAGGACTAAAATTCTGGGCAGCAACCATTTGTTCCCAAACACAACCAACCTGTAACAAACCTGTCCAACACATCCTATAACTCAAAAACAAAGTATGGAATGATGGAAACAACATACATATAACAACAGGATCTACGGAACCTAAGTCCGGATGCAACAACCAAATGGGAAAAGACCGGGGTCGCTATAAAATTTATTAATTTTATCTGTTTGTGTATTTGACTTTTAGTTTTTTTTGCTATATTATAATATAATATATAAGATATAGATAGATATCCACAACTTTCATAAAAAATATTATCTGATTTTTTGGGAAAGAGAGAAGGAATGCAAGTTTTAATATATATATATATATATATATATTTTGGAAATCGGTAAGAGAGATTAGAATGGAGAAATTATGAAATATTTTTTTTATCTTTCTATTTGAAATCCATAAATTAAGGATAATTATTATTTCTCAAAATAATTAAATAAATAAATTAGTTAATAGTTTTTTTTAATCTATTTTATAAATTGAAAATAATAATTTTAGAAAATTGATTAATTTGTCCCATTAAGTGATTTAAAATTTTGATAGATATACATCAAAAAATAGATAATTATATTACTAAATCATAATTTAAATTTAGATATTGTTATGTCTTTTTAATATCCATATCTAAATTCTTATCATCTTTATTTTTGTGTAGTTTTGTAGACATCCCATTTTTGACCGATCTCAAGACTTGGACGTCATCGTTTGTACACTCGATGATTGTGCTTGTTTGTGCTCGTTTTGAATGCCTGAAGTCCTCAACGGAATGCCTTGTCTTCGAGCCTCTAAACCTATTTGTTTTGTGCTTAGTTTTGGGCCAAACATTGTTGCCTCTTTCTTGGAAAGAGGAGGGACCTTGTCGGCCAGTTTTTAGCCTTGTCGACCAGTTTTTGTTCTTGTCGGCCACTTGTGATGGCTGACGGCCATTTGTCTCCTTTTTTTAAATATTTGTTTGCCAGCTGTGCCAGCTGTTGTTCACTAAAGTGCTGTAGACACCTCATTTTTGACCATCCTCAAGACTTGGACGTCATCGTTTGAACACTCGATAATCATCCATGCTCGTGTTCATTTTGAGTTCCCGAAGGTGTCAGCTGCGCACCTTGCCTTAGGATCTCTCAACTTATTTGTTTTGTACTTGGTTGTGGACCAAATACTTGTGGTTTTTGCTTCGGAGGGAAGAGGGTGGCTTGTTGGCCATCCCTACGACCCATCAGCTAAGGCCTTGTGCCATTGGCCTTGTTTTCTTGCCATCGGTCATAAGTAATGGCCAATCGGCACTCTTTTTGGTCGATCGGCCATATTTCTTGGCTGAGACCTTGTGCACCTACTTTTGCAGATATTTTTGTGCCACCTGTGATAGCTGGTAAGCATAGATCTCATCCTCCATACACGTGTATGAAGGGATTGAATTCAAGACTCAAACTTGTTCAACAAGCTTGAGAATTGAATTTCTATAAGAAGGGAGGCCCCTCTCCCTTTCCAGAGGTTCTAAAAAGTTGATATACAAAACATATATCACTCTCTTTCTATATTTTACCTCTCTCTCCTTATTTACCCTAGTTTGTGCTCAAAAGTGTATTTTTTTCATACTTTTGCACTAAAGCACCTACTAGAACACCATCCTTTTGCTGCTGAGGTACGTAGGAGTTGGTGTTAGTGTTTTTGGACTGGTTTTGGTCAAAAAAGAGTGTTGGAGTTGTGTTCTTGAAGGTGTTCTTCAAGGGTGAGTCAACTAGCCTTTAAACCCTTGTTTTGGTTTAAGCTTTTGGACCTATTTGCATGCTGATTTAAGCTTAACTTTCTACTGTAAAAAGTTCTAATTTTTCATGCTTGTAATGTTTGTTTAAGGTCACTTTTGTGTTGGGGGTTGTCTACCCCCACTTAGGCCTTGTTTAGTCTTGTTCTTGTGCCTTCCTTTTAAACTATTGGGACCACCTTGTTTTGGCCTTCTCACCACTGAAATCCAGAGGATTTTCAGTGGTGGAAATGGTGTTTTGAGGTCCCAAATAGGAGAGGGTTATCCCCTCTCCTTATGTCTCATATGCTTGTATTAATGGCTCATAAAAGTAATATGTTTGTTAAGCTTGTTTTGGCTCCATCTTGGCATGTATTAGACCTTATTTCAGCATGATATACCTCTGTCGAAGGTTGGTTTGATAGCCTCTTGCATGCACCATGCACTTGTAGTGTAACCCTCTTTATTGGCCTTGCATGCATCATGCCTTATGCCCTTCATGTTGGCTTGTTTTAGCTTTGGCCCATGCATGTTTTAGACTTATTTTAGCATGATCTAGGACTATTTTGGTTGTCCTTAGCCCTTTGGGGTTTGATTCATGTGTCTTTGGTACAAGTTCCTATGCTAGTTTCAAGCTTTGAGCTTTCTTGCATGCCATACTTGTCTTGCTTGGTTGATTTGGCATCATTCCATACTTAATTTCAGAGCTTATAGTGTTGTTACACTTCCACTTTTGTCACCCTTTGAGTGCCTCTAAGGGTTGTGTTCTTGTTGCCTAGCTTGTGGACCAATATATGTGCATGCATGTTTTGCCTTTTAGTGCCTTAGTTTTGGTGTTTTGGCCATTGATTTGGGCATGATTGAGATCTGTCCATTTTAGTTTAAGTCCATTTTGCATGCTGTTGCATGCTTGTCGCATTGCACATTGTTGCATCGCTTGGTACATTGCATGTTGTTGCATGCTAGTTGCATTACATAACATTGTTGCATACTTGTTGCATGCCATGTTGTTTACATGTTTAGGTTCCATTGCATTGTTTGCATGCCATTGGCTTTGTTAAGTTGTGCATGCATTGCATTGTGTTTGGTTTGGATGTCAAGCCAAACACGAGGAACGAGGGACGTTTCATACTTGAAGTGATGAAACGTGCCTCAGTTCTCGGTCGCCGACCCTCTTGATCATGCATGATAGAGGTTAAGGTATTTATGTGTTTTTGTGCATTTCATCCATATTGATTTGTGCAACTCGGCCTCTTTGGCCATCATGCATCAAAATGCGTGATTGATGGCTCGAGAGTCGAGCACTACACTCCTTTGAGCTTCAAACATGATAAGGAGTGTGGTTGTACAAACATTTTCTTGCAAATGTATTGCTATGCCTCTATTTGTACTCTGCTGCAGCAAAAGGAGGAGTTTGTAGGAAGAGATGGTCGATCAGCTATCTAGTGTGCCGATCGGCTACGAATATTTGGCCGATAGTCTCAAAATTAGTCGATGACCATTATCCGCTGGCCGATGGTCACCCCTCTTGGCCGACCACCTCTCAGATTGTTCATAAGGTAGGTCAGAAGCATCACAAAAGTTGGCATAATTTCAAAGGTGCAGAACAGTGCAAACAGAGGCAACACGAGGCATGGCAATGGATTTCCGGGCGAAGTCGACCGAGCATGCATATGTCCCTCTTCTCGAGGCTATTTTAACCGCTTTGTATAGTTAGTTAATTTGTAATTAATTAGTTAATGTGTTAGCTAATTTAATTCATCGTTGTAAATTCTTAATTAGCTTAGCTTAGCTAATATTCAATTTGATTATGTAATAATTAGTCTAATTAGATTATTAGATTAGTTAGAATAGCTTAGCATAGCGTATTCATTCGGACCCTCCGTCGAGAGGGCGGATTTTGTAATAAATGTGCATGAGTGTGTGAATGTCTTCCAACCCCACGTCTTTCTCCCTTTTACTTAACCGCTTATGATGGTTAGTTCTAGGTCATGTTTTGATTAGCATCCTTATGCTTCACATGCGTGCATCATTCATCTGTCTTGCATACACCGGGCTCGGTACATCATTCAAATTGCATTGTATTTCAATACATTTACTTGAATACGTGTTTAACAGCATGTTACCAAGTGTTGCATTCAAATGCCATCTTAGATAGCCGAGCCTATCTCTAGTTGCATTTTGTATGTGTTGCATTAGCCATCTTAATATGAACTAGGATCATGCATTGATTACTAACTAGCTTTTTTTTTGGCTCGGAGTACACTGTAAGTGTTTATGCCTTAGCATCTTGCATGAGTGTGAGTGTTGCCATGACAGCATGCTTGCCATGAGGCTATCTACTTAAATGATATAACTGCCTAAATGTTTGTGGGTGAAGGTTGGATTGCTTGAATTGGAACAATTCATTGCAATGCGAGTTTTAAGCCCACTTGAGAGTGGCAAAATCATGTTTTCTAAGCCCACTTGAGGGTGGTAAATCCACGTTTTAGCTTACTTGCGAGTAGCACCTTCAAACCATTTTCAAACAAATATGAAATGTTTTGTTCCAATTTAGGCGATCTAGTCTATACTTGTATGTTATGCGCATTACGTAGTAAGCTAGCTAATAAACTGGAATAAGAACACATGTGTTTTCAAAAACAAAATATCATACTTAGTAAAGGCCGATTTTTTGATCGGCCAAACGGGGGTGCTCATTGCATGACCTTCCCCTCTCATACTCAAGTTCCCGAACCGAGGCAACTTTGGTGATGACGGACACGTGGCCTTCGGCACGAGTCAGGGTTTCCTAAATTTCCCAAAAATAAAATATTTAGGTAGCGACTCTGTATCTGACAAAGCAGTCCGTGTTTGACACTTCTTTATAAAAATTGATTTTCCAAAACGATTTGCCGGATTTGGACTCTTTGGTGATTTATCGGTCTCACATTGCACTTTGCAAGATTAGATTCAGAACCATGACATGAGTCCGAACTGTAATAGCTTAAGAACAAATGGATTTCGCGCCATTCGTGCGCGGAGCCGGGATATTCGGGCACGTCTACAAGTGCATCTCCATACATGTGTATGGAGGGATGAATACTAGCTTCAATCTTGATTTTCTATATATAAGGGGGTGCTCTCCTCCATTTGTAGAGGTTAGACATTTTGGATCAAAATTTTCTCTCTCTCTCTCTCTCTCTCTCTCTAGAATTCTCTCTCTATCTTCTTGTTTTGTGCTTGGTAGTTAGTTTTCTCCACACCCTTGCACACTAACCCTTAACCAAACTTGACCACCTTGGAGCTGAGGTCCCTTGGAGCCTACTTTAAGCTTTTGGAAGGAGGTTTGAACCTGAAATTGTGGTTATTTTGTGTTGTGCTTTAAGAGGTATAAGACTTACCTTTTAAGCTTTGTTTTGGCTACTTGTTTTACCATCTTTTAGTACTGTTTTTGAGCTGGTTTTCAACTACAAAAAAACTCTAATTTTTTAGCCTTAACATGATGGTTTGAGGTCATTTTGTGCTAAGGGGTAGTCCACCCTTCTTGTTGCTTTATTGTGTAAGCTTTTGTACCATCTTTTAGCATAATCACATCAAACTTTTTGGCCCTTTAAACCATTGAAATGCAGAGTTATTTTGGTGATAAAAACTTTGTTTTGAAGTCCAAAATTGGAGGGGGTAGCCTCCCCTCCTTGTGTCTTGTTTGCTAGCCTAGATAGTTTAAAATGTGAGCATGATTTTCTAGCATTTTGTGCCTTAATTTCAGTATGTTTTTGCTACTGTTTTGACTGCTTTTAACTATGTTTTAAGCTGGTTTGGTCCTTTGAGGCTTGTATTGTGTGGTTGTAGTGCAATTTTCTTCACTAGCATAATGATTTAGGCTTTTTAGCGTGAATTACATGAGTTGCTTGCATGTTTTAGTGTCTTTTTGCACTCCATTTTAGTACTAAAATCTCTGCAATCTCCCTCTATTCTTCACTTTTTCATTTGTTTTCAAAAGGGGCTTTGAACCCCTTGTTGGCTTGAGTGTGGAATTGAGACCTTTATGCCTAATGGTTTAATTCCTTTGTGAGTTCATTGCCAACAGCATGAGGCCTCTTTCATGCTCAAGGTACTTGTGGTTTAAGCCCTTTTTCCATTAGAGGACACTCACCTTTTGGACTAATCAATTAAAGAATGGATTGGTAAGTTAAATGTGTAAACAAAATGAACAAAGTAAAAGAGGCAAGATTAAGCATCTTTGTGTTACATTGCATGTGTTCGGATCGGACGTTAATTCAAACACGAGAAAAATGGGACGTTTCATACTCAAAGTGATGAAACGTGTCGTTTTTCTTAGTCACCATCATCTTTAATCATGCATGATAGAGTTGTGGTTTTATTGAGTCTTGTTTTGCATTCATTAACTTGTACAAGCTTGGCTCCTTGGCCATCATGCATTAAAAATGCTTGGTTGATGGCTTGAGGGCCGAGAAGTATACTCCTTTGAACTTGTGTAATGATAAGAAGAGTAGCAAGGCACACAAACCTTGAGAATACACTACTTTACCTCTGTTTGCTCTCTGTTGCAACAAAAAAGAAAGTTCAGGGCAAGTAGCCAACCGGCCAGTTAAAGTGGCCGATGGCCACCTTTGGTAGCCGACCGGCCACCAATGAATTTTTGCACAAGTGTGCTCCTGAGTTGGAGCAGAGGCATTTTGGGAGTTGGCATAATTTTCAGAGATCAAACGAATGCAAACAGAGGCATCTGATGGCAAGGCGGTGGTATTTTCAGGTGGAACAACCGAGCATGCATACATCCCTCACCTTCGAGGCCATTTAATTGCTTTAGTTAGTTTGGCATAACTAGTTAATTCAAATGGTGTACTTAATTAGTTAGTGTAACTAATTCTTGGGTTCCGGTTTGTAATATTTAGCTAGCTTAGAATAGTTAGTTAATTTATTTCAGTTGTTGTAATAATTAGTTAGTATAGTTAATTAGTTTTGGTTTGTAATAGCTTAGCTTAATTAGCATAGCTAGTTAGTGCTTATTCATTCGGACCCTCCTTCGCGAGAGCGTGATGTTGTAATAAGTGTGCATGCGTGTGTGCATGTCTTACAACCCCACGTCTTTCTCCCTTTTTTTTTAATCACTTTTGATGGTTAGATTAGGGACATTTTTAATTAGCATACCTTATGCTCGTATGCTTGCATTTATTCATTTGTCTCGCATGCACCGAGGCTCGGCGAATCATTCAATCTGCATCGTAATTTCAATACTTCTTTGAATACATGTTTCAAAGCATGCTATTAAAATGTTGCAAATACCATGATTAGGTTGCCGAGCCTATTTAGTTGCATTATTGCATGTGTTGCATTAGACATTTTGTATAGTTAGGATCATGCATATTTTTAACTAACTTTTGTTTTCGCTTGGAGTACTTAGTGAGTTTTATGCTTTAGCATACTTGCATGAGTGTGATTGCCATATTACCATGTTTCGCATGCTTTCCATGAGGCTATGTGCTTAAGTGATAAACTGCATGAATGCCTATGGATGAAGGCTTTGTTGATTGAATTGGAACAATTTAACGAATGTGAGTTTTAAAACCCACTTTGTTGTGGCAAATCATGTTTTAAGCCCACTCGAGATGGCAAATCCGCGTCTTTTAAGCCCACTCGAGGGTGGTAACTTCAAACCATTTTCGAAAACAAACATGACTTGATTTGTTCCAATTCTTGCAATTTTAGTCTATACTTGCTTGTGCACGTCACATAGTAATGTTAGCTAATAACCAGAACAAGAACACATGTGTTTATAAAAGAACATATCATGATTAGTAGAGGCCGATCTTTGATCGGGCGAGTAGGTGGTGCTCATTTTAGGACCGTCCCCTCTTATACCCAAGTTCCCGAGCCGAGGCAACTTTGGTGATGACGAACATGTGGCCTTTCGCACGAGTCAGGATTTCCTAAATTTTTCCAAAAATAAAATATTTAGATGGCGACTCTGTAATCTGGCAAAACAGTCCAATTTTGGCATTATTTGATTGAAAATCAATTTTCCAAAACGATTTGCCGGATTTAGACTCACTAGTGATTATCAGTTTCACATTGCACTTTATGAGACCAGATTCAGAATCGCGGAAGTCCGAACTGTGATGTCTTCTTTTCAAACCCTTTTCGAAAGGCGAGAGGGAAGAGGGAGGCGGAAAAAGGCGAGTCCACAGGTTTCTATTTATTTTTTGTCCAATTCATTTAAGATAGAATTATCGGTTTTTATTTTTTATTTTTTAAATTTAATTTATTTGTGGTTTTTATTTTTTTAATTATTATTATTTAGGTAAGTTATAATGTAAGTTAAATATGTAATAGACATGTGAGTTTTATTGATTTAAAGTATGCTAGTGAGAGACATTTTCTAATTAAATTTGTTTAGATAAACTTTATAGATTTTGAAATTTTAAAATTGGATATTGAGCGACAAAAGAAATATTTTAACTGAATAAATAAAAATCAAATTTATTAATTTTATCTGTTTGTATATTTGATTTTTAATTTTTGTTGTTATGTTGTAATATAATATATAAGATATAGATAGATACTCACAATTTTCATGAAAATATTATTTGATTTTTTGGAGAATAGAAAATGAATGCGAGTTTTAATTTTTTTTTTTTTTTTGAAAATTAGTGAGAGAGATTATGATGGAGAGATTATGAAATATTTTCGTTATCTTCCCATTTGAAATCCATAAATTAATAAATAATTATTATTTCTAAAATAATTAAATAAATCAATCAATCAATATGTTTTTTTAACCTATTTTATAAATTGAAAATTCAATAATTTTATAATGATAGTTTGGAGGTCTTAGGAGGTTTCTCATTAGAAACTCCATTTTCCTTGTATAATAAATAGACAGATATAGATATAGATATAGATATTTATATTAGTTTTATATATATTTTTAATATATAAATCATTTTTTTTTAGATTTTTTATAAAAATAATTTAACAATCTCATCACTAACCTTAGGCCCCGTTTGTTTTGGGATGTAATGGATGGGAGAGAATTAAGATGGATGTGAGATTATTTAGTGTTGTGTTTGTTTGTAGAGTTAGGGAAGAGATTAGAATTGAGGAGGAGATTAAGATGGATGTTGGAAGAGGGATTGGGATGGAGGAGAAGGAGGTGGAGGTGGAGGTGGAGGTGGAGGTGGAGGTGGTATTAAAAAAATAGTGAGGGGATTAGAAATTTTTTTATTTTTTTACATATTGAGAATTTTTTTTAAACATTAATGTTTACTTTTTAAATTTTTTTTATTTGTTTTATTATTTTATATAAAAATAATTTAACAATTTATACACTAACATCTATCATCAAAATAAACACAATTTTACTTAATCCCTTCACTAACAATCCCCTCACTATTAATCCCCTCCATTCTACCTCTGAAAACAAACGGGCCCATAGTATATAGGAAAAGTTGAAAAAGGTACTATAGTAGTGAGAGAGATTATGAAATATTTTTATTATCTTTCCATTTGAAATCCATAAATCAATAAATAATTATTATTTCTAAAATAATTAAATAAATAAATCAATCAATATGTTTTTTTTAATCTATTTTACAAATTGAAAAATCAATAATTTTATAATGAGAGTTTGGAGCTCTTAGGAGGTTTGTCATTAGAAACCTCATTTATATATATATATAGATATAGATATAGATATTTATATTTGTTTTATATATATTTTTAATATACAAATTATTATTTTTAGATTTTTATAAAAATAATTTAACAATTATATCACTAACCATAGTGTATGGAAAAAGTTGAAAATAATATTGTAGTAATTATGAGAAAAGTAAAAAAAAACTTATAATTTGAGAGAAATCAATAAATGCTGAGCTTATTCATTTTTTTAAATTAAAAAATTAAAATTGAGATATTAAAATTTTCAAAAGATTTGTGGATTAAAATTTTTATTTTTCTTATATAATAAATGCACAGCAATTCATTGTTACCTCCCTTTCCCCTTATAAATACCATACGCCTCATTCTCCTCTTCCAAAAGCAACAACTCCAACCAATCCTCTCTGTCTCTCTCTAGAGTTTCTCTCTCTAAATACTGATCGCCCGATCATTGACCAAACCTTGGTTCTCTCAAAGACTGCTTCAGAATCAGATACGTCCGTCCATTTCACTTTCGCCTCTTGCTACGTTCGCACTTCTCTTCCAAGGTATTTTTAGTAGTGTTTTAGGGAGATGGTTAAAAGTTAATTTTTGACTTTTAATTAAATTTTTTGATTTTTTTTAAAATTAATTTGAAAAGTTAATAAAAAATTATTTTTAAAAATTTTATAATTAATATTTTATTTATGATATCATATCATAATAAAATGATCAAAATATCCCTACTCAATTAAGGAAATTTACATTTTCACATCACAATAAAATTTACATTTTGGAGGGTAATTGATGTAATTTCACAGCCTGTATTTTACTACCTTCCCAAATAATTTTGTTATGTTTTTAGCTGCTATTAGCTTTTTTGTAAAGCTGCAAAACGCAGCTTTTAACCAAATTTCTCAATTCACCACTCAGACTCTATTGGATTTATCAATCCATAATGTTTTTTATTACACTAATGATTCTTAAACTATGTCGTTTTGTTTTATCTTACAGTTTTTAATTTTTTAAGTTGTTACATTTTAATTCTGAACATTAGTGACGTGTTAAAATCATCAGGAAAAAAAAATGTTTCAAAATTACACAAAGCCTTAACAACATAGAAAGATCAAATACACATGCAATCTAAAAAATATGAATTTCGTTACATTTTTGGATCCCAATATAAAATTTATTTCATTTAGCATTCAATTTTTTGCATTTTAGTCCAAATCTTTTAATTTATTTTTAGTGTAAAATTTAAAAAAATATCTTTATTCTATTATTGCTTTTGAATGACCTTAATACCAAAGACGAAAGTGTTACACATTATATATTTTAAGAATCAAAGTGAATAAATTAAAAGTTTGAAATTAAAGTATAACTACTAGACGAATCAAAGTGAATAAATTAAAAGTTTGAAATTAAAGTATAACTACTAGACAAATAATAAAAGGTGATAAATAATATTAAACATTTTAAAAATTAACTAAATATTATGATATTAATTTAGATGAGTATTTAAATAATAGATTTGAGTAATTTCACTATATTTATATAAATAAACAGGACTAATTCAAATTTTTTTTTTTTTTTTGGAAATACACTCAATCGAATAAACTTAATTGAAAAAGAAGAGTAAGAATGAAATTATATAAATATAAGATATAGATATAAAAAAAAAATCTAAATTTGAATATAAACTATAAGAATATAGAAAGAGAAAATTAGATAAATTCTCGAAAAAAAATAAACTCAATTAAAAATTCAGAATAAGAATGGATTCTATAAATATAAGATAAAGTTAAAAAAATCAATTTTAAATTTGAAGATAAATTATGAGAATATAGAAAGAGAAAATTAAATAAATCGTAGAAAAATGACGTAGAGAGAAATTCAATAACAACAAATGAAGATTGAAAAAAAAGAAATCATTGATTAAAGTGAATCTTATAAAGGGGATTTTGAAGGAGAAGCTTTTTAGAAGTTCCAAACCCTTATTCTAAAATTATTAAATTTTCTTAATTTTAAACAATTAAAAAAATTTCCTTTGGTTAGCTTTCATTTATCTTTTATTTTACAATCTCACATTGCGAAAAAAAGAAAAAAGAGAATTGTTTCATTTACATAAAATGAATATTATGTTTCAATTTATATAAATTATAGAATTTTCTTAATTTTAAATAATTAAGAAAATTTCCATTGTCTAACTTTCATTTAATTTTTATTTTACAATCCTACATCAGGAAAAGAAGAAAAAAGTGAATTGTTTCACTTATATAAAGTGAATCTTATGCCCTTGTTTATATAAGAAAAATGAGATTTTTCCATGAGAAGTCCTATAATCAATACCATTTTTTTAAAAAATTTTCTTAATTTTAAACAATTAAGAAAATCTCCATTAATTAGCTTTCATTTAATTTTTATTTTACAATCCCACATAGAGGTTTTGATTTTAAAAATAATTTTGTATGAGATTTTGAAACTCTCATAATATTTAACTTTTAAATAATTATAGTCCCATATCAAGAAAATAAAGAAAAAGTGAGTTGTTTCAGTTATATAAATGAATCTTATACTTTTATTTAATATTATAGTATATTGTGCATGTTTTAGTTCAAGATGGTTTAAATTTTAAAATAAAATTTAAAAGTTTTAATTAATTAATTTTGTTGTAAATTGGTTGGTCTTTTGACTTAGCTGATCAGGCTAAATCGTTTTCGGTTTAACTGATTCACTAGTTTAATCGCAGTTTTAGCTGTTTTATCAAAATATATTGCTTAGATTTGTTTGATTTGAAATAAAGTAAGATTGACTCTATTAAAAATTGAATGACTGAGATTGTTTGATTACAAATGAATTTCCGGTCCAAACAACTGTGAACTTTTATTTTACAACCTCACATTAGAAAAATGAGGAAAAAAATGAGTTGTTTCACTATATAAACCTTATGCTCTCATTTAATATTGTAGTGTTGTATATGTTTTAGTTCAAGAAAGTTTAAATTTTAAAATTAAAATAAAATTTAAAGTTTTAATTGATTAATATTTTTGTATAAGTTGGTTGGTCATTTGACTTACCCAATAAGGTGAATCATTTTCAATTTGACTGATTCGCTGGTTTAACTGCAATTTTAGTTGTTTTATCAAAATATACTAGTTAAATTTGTTTGATTTGAAATAAATTAAAGATTGACCTAATTAAAGATTAAACAGTTAAGATTGTTTGTATAGTGATCCCGGTTTTCCTCCATTGTTTCTTGTGTTTCGGACTTAGGTTTCGTAGTTGTTGGTTGTTGTCTATATCTTATTTCTATCCTTTAATTCCTTGTAATTGAGTTTTGGGATGTGTTGGGCAAGTTTGTAACAGGTTAGTTGAGTGTTGGAACAAATGGGTGCTGTCTAGATTTTTTTTTCCTTCGCTCGAGCAAGGCTTTTGTCGCTCAAGCGAGCTTTGGATTTTAGTTCCTTCGCTCGAGCCAGGGCTCCTTCGCTCGAGCGAGCTTTAAGTGGTGTGTCTTTTCGCTCGAGCAAGCACTCCTGCGCTCAAGCGTGCGTCTGCGTCTCTTTTTGACCTGAAGGTTGTGTTTCTTCGCTCGAGTGAGCTTTCCTCTGCTCAAGCGAGCGAGCGAGCTATATGTTTTGTGTTTCTTCGCTCGAGCAAGGAGTCCTGCGCTCGAGCGTGCTTCTGGGTTGCAGACCTGAAACTTCGCATTGTTCGTTTGAGCGACGCTTCTTGCGCTCGAGCGAGGTTCTTTTGTGTTTGGTCGCTCAAGCGACCACTTCTTCGCTCGAGCAAGCATTGTATATATCAATTCGCAGTAGCGGTCTTCCCCTTCACTTTTTGATCTTCTTTTCATCTCAAACCCTAGATCCGTCACTCTCTCTCGCTCTACACACTTCTTCTCTCTACCAATACACTTGATCTAGAGGGTTTCTACCCTACTTCCTTTGTAAAAAGGGTAGAGCTTTGCTCGGGCTACACTTTGATCCGAAAAAGTTGGACTTTGGAGCATCTTGAGTTTTCTTCATCATCTCCTTTGAGTCTCTTCATTTGAGGTAGGGATAAACTACTCGTCTTTATGAGTTTTAACCTAAATTTTAGTCATTTTATATAAATGGTGAAATATGGAAATTTTAGAGAGCTAGGGTTTGAATTGAAATTATAGGAAGGGGGTTTTCAATTGTTGAGCTCCATGTATATGTGATACCTTGGAAAAATGGGATTATTGGTGTAAAATTGAGGAAATTGAGCCTTAAGGCTAAAGTTGAGAAAAGGAAAAAAATGCTCTAATTTAATGTGATTGATTTATTTGTATAATTAATTTGGGAAAATATGAAAATATGAAAATGAGTTGAAAATCATGAAATTGGAAAATTATGAGATTGAATGGTGTAGTTGGATTTATTAATCACTCACCTATGAAAATGTTGATAATTTATCTGTTTGATAGATGTATTATTTGTTTAGAGATAATTATTTTGGGCTATTAGTGAAGGATAGTCTTGATTGTTGTAAACACTGCATGATGATTAGGCAAACTGAAATTAATCACCTGGAATATGCCATTGAATATGACGGTTGGAATAACACATTGAATATGTACATTAAATGATCATTGTATATGAAGAAGTGTTTAAATACATTGCATATGTATCTTTGTTTGGGAGGAGATAGGGAATGTACTCCATGGTTTGGAAGGAGATAGGGGATGTACTCCATTGTTTGAGAAGAGATAGGGGATGGACTCCATTGATAATTAAGTTGGCCGGAGTGTCCAGGGTGAAAGTCCCAAAATCTCATATACATCTGAATAATGTTGATGAATTGAAGCCTGGTCTCTATGAGTTGTAGTCTCATTTGAAATTGTTGATGATAGAAGTGTTGATAATATGAGTTGTAGTCTCAGTTGAAATTGTTGATGATATAAGTGTTGATAATATGAGTTGTAGTCACATTTGAAATTGTTTAGATAAATAACGTACGATGTTTTTGATTTGATTGAGATAAAGAAATGGGAATGAATTGAAAACACGGTTGTAAATGTAAGTGGATGTATGGAAATATATGTTGATTGATTATGGAAAGGGGTTGAGATAGTTTCAAACTGTTAAACATTTATCGAATGCTAATGTTTTAGTTATTTCTCATATTATGTTTAGCGTATCTCTACTGGGCTTTGGCTCACCCTATATGGGATATCATTTTCAGGTTTAGATGATATGCCGCCTCCAAGGACCTAGCTTGGACAGTTTAGAGGTTGCAGGCTTCCTTTTGTTGTTACTTTTTTGTATTACATGTTTTTATTTCCAAGCCGAGGGATTAAATTGTAAAAGGGTTTCTAGCCCTCTTTTGTTGTAACCAAATATTGACTTGGAAAGTTGTAAGCCCGTAGGGCATTTACTTCTGTTATCAACATGTAATACCTTTGTAGAAAATACTCCGATGAATGGAAATATAATATATCTTCTATGATTTTTGCATCTTGTAAATGATTGATTAATGTATTATTTTTAGGGTGTTATAGTTTGATTCGAAATAAACTTTCCGCCCAAACAATTGTTAGCTTTTAAACAATTAAAAAAATTCCCATTGATTAACTTCTATTTAAATTTTATTTTATAATCTCATATCAAAAAAAGAAGGAAAAAGTGAATTGTTTCACTTACATAAAGTAAATATTATGCTTCCATCTATATAAACAAAATGAGATTTTTAATGAGAAACCTTATGATCAATATCTCATACCAATTTTTTTGATTTTCTTAATTTTAAACAATTAAAAAAATCTCTATTGGCTAACTTCAATTTAACTTTTATTTTACAATCCTATATAGAGATTTTGATTTTAAAAATAATTTTGTATGAGATTTTGAAACGGGAAAATTATTGATAAATCCTATTTAGAAGTGTTTTAGCCCAACAAGTCCATGAACGAATTTTTTAACCCATTTAGTCCCATGTATGTATAGTTTTATTCCATAAAGTCTTTTTTCTTGATTTACACTATTTTCTTGGACACTTATGCCCATATATTTAATTTTGATACTCTTATAAATATTTTTTGAACGGTTAGCAATTTATGATGTGAACATTCATATTTTAAAATTGACATTGGTAGGAATGTAAAATTTGCCCGTGGACGGCCCGAAACCCATCAGCGAGCCGGGGCGGGCCCGGCCCGTTGACAATGTGAATATTCACATTGACATGTTAACATTCACATTAATAGGAGTGTAAAATTGGCCCGCGTCCCGTGGCGGCGCGAAACCCACTCGCAGTCCATGGGCGGCCTGGGGCAGGCCCGGTCCGAGCCGTTGACAATGTGAATATTCATGTTGATATGTTAACATTCACATTAATAAGAGTATAAAATTAGTCTGCAGCCCATAGGTAGCCAAAAGCCCGCCCGCGGCCGGCCCGGCTCGGCCCGTTAACAATGTGAATATTCACATTGATAAGAGTATAAAATTGGCCAGCGTCTCGTAGGCGGCCAAAAGCTCGCCATGCTGACGTGCCTGCCGACCATTGACAATGTGAATATTCACATTGACATGCTAACATTCACATTGATAGGAGTGTAAAATTAGCCCGCGCCCCGTGGCTGCCCGAAACCGGCCCACGGCCCGTGGGCGGGCCCGGCCCGTTGACAATGTGAATATTCATATTGACATGTTAATATTCACATTGATAAGAATATAAAATTGGCCTGCGCCCCGTGGCTACCCAAAACCCGCCCGGCGGCGTGAGCCGACTTTGTTGACAATGTGAATATTCACATTGACATGTTAACATTCACATTGATAAGAGTATAAAATTAGCCTGCGCCTCGTGGTTGCTCGAAACCCTCTCACGGCCCGTGGGCGACCCGGGGCGGGCCCGGCCCAGCTTGTTGACAATGTGAATATTCACATTAACATGTTAACATTCACATTGATGAGAGTATAAAATTGGCTCGCGGCCCATGGGCGGCCAAAAGCCCGCCCACGGCCCGGCCCGTTGACAATGTGAATATTTACATTAACATGTTAACATTCACATTGATAAGAGTGTAAAATTGGCCTGTAGCCCGTGGGCGGCCCGAAGCCCAACCGCAGCCCGAGGCGGGCTTGGCTCGACCCGTGACAATGTGAATATTCACATTGACATGTTAAGATTAACATTGATAGGAGTGTAAAATTTGTCCGCTGCCCGAAGCTCGCCCTTGGACCGGGGTAGGTCCGGCCCGGCCCGTTGACAATGTGAATATTCACATTGACATGTTAACATGCACATTGATAGAAATGTAGAATTGGTTCGCGGCCCGTGGGTTGCTCGAAGCCCACCCATGGCCCGGGACAGGCTCATTTGAGTTCGGGCCTGAGCATGTCCGAGACCCTAGGCTAGGGTCTAGGCCATCACTTTGAAGCCCGGCCCTGCCCATCGGCCTGTTTAAGGCCCATTCAAGGCTCGGTTCGAGGCCCAGCCCACCTGAGGCACAATGTCTTTTTTTGTGGAAAATAATAAAATTTTGGTAGAAAAAATTAAAAAGAATTAAAAAAAAATGGCCAGGCCCGCCCAAGCTTGGCCTAAGCTCGAGCCTAGGCCCAGGCCCACCGGCCCGACCCGAGGCTGTCGTCTTCAGGCCGCGGGCCAATTTTACACTCCTATCAATGTGAATGTTAATATGTCAATGTGAATATTCACATTGTTACGGGCCGGGCCGAGCCCGCCCAGAGCCGCAGACAGGCTTCGGGCCTCCGACGGGCCGCGGGCTAATTTTACACTCCTATCAATGTGAATGTTAATATGTCAATGTGAATATTGATATTGTCACGGACCGAGCCGGGCTCGTCCCGGGCCGCCTACAGGCTTCGGGCCGCCCATGGAACGCGAGTCAATTTTACACTCTTATCAATGTGAATGTTAACATGTCAATGTGAATATTCACATTGTCACGGGTCGGGTCAGCCGGCCCGCCGCCCCGCATGGCGGGCCTCCCACAGGCCGCGGGCTAATTTTACACTCCTATCAATGTGAATGTTAATATGTCAATAGGAATATTCACATTGTCACGCAGCCGGGCTCGCTTGGTGGCCCACGAGCCTGCTACGCGGGCCAATTTCTGATCTTATCAATGTGAATGTTAATATGTCAATGTGAATATTCACATTGTCACGGGCCGGACCGGGCTCGCCCCGGGCCGCGGGCTAATTTTACACTCCTATCAATGTGAATGTTAACATGTCAATGTGAATATTCACATTGTACACGGGCCGGGCCCCTACACATTGACGATATGAACATTCACATTGACGGTGTGAATATTTACATTAGGGGTATTTTGGTAATTATGTCACACATAGGACTTATTGAAACATAAGAAAATAATATGAACTAAATAGAACATAAGTAGATACATTAGGAGTATTTTAGTAATTAGGTCACCCATAGGACTTATTGAAACATAAAAAAAAAAATGAAATAGAACATAAGTAGATGAAAATGGTATTTTGGTCTTCTTATCTCATATAGGACCTAATAGAATAGTCAAAAAGAATATGGGTTGAATGGAACATAAGTAATTAAAGATGGATTTATGAAAAAAACTCCCATTTTGAAACTCTCATAATAGCTCTTCTTAAAAATATTCTTTTATAAAATATATAGATATATATATATATCGATAATCTTAATGTCACTTTTACTGCTCCTTAATACAAAAATTATGAGATAATTATAATAATTTTAAATTTGTATTTAAGACTTATAAATTATGAGATGGATTATTATAATTTTAAATTTATATTATGTCAATTTTAAATTTAAATTAATATATTCTTTTCATGTTTAGTGACAGTTTAAATTTTAATAAAATAAAATTTAAAAGTTTTAATTAATTAATTTTTGGTTTGAATGATTTGCTGGTTTAACCGTAGTTTTAGCAGTTTTACATATGGCAATGATTCTTTTTACTCATTAAGTTTTTAACTATAGCGATCTCAGTTTTAATCTGACGCTTGTAATAGTCCGGACTCGGGTTTATAGTTACTGAATGTTATTCATTGTCTTTTCTCTTTATTTCTTCTTACATTTGGTTATTTGGATGTGTTGAGTGTGTTTGGAACAGGTTGGTTACTTGGTTTTCAAACCTTATGTTGCCTAGAATTTTGGTCATCTGCTTGAGAGGCCCTTCTTGCGCTCGAGTGGAATTTGCAAACTCTCAGTACTTTGCACGTCCGTAAAAGTACTAGAGGGGTATTTTCTACGCTCGAGCGGCGTTTCCTACGCTCGAGCGGGTTGGCGCTCGAGCTGCCTTTCTTACGCTCGAGCGGTTTGTTTGTTGTTTGCAAAAGTACTGGAGGTGTGTATTTTGTGCTCGAGTGGGACTTCTTGCGCTTGAGCGGAACAACTTATTGTGTCTGACACTTGAACGTCAACTCTTACGCTCGAGCAGACTGTGCGTATATCAGATTGCGAAAATGGCCTTTTATATCACTTTTTCAGATCTTTTCTTCCAAAAACCCTAAAGTAAGGCTCTCTTTCTCTCTCTCTAAAATACTCTCTCTCTCTCTCTCTACATTTTCACCTAGTTCTAGTGGTTTCTCCACCCATTCTCCTTTATTAAAAAGATAGAGTATCTTAAAACCTACACTTTGATCCGAATAGAGTTGGGTTTGGACATCTTTGAAGTTCCACCCTTGCTTGGCTAATCTTCTCTCTTTGAGGTAGGGACTTTCTACACTTTGTTATAGTTTTTAATTTAGTTATTTGTGGTTGTGTAACAATGGTGAGTTTTGGGAGTATTATGGACAAACTTAGGGTTTGGGATATAAAATCAAAAAAGGGGTTTTGAGTAAATGTCAAATAGATGGTCATAGGGGTTAAATGTAAGGTTGTATTGTGGCCAAATGCTTGATTTAGGATACCTGGGTTGCCATTTAAAAAAGGGAGAAGTTTTTCCCTAAATGGTTCGAATACATAAATAAATGAAATTGGTGTTACAAATATAAAATTGGATGGATATTGATAGAAATAGTGGAATTTGATATGTATTATCTCCTACTTATGGAAATTTGAATAAGTTATCTGTCTTGAGATTGAATATCTGTTTAGAAATATCTGTATTGGGCTATCAGTGGAGGATAGTCATGATTGTTGTAGAAATTACATGAGGATTAGGTAAATTGAAACTAACATCTTATTGATTGTCATTGAATATGACTATGCTTGAATACATTGTATATGTATGATTGATTGGAAGAAGAAAGGGGATGTACTCTATTGTTTGGGAGGAGATAGGGGATGGACTCCATTGAAATTAAGTTGGCCGGAGTATCTAGGGTGAAAGTTCCGAAAACTTGTATATACATGGGTGTCGATTCCTGTAGACGAAATTTTCGTAAAATGGCAAAGTGAAGTGTTTATGTGTTGGTTGCATTGATTGGAGAACCACTGAGTTTTAGTCTTGGTTGGGTTATTGAAATATAAATGAAATTGACTCATAAATTGAGATAATATAAATCGGTTGTAAATAAATTAAAGGAAAACAAATTGAAATATGAATTTGGGTACCTTATGATCATATAAATGAAGATGTTTTGTTTCAAGCACTGCATATGCACATTGTACTTATACCTTTGTTAAATTTTATATATTGTGTCAGATCGTTTCTACTGGGTTTGGCTCACCCTACTTTGGGAAACCATTTCAGGTACCGGTGATATGCCTCCTCCAAAGACGTAGGTTGGGAGGACCTTGGAGCTAAAAGCTCTTTCTATGTTGTTTCGTATTTGATGTAGAGCTTATGACTTTCTTTTGTTGTAACTAAGTAATGACTTGGAAAGATGTAAACTTGTAGGACATATATTTTGTTGATCATTAACTGGTATTGCATGCTTTAGATTCAGAATGTACATTTATGAATGTATATTGCATGTGTTATATCTTATAATACGAACTCTAATGAATGACAGTATATCGTTTCTGTTATCACTTCTCCTATGAGTTAGATTTATAGTATTATTTTGGGGGCGTGACATTAGCATTTCTTTAATTATTTCCCTTTCAAAAATTAATATGATAATTTTTTAAAATTCATATTTTTTATTCTAAAATAATGAAGTATTAGAACTATATCATTTTTTTTAATTTATAACAACGCATAATTTTAATTATTAATTGTCAATACAACAATTTTAATCCATCTATACTATATATTATTGTAAAGAAGCATTCGAAACAAAACCTCTAAACTTATATATAAAATTTTATTTATGAGAGACAAAATATAAAAAATTAAATATAATTAATTGTATTTTTAATAAATAATATATTATTTTATCCTGTGCTATAAAATTTTATTTACGAGAGACAAAATATAAAAAAAATTAAATCTAATTATCGTATTTTTAATAAATAATATATTTTTTTATCCTATGCATAGCACGAGTGATATGCTAGTACACATATAATCTCAAAAATATGAATTTCGTTACATTCTTGGATCCTAATATAAAATTTGTTTCATTTAGCATTCAATTTGTTGCATTTTAGTCCAAATCTTTTAATTTAGTTTTAGTGTAAAATTTTAAAAAAATATCTTTATTCTATTATTGCTTTTGAACGACCCTAACACCAAAGACGAAAGTGTTACACATCATATATTTTAAGAATCAAAGTGAATAAAATTAAAATTTTAAAAAGTATATCTACTGGACAAGTAACAAAAGCTGATAAATAATATTAAACATTTTAAAAATGAACTAAAAATTATGATATTAATTTAGATGGGTATTTAAATAATAGATTTGAGTGATTTCACTATATTTATATAAATATGCAGGACTAATTCAAATTTTTTTTTTTTTTGAAATACACTAAATCGGATAAACTTAATTGCAAAAGAAGAGTAATAATGGAATTCTATAAATATAAGATATAGATAATAAAAAAAATCTAAGTTTGAATATCAACTATAAGAATATAGAAAGAGAAAATTAGATAAATTCTAAAAAAAGAATAAACTCAATTGAAAATTAAGAATAAGAATGGATTATGCAAATATAAGATAAAGTTTAAAAAATCAAGTTTAAATTTGAAGATAAATTACAAGAATATAGAAAGCAAAAATTAAATAAATCGTAAAAAAATTAGGTAGAGAGAAATTCAGTAAACATCAAATGAAGATTAAAAAAGAAATCAAGTTCAAATTTAAAACTTCAAAAAGAAAATAAGATAAATCTAAAAGAAAAAAAAAATCTAATATAACTCTAATAATAGAAGAATAGAAGAGGATAGTAGTATAAAAATTAAATAAGAGTGAAATGTTACCTATAATTTTTTAAATTTTGTAAAAAAATCTCAAAAATAAGAATTGAGGTATAATAAGTTAATAATTAGATAAGAGTTAAACATTACATATGATTTTTTTGAATTTAAATTTTGTGTAGTTATTATGCAAATTTTAACTCTATTTTGTGTCTACTAATAATTTTTAACAATTTTTGTATTCTAAAGTTACTTAATTAAAAATAAATAAATAAAAATTCAAGGGATCACGTTTTCATTTTTTAATTTCGTTTTATGTCAACAACCTATAAATTTTAATAATTTTTGTATTCTGAAGCTACTAAGGCCTTGCTTGGCAAGCAATAGTTCTAGTCTAAAAATCAAAAGGTCACAAAAAAAAAAAAAAAAAAAAACTAAAAAGTCTACAATTTTTATCCTACAAACTTATGCACAGTGGCCTACAAACCTATGTACAATAGCTCCATCAAAGCTACGAAGGCCTTGCTTGGAAATTGGTTTTTCGTTTTCCTTCTTTTTTTTATTTGTAGTATATTACAAATTCGAAGCAAATTTTGTTCGTATGCATCTTCTTATACATGTATGGAAAAAGTAAAATATGTATACATAAATATTTACAAAAATTAATAAATACAAAAAAAAGTTTGTTTTTTTGTAATTTTCATATGTTAATATTTTAAAAAATTTTAAAAATATTTTTATACGTTTATTGTATTTATGTTAGATTTTTAAAAATATTTTGTACGTATGCACCTTCTTGATAAATTTGTCAACAACCTCATGTTTTTCCCAAGGCACAGGTCACTTCATGCTGCAAAATTGTCCTTGTCAGGTGAAATCTCACGGGTTAAACTCAATTTTCTTACTTCTAATTATTTATATTATTTTATTACACATTTTTTCGAAAAAAATCAAAAAGTTCTTCCCAAACATAAAAGTTTTTTTTTACATCATATTTTAGCCAAAAAATTCAAAAAGTTACTAAAAAAGCCTGTTTCCAAATGAGGCCTAAATATATATATATATATATATATAATAGCATCACTTTTTATTTATTTATTTAAAATCTTAGTTAGTTTTATTTTTACTTTGTGTTATATGATTATATAATCATTCATTTTAATTTTATTTTGTGTTAATAACCTATAAATTTAAGCAATTTTTGTATTCTGAAGCTACTAAATAATAATAAAAATAACATCACTTTTCTTTTTAAAATCTTAGTTAGTTTTATTTTTACTTTATTATATAATAATATGATCATCCATTTTAAATAATAAGCTCTTAAGCATAGAACACACATGACTTGAATGTTTATCTGGCAATGACATGTATTATGCATGTGAATATAAAATTCAACAATCATAGAAACAAAAAAAAAAAAAATCTGACCTATAATTTTTATCTAAATATATAAAATATATTTATTTAAATTAAGTTTTAAAATTTTGATTATAAATATGTAATGTGTTTTTAATTGCAACATAACATACTTGGATAATAATTTTGTTTAAAAGAAATTAATTAAACTTTTATTGAAATATTCACATATTGAATTCAGTCTATTTAAAAATTAGATGACATTCAATAACATAATTGAAATTACCTATTAAATAATAATAAAATAAAAAATATGTATCTTGAGTTTTTGTTCTTCAAATGGGTTCAAAAGATCCTGTCTACAATTGGTTTTCGTTATCTAATATATATATAACAATTATTATGAGTTGAAAACAAAAGTAATTTATTTATATATTTATTAAGGAATTTGAAATCCATTTTCTTGAAATGCTCATTTGTGCAGAGGACTTTTTACTACAAAAAAGAAACCTATCATTTAAAAACCTACTTAATTAGTGTACTCACTATATATATGTAAAGAAACAAATTTTAACCCATGAAGATCTCAAATAAAAAAAATAAAAATGTAAGCAAAAATATTATAGAGTTACGTAATTAAGTTTAGTTATAGTTGGATTTAAATCGAGCATCCTCCTTGTATATTACCAAAAAATGGAACACATAAATTAATATAATTGAAGAAAAAATATAATAAAAATAAATGGGATTGAACAAAAACTTCATTCACACTCTTGAATGTGTTCCAAATACTCTTCTTAATTAGTAAACTTTTTCTCAAAAACAAAATAAAATGTGTGAACTCCAATTGCATCGCAAAATATCACTCTTTGTGTTAGTCTTTTAACTTTTCATTGCCACTGCTACTTTTTTCCAGTATGTTGTATTTGTAAAATTTTTAAAAAATGAACAATAGATTTTCTAGGTACAATCACATCCACTGCATTATTATAATTTCAACGATTAACTTAGATTATGAAGTAAAATAATAATAATAATAATAATAAACTAAATACACCAAATAAACTAAAACTAAAACAAAGAAAAAATTTGCATAAAGCAAAATAGAGACAAAAAAAAAAAAAAAACACAATATGAGATTTCAAACACGTGGTTCTTTTCATATAAGATGCAAAAAATCTTATATAATTGGTCAAATCACCTATTTAATTCCTTTACAGGATTCATTCTCTTCTTCACTCTTTTTATCCAATTTCATATTGTCATGGAAGTTGGGTTTTGAGATAAAGTTTTATTTTTTGTGAAATATCTTTGGGTAAGATATAAATCTAATGAAGGAATTTGAATTAAAGTCAAACTGATCTTTTACCTTTAAAATATTTTGAAAATCTCTTATCCATTTCGAATTTGAATTTTAAAATGGATTAGTATAGTTGAAAGTCATAAATCAAGGGATATAAATAAATTAATTACTATATAAATGGATTAAGTACTATTTTTTTTTTTTTAAAATGATTCAATAAAAGCTAGCTAATAGAACATTTTTTAATTATTTAAACAATAAGAATTCTAAAAAATTAGTATAAGGGTTTTGAGTTTCACAAGGGCTTTCTCATTAGAAACTTCATGTTTCCTTAATACATAGTGTACGAGAAGGAAATATTCGTCGCTCTCTGTACTCTTTGTATCCAAGCTTTGCTTCTTTTCAAATGACCTGAGAACACAAAGACGGTGAGCTACCTGGTAGTGTGCGACTGGAAAACTTCTCTGACGGTCAAGTTAGCGCACTTAGAGAGAAGGATAAGGAGAGAAAGAGAGATGAGACAAAGAGGTAGGTAGCTCTGATAACTAGAAGTTCCAGACATGTGCATGGAGGCGTAGCACCGTTTATATAGTTTCTGCGCGCTCTTCTGTCTATCCTCCTCCTGATGCGTGGATATGTTCCCCTCTCACCTTCCTCCACGTGTAAGTGCAAATACTACCAAACACCAAATGGCTACACCACCTAACGATATTGACGCGTACGGACGGCGAAATCCCCTTTTTGCAATCTGAACATGCCACGTAGTGTACCTTACCGTGCTGCGCTCGGTGCGGTGCTGCAGACTTCCTATGGGACCGTGCTACTTGCTTGATCCCATTGGTCAAACCTGAATATGAGCTCAACCGAGCTCCGCAGTCCACGATAAGTTCTTGCTCGGTCGAACCTGACCTGAGGACAAATTCCATCTGACTTAGCACAATGTACATCCCTAGACCGTGCTAACACCTCAAACTTGTACCATAAGATTGGGCTAAGACCTCGATCCAGCTCGTATCCAAAATCTGACCAAGCTAAAGACCTTGACTGACGTCCAAGCTAGCTTGGCCCACATTAGGTCATGAATCTCCCTCTCAATTTTCTTTTAATTCCATTCGCGCTAGCGAGACCGGGATTACATTCATTGGTCGAGCTCATTTCCTTGCTCAGTCACTATCTGCTTGGTTCAGTGTTCGGTCACTCACGTTTCCAAATCAGTCTATTACCTTCAACCGTGTTAACCTTCGTGTTCGGCCCCACAACTTGCCCAACTGGCGCTTGCTCTGTTCAAATTTTCTTTTCAAGACTAATACCAGTCTCTTCACACACGTGTCACTCGTCCATTGGTCTCGTACTGCCAATCCAGCTGTCCCACGCCATCTCTTCAGATTCAAATTCTCACGCCTTCTTCCATTCCGTAAGTATAACCCTTCATATTCAAAACCTTTCACTTTCACTGTTCATTACTCCCTCCATAGACGATCCAGAGCAACAGCATCCCTAACCCCTGTTCTCTGCATTTCTTGCCCAAATCGTAGCATTTTCTTGGTGGAGTTGGTCCCGTCGCTGCCATTACGAAGCATTTCATCGATTGGAGTTTTGATTTGCGCACCAATCCGTAATTTTTCACTTCCCTTCCCGTTCTTCATCTATTCTTCATGCTCTTCTTGCATTTTTGAACTTTAACTCCCATATCCTTATTTAGGACATGATAACAATAGCCAAATAGTGTTAAAGATAAGACTAGGCTAGAGTTTTACTTTCCCTTTTTGGTGTTAAAAAGCGTCTTCGCCTCTTGTTCCAAACACTGTTCATCACTCTTGTGATGAATAGGTGGAAATCTGGGATAGATCGGGCTACGAACCCCCATTTGATCCAAAATCATGATTTGACCAAGCAAGTTTCTTGTTCGTGGAGTTTGGAAGAAAACCGGGCTACTAGGCTAAACAACAGGTAGCGTGAATGAGCTAACTTCTGGCTCACTCACACGACCAGGCTATATTCCGCCAAAACTTAAGACCAAGCTGTTAAAACATACAAGGGTTATGAGACCGAGCTAAGATCTGGCTTACTTGCACTGCCGAGTTATGACAACAAATAACTGGGCAAAGACCTTGACTTAGGCCCAAAATTACTCGATTGAGCTACCAATCGGCTCTACCCGCGCGGCCTTGCTATCACTTAAACTTGGTTTTTAATTACAGAATCCTAGGGGACTAGACACACTAACACGAGGGCTCTCAAAGACCGAGCAGCCGCTGTGCACCAATTTGCCAACTAAATTCTGCCGAGCAAATTAGACCAGTCTCTTATGGGATACTATCGCTTCCTTGGAAACACATCGAGTGTCCTGGCCACGTTTTGAGAGGAGTATGGCGTCCCAGGCGACGTACATTTAGAGCTTAGTGAGGAGGATACTACTCCATGGGGCAGACTAAATTCTTGCCTCTTTACCATGCTGTCGATAGTTAAAGGAGGTCTTCGTTTCCCAGTGCAGCCATTAATTTGCGAGTTCTTAAAGCGGACCGGCACTAACTCAAGTCTTGACGAACACATACAAAATAATAAATGGAGTCGCTGAACTTAAGGTTGGCCAAGATCTTGCATCAATATATCCTTGGTCGCACAGCCAATGGGTTTAATTATTACTTAAAAATAAGGCCAGGTAGAGAACGGTTAGTAACCAGCACACCGGATAGGGACATACAAGACAACGACTTCTTCTGGGTGTCTGGGAATTACGAGACAACCAACGTGCCCGGTTAGTACATCAGCAAGAACTTCGGTTTATCCTGTAAGCCGAGTTCTTTGACCGGTCAAGTTATTTACTTTTGCTAATCTGTACTAATTGCTTTCTTTTTACAGCTATTGAAGAGTTGTAAGAAAACTACTTCAACCCAAACGAAGCTGCGATCAGAGCCATGCTAAGGTACCATCACCGAGATTGATGCTAGCTTCTCGATTACGTGCCGAGCTATCGCTACTCAGTTCCCCGTAAAAGTAGTCACTAATTTTCTTCGAGCGCCATCTCTACCTCCAGATCCAACATTTCCAGACGTGACCCTAATCCAATTGACTTAGGAACAAGAGATGGAGAAGAGAAGTTGAATAAAGAACCTCATCATTGCCATTTCCACTGAGCTGCTGAGTAATCCACCGTCTGCGCTAACTGTTGGTCAAAGTTCAGGGATCGTGATAGCGTTGGCTTCAACGGTTGCTTCGAACGTTGAGTTGCGCAGGGCTGACAAAAGGGCTTGCTTGGCCGATCCTTCAGTTGAACGGGAGGCCGAGCTTAATGCCGAACATGCGGCAACCGAAGTTGAGCCGGTTCCTGCCTGGCAACCAAAGATGAAATCCCGAGGAAATCCCATCCTGGCCAAAGCTTCTGTGAAGGGGGGACAAGGAATATCTCCTTGTTTTCGATCTTTTCAAGTCCCTACTTCTGCCAGAAAACATGGTTGGAACCGAGCATGTACCAGACACTCGAATGGTTAAGTTTGCAGTGAAGTCAATGACTAGAATAAGAGCTTCAAAATTTTTCTAACTGTTTGCTCAGTTGATTTCTTGCTTAGGCTAACTTTATTCTGATTTCTTGTAGGCTATCCAAAAAACACACCTTGTTGTGGACCGTGTTACCAGCTTACAGCAAAAAGTAACCGAGTTAAACGTTGCTAGAAAGAATGTCTCAGCTGAGTTGGGCCGAGCTAAGGCTTCACACGAAATCGCGAATACTGACAACGCGAGGCTCCTTGGACAGCTTGTTATAGCTGAGCAAGAGAGAGATGCCTTGTGGGCCGAGCTGGAGGAGGTGAAGAAGGCGAGGGACAAAGCTGTGGATGAGGCTAATAACCTCAGCTAAAAAAAGACCGAGGAAAACTACACGAAAGTAGGTCGAAGCCACCAAGGACATCTTTTGCAAGTCCAGTTGGAAGGAAACCTATGAGTAGCTCAGCCAAGGACCTGAAACCGTGGTGTTTACCTCTCCTCCCCCCGCCTTCCTGCCGAACTACATGGTGCTTTATGCTAACAATGTCTTCAACACTTTACAAGAGGAAGGAGAAGAAGAAGTCGAAAAAGGAGATGGGCGGGATGAGGCCGGTCAAAAAGAACTCGGTGATGCAATCGCCGTAGTCGACCTGGAGAGCACCGCGGCCAGAACTGGAGATGAATTTACCAATCTCTCTCCCCTAGTTTAGCTTGATTTTTTCTGTTTTTTGTTTTGAACTCTTGTAATCAGGCTACTTACCCCGACTTTGTACTTTAACTTTCAATCAATGAAAATCTCAACTTCTTGTCATTTGTAATTTTGTAATGCATATCGCTTTTAACTTTAGACCGTGCGATATCATCTCGATTAGAAAGCAAGAGTTGAACAATTCAACAACTCTTCTGGCCGGGCAAAATCATCTCGGCTAAAAATTCGGAGTCGAACAATTCATCAACTCTATTAGCCAGGCAAAATCATCTCGGCTAAAAATTCAGAGTTGAACAATTCATCAACTCTTTTAACCGGGAAGAATCATCTAGACAAAAAGTTTGGGGCTGAACAATTCATCAAGTTTTTTAGCTGGACAAAGTCATCTCGACTAAAAGTTTGGAGTTGAACAATTCATCAATTCTTTTAGCCGGGCAAAGTCACATCGGCTAAAAGCTGGAAATTGGGAGTTGAGCAATTCATCAACTCTTTTATCTAGGCAAAGTCACCTCGGCTCGGAGCTAAATGCTTTTTGTGCATTGTAATCTATCAATACAATAAATTCTATAGGAATTCATTTCCATCGTATGCAGAGTAATATAAAAAATTCACAAATTCTTAAGGCGACTAAAAGAATTACATTGGAAAATGGAGGCGTACGTCTGCCCTCTACAAAAATTACATTGGAAGTTCAAACTAAAAGTAACAATTTCAATTGGTTGCGTTCCGTGGCCGATGTACGACTTGGCTATCTAAATCTTCCAAACGGTATGCCTCTTTGCCTACCAAATTGGTTATTTTGTAAGGCCTTTCCCAATTTGCCCCTAGCTTTGCTACTGTCCTCTCTCTGCATTCTTTAACAAGGTCTAATTCAAGAGTGATGGCTTCGGCGTTCAAGTCTGGCTCAAAATTTTCACTACGGATAGTGGGCATGCTGATCTCCAGTGGGATGACTGCCTCCATGCCATATACCAAGGCAAAAGGTGTCTCCCCTGTTGAGTGTCTCGACGTTCTTTGGTAGGCCCAAAGAACATTTGGAAGTTCCTCAGTCCATTTTCCTTTGGCCTTTTCTAGTCTTTTCTTTAATCCATCTAAAATGGTTTTGTTTGACGTTTCGGCCTGGCCATTCAACTGAGGGTAGGCCGATGTAGAATTATAAAACTATATCTTCAGCTCTTCACAGAATTCTCTGAATAGTTTTCCATCGAATTGGGTACCGTTGTTGGATATTAAGGCTTTGGGGACTCCAAACTGCATTATAACATTTTGCTAGAAAAATTTCTTCACATTTTTCTCCTTGATGGTTGCCGGGGGCTTCGCTTCTACCCATTTGGTGAAGTAATTTGTCGCAGTGATGAAGAACTTGTGGGTGCCTAGGGCGGTTGGGAGTGTTCCCACAACGTCTAGTCCTCATATTACAAACAACCAATGACTTGTGAGGGAAAGTAATTCTCTGGTTGGCTGATGAATTTGATAAGCAAATTTTTGGCACTTCTCGCATTTCCTCACATACTTTTGCAAGTCGGCTTGCATGCATGACCATCAATATCCTTGCAAGATAGCATGGTAGGCTAGAGATCTGCAGCCAATATAACTTCCGCACATTCCTTCATGGATTTCAAAAAGAAAAGCATTGACTTTGCTTGGATGAATACACTTAAGGTATGGACCAGTGAACGATTTCTTATATAAGACGTCGGATGAAGAGAGCCAAAACCGCTTAGACTTCACCCGGATTTTGTTCACCTTTTTTTTGTCGGTCTGCAAGATTCTGTCTTTCAGGAAAAAAAATGATGGGGACCATCTAGGATGGACCTAACTCGGCGCAGAAGACCTCATTCTTTTCTGGTTGTTCGATACTGGGTCTTGGGAGTAATTCAATCAGGAAAGGGCTAGAAGCTAATTTGTCGACCATGGAAGCGAAACCAACTAATTCATCTGCTCGGCTATTGTCTTCTCAACTTATTTGTTGTACTCGTATGGCTTGAAACTTCTTGATTTTCTCTCTTACCAAGGTTTGAGATTTGGCCATCCTGCTATCTTTGGCTTCATACTCCCTAGACATTTGGTTGACCACAAGTTGGGAGTTGTTGTAGACCATAAGCTCTGATGCTTGTAGTCAGAGTGCATTTTTCAACACAGCTAGCAGCGCTTCGTACTCAGCTTCATTGTTCAATGCTGGGAACCCCAACATTATGGAATGTTGGTCAATTCGTTTGGCGAGATCGAAACTACACCTACCTGGCACCATGTTTGTTTCAAGCGCCATCGACGAAAAGTTTGTACATCTCATTGATAAAAAGCTTTCAATATTCAGTGGGGTCTTTAGAATTTCAGAGGACCAACTGTTTTAAGTTGCTCGGCCGCTTGACTATTTTCGCGTCAAACGCATCGTTGTTGATTGCAACCTGCATGACCCCATCCCCCCTTGGTGATGCGGTGTTGGATCCAATGGGTTGGCTTGTTATTTCCAAATCCATTAGCGCATTGCCAAGGTGAGGTGGGCCTTCAATTGATGGGTTTGTGCTCGGACGCGTAATTTTTGCGTCGCCTTCTATGTTTGACTCGTTAAGAGGGTCGACTTGGACCGGAGTGGGAGTTAGTTATGCAATTTCCACGGTATCCATCCTCCTTAGCTCGATTGCGTAGGTAAGGTCCACCGGGCAAACTGTGTGAGCTCCAGGTGAAAATTCTACAACGAAGTTGGCCAAGGCTTGGGTCTTGATGGTGGTTCTTAGTTGAAACTTGACGTCAAATTGCCCCAATTCGACTGCCCACTTCAAGATTCATCCGGAAAAGTCAGCCTGTTCAAACAAGGCCTTCAATGGAAATTCAGTCAGCACAACGACCGTGTGTGCATGAAAAGAATGTGCCAACTTTCTAGAGGCCATCATTAGTACCTGTAGACGCGCCCTCGTGGGCCTCGCTACAGCTCGAACTCAATTTGTATCGGTTTTTAATCTGATCTCGCAATGTGCAATGCGAGACTGATAAATCACCAAAGAGTCCAAATCCGGCAAATCGTTTTGAAAAAAGATTTTTAGAAAGAAGTGCCAAACATGGACTGCTTTGCTAGATACCGAGTTGCCACCTAAATATTTTATTTTGGGGGAATTTAGGAAACCCTGACTCATGCCTAAGGCCACGTGTTTGTCATCACCAAAGTTGCCTCGGCTTGGGAACGATTAGGGAAGGTCAGCTATGAGCACCCTCACTCGCCCGATCCGTAGATCGGCCTCTACTAACCATGATATCGAGTTTTGAAAATATTATGTGCTCTTATTCTGGTTATTAGCCTAGAATTACTATGTGATGCGCACAACACAAATGTATAGACTAGATTGCCTAATTTGGAACAAAGCATTGTATATCCGCTCGTTTGAAAGACAGTTTGAATTTTGCTACTCGTAAGTAGGCTAAAACACGGATTTCAACGAGTTGTTCCAACTCAAGCAATCCAACCTTCACCCACAGGCATTCAGGCAGTTATATCACATACGCAAATAGCCTCATGGTAAGCATGCTATCATGGCAACACTCACACACGTACAGGGATGCTAAAGCGTAAATGTTTACCAAGTACTCCAAGCCAAAGCAGAAACTAGTTAGTAATCATGCATGATTCTAGTTCATGTTAAGATGGCTAATGCATCGCAAGAAAAATGCAACTAGAATAGGCTCGGCTAATCTAAGATGACATATGAGATGCGATAGATAACATGTATTCAAGTTAGATTTGAAATACTATGCAATTAGTATGATGCACCGAGCCCGGTGCATACAATACAGATGAATGAATGCACGCATGCATAGCATAAGGATGCTAATTGAAATATGCCCTAATACTAACCATCAAAAGTAGGTAAGTAAAAGGGAGAAAGACGTGGGGTGGAAAGAGATTCACACATACACGCACACTTACTACAAATTCGCCCTCGCTCGGAGGTTCCGAAAGAATAGTACAAATTAACTAACTAACAAGCTAATTAATTATTACAAATTACTTAACTAATTAACAGATTAATTAAGTTAAGAAAACAATAAACAGCCTTGGGGAGAGGAACAGATGCGTGAATGCTCGGCTTTGCTCGGAAATCCGTCACCATGCATAAGCTGCCTCTGTTTACATTGCTTTGCCTCTCTGACGACTACACAAGTCCCAAGGATGCTTCAGCACCATTCCCTGATCACTGTGGGAGGTCACCGGCCGAAAGGAAACACCACCGGCCATGGTAAAATTGTCATTGACCATATATTGAGCCCTCGGCCATCAATTGTTGGTCGATCGGCATTGAAGGTGGTCGGTCGGCCATCCATTCCTGCAGAACCCTGTTTTGACAGCAGCAGAGGGCAGACAAGACATGGCAATGCATTTCAAGGCAAATGTTTGCATAACCACTGTCCCCATCATGTTGTGGACTCAAGGGAGTTTGGTACTCGACCCTCGGACCACCAATCGCGCATTTCAATGCGTGATGGTCCAAGAAGTCAAGTGTGCATTTTGGTGTTAAATGTAATGCACACAAACACACAATGAGCCTAACCTCTATCATGGTGATTCAAGAGGCAAGGCATGCATGCCAAATGGAATGCAACCTATGCATGTGAGCTAGGTATGCAACATAAACATGTGAACACACACACAAACATGCAAGCATGTAACAAGTATACAAGCTAACAAGCATGCAAGATGCAATGTAAACATGCAAACATGCAAGACATGCAACATGTTAAGCAACCAAAACAAAAGGAAGAATGTATGCCAAATGCAATGTGATTCAAACATGCAACAACATGTGATAGGCCAAACATGCAATAACATGCAAGGTGAGGATGCAACAACATGCGAAGGATGGATTTAAACTAATTTGGGTGGCTCTCAAATAAGTCCTAAACAATGGCCAATATGCCAAGCACATGAAGGCAAATGTACATACAAACATGCATAGATACATGGTTCAAGACTTAAGCATAGAGAAGGGACTTTTAAGCACACTTAAAAGGAGATGAACAGGGACAAATGATAAGCATGATAAACTCTGAAAATCATGTTAAGGATGGTGCCAAACCAACTAAACAAAACAATCAAAGCATGCGACCAAGCCCAAACTTGAAAACTAGCCACGGGACTCAAACCAAGGCTAAACGAAGTAAGCCCCAAAGGGCCATGGAGACTTAAAACAGTCCCAATGCAGGTCTGAACAAGACCAGAGACACACCTAGATGGCATCTAAATGGCCTAAATCTAAAGGCATGCACAAAGGTCCAAACATGGAGCATAAAACATAAACCTTTTGAAGCATCAAAGAAGCCATAAATGCAAGTATACAAGCATGCTATATGAACTGAAATGATGCCATAAGTGGTGCCAAACCACTAAAACAAGCCAAGCAATGCATGCTCAACACTCACACACCCAAGGCTAACAAGCCAAAATGCAAGGTGGCTATACAAAGCATGTCATGGATGGCCAAAACAACTCCAAACAGACCTTAAGCATACTAAATCATGCACAAAAGCTTCACAAAGTTAAGCGAAAATCATGCTAAAACAAGGCTCAAAACACAAAGCATGTTAAGGCAATTTCATGGCATTACAAGACAAGTATGCAAGGCATGAATGGTGTGTCTAAACCAAGTAAAAATAGTGCTATATCATGACAAAATAAGCACAAATACTACCTAAGACATGGCCAACATGAACTTAAGAGAGGCGCTTACACATGAGGCTAAAATGACAAGTTTTAAAGGTAACAAGGAGAGGGGATGGCCCTCTCCTTCTTAGGACCTTAAAGCACCATCCTCACCACTAAAATCCCTTTGGATTTTAGTGGTGAGGAGGCCAAAACAAGGTGGTCCCGGAGCTCACAAAAAATGCACAAAAATGAGGCCAAACAAGGCCTAAGAGGGGTCAAACAACCCCAAACACCAAAACAGCCTCTAACAACTATTTTAAGCACTCAAAATTAGAACTTTTATTAGTTATACACAAAGCTTAAAAACAGATGCAAGGATGGCTAAAAACCTAAGCAAAAATGGGGAATAAAGGGGTAAAGTTCTTACCCTTGAAAACCTCTTCAAGAACAATGCTCCAGCTAGTCTCTCCAAGCTTAGATCAACTCAAGAGCTCTAAAAATCACTCCTTAGAACCTCAATAGCCGAAGGAACGTGTAATACTAGGTGTTTGTATACAAAACTATGAACAAAACACCTTAATACACACACAATATGGAAGAGAGAGAGATATAGAGATAGAATAGATACACAATCCTCTAACCCTAATCTCAGAGCTCTGGAATTTTTGGAACCCTTGAGGAGGGAGGAGAAGCCCTCCTCTTATAGAATTCCAACTCTTGCAAAGCTTACAAAACAAGCTAAGCAAGAGTGAAATCCCTACATACACGTGTATGGAGGGGGTGCAAAGTGTATGCCAGCTATCATAGCTGGCATAAAATATCTGCCAAAAGCAGATGCACAGTGGTCGGCTAGCCAAAAATGACAAAATGACCAAATAAATGGTCGACCGACCAGAAAGAGTGCCGACCGGCCATCACCAATGGCCGGTAGCAACAAAACAGGGTCGGTAGCCTCAAGCCATGGTTGGTGAGGTGTGGGGATGGCCAACAGGCCTTCCTTTATCCTCAGAAGCAAAACAACAAGTGTTTGGTGCAAAAACAAGCACAGAACAGTCGAGTCGAGAGGTCTTGAGGCAAGGCGCGTGGCCGAGACCTCCGAGAACTCAGGACGAACACGAACATGAATAATCATCGAGTGCTCAAACGATGACATCCAAGTCTTAAGGACGGTCAAAAATGGGGTGTCTACAGTTGCCCCTCTTTGACAGAACTCGAAAGTCATAATAATGACGGGAGTGAATGTCAAAGCCCAGAGACGACCCATTTTTGACAAGGCCGAAGACTTAGACAAAGCATACAAGCTACAGACAAAGGTATGCGCCCGAAGGCAGGGACAAAATGCAAGACAATGCACAAGGCTGAGCATAACTTATGATCATGCAAAGAAAGCTGTAACGAAACATAACATGCAACAGTTTTAAGCTAGCACAAACCAAACTACACTACAATACAGAAAGGGTGTAAGAGAATTATTCAATTCTCGCTACGTCTCATACGGAGAATATAATACCTGCGTGGTTCGTCTAGTTGTGCCGGCTTCAAATGAACCGTACATACAATATCATGCCTGAAAGAGAAAGAAAACTTAACAGGTACAACATTGTCAGAAACATGCATAACAATGCAATTGAAAGGTGCGTGACAACGCAAGTGAGGGGGGGTACACAACAACGCAACCCGAGTGTGTGCATAATAACGCAGCATAACAATACATGGAAGGCATGCGTGACAACGCGATGTCGAGTGGTGCATAACAATGCAATTCAAAACATAAACACATATAAGTAAAGCAAGGCGTGACAACGCATGCAATGTGTAGAGGAACTTGAAACACATATAAGTGAAGCACGATGCGATAACGCATGCAATGTGTATAAAACGAAATTTGAACACATATAAGTAACGCATAACGCAACAACGCATGCAATGTGTATAGAAACTTGAACACATATAAGTAAAGCAATACGCGACAACGCATACAATGTGTATAGAAATGAACTTGAACACATATAAGTAAAGCAATACGCAACAACGCATGCAATGTGTATAAAAGGAACTTGAATACATATAAGTAAAGCAATACGCGACAACGCATGCAATGTGTATAGGAACTTGAACACATACAAGTAAAGCAATATGCGACAACGCATGCAATGTGTATGATGAGAGAAACTTGAACACATATAAGTAAAGCATAACGTGACAACGCATGCAATGTGTATAGGAACTTGAAACACATATAAGTGAAGCACGATGTGACAACGCATGCAATGTGTATAAAACAGAATTTGAACACATATAAGTAAAGCATAACGCAACAACGCATGCAATGTGTATAGAAACTTGAAACACATATAAGTAAAGCAATACGCGACAACGCATGCAATGTGTATAGAAAGGAACTTGAACACATATAAGTAAAGCAATGCGCGGCAACGCATGCAATGTGTCTAAGAGGAACTTGAATGGAAGGGTGCAAGACAATGCAACCTAAGAATGCGAAACAATGCGGGTGGACGGGAGGATGTAAGACAATGCAACCTAAGAATGAAATAATGTGGGAAGAAGGATGCAAGACAATGCAACCTATGAATGCGAAACAACGCGGGTGGAAGAGTGCAAGACAATGCAAGTGGATAATGCAGCAAATGCAATATATTCTATATGCAATGGAATGGAATGGCATGCGGCCAAACCGTATCTTGCCTAGGGAAGGCATGGACACATACAAACCTTGTTTAACACGAAAACGGCGCCGTCACCCACAACACTAGGTGTGTACACATAATATCATAATCGTGCTTCAACGTGAAAAGTATGGGCACATACCAGACTAGGCTCAACATGGAAAGGCGCAAGCCATAGATGGAGGATGCAGCAAATGCATGCAAACTACAATGCAATATATACAATATGCAATGGAAACTATGTACAATGCAATATATTCTATATGCAATGGAATGGAATGGGTAAGGCATGCAGCCAAACCATATCTTGCCTAGGAAAGGCATGGACACATACAAACCTTGTTTAACATGGAAACGGCGCCGTCACCCACAACACTAGGTGCATACACATAATATTATAACCGTGCTTCAACGTGAAAAGTATGGGCACATACCAGACCAAGCTCAACATGGAAAGGTGCAAGCCATAGATGGAGGATGCAACAAATGCATGCAAACTACAATGCAATATATACAATATGCAATGTAAACTATGTACAATATTCACAATGTATGTATGTAAATGCAATATTTACAGTGAATGTATGTAAATGCAATATTTACAAGGAATGCATGTAAATGCAATATTTACAATGCTAATGAAACACGTATAACAATGCATGTTTGTTGTTTTTTTTGTTTTTTTGTTTTTGTTTTTGTTTTTTGAAATATATGACAATGCAAATGAGACACAAATGCGCGACGACGCACGTCTTTCGAAATGCATGACAATGCAGGTAAACTCGAATGCGTGACAACGTATGTCTTTTGGAAAATGCATGACAATGCAAATGAACTCGAATGTGCGACAACGCATGTCTTTTGAGATGCATGACAATGCATGTGAACTCGAATGCGCGACAACGTGCGTCTTTCAAAATGCATGACAATGCAAGTGAACAGTGCATATCAATGCAAGTTGTGCGTGTTACAACGCATGTAGACATACAAAACAATGCAAGGGATGATGAAATAGTTTCCAAACCTTTGCAAGATACAAAAACGATACGAAAAGGATACACCTTGCACGTATTCGAGTGCTACGCAGAGAAGACACGGCACAGAGACTGGTTAAGCTTCAAGATTGCAGTTCCTAGCACTGTCTTGAGTAATGAGAGCCCCAAACCACATATTTGACCTAAACAAGGGTGTAAGAGATTCACCGGCCACTGGGGAAGACCACCGACCATCCATCGACCACAAAACAAGGCCATCGGCCATCTATTTGTCCGACCGGGTAACAATGTGGCCGACCGGCCAAAAATGCCTATATCGGGGCAATTTTGTCAATTCGGCATGGGTCTTTAAATATAGGGCTTCTAGCCCTATTTTCTCACTTGCCACTTGCTCGAAAAACCTTTTCCCATCTCTCTAGGTCCTTTTCCAACCTTCTACCCTCGTTTTTTCTCAGTTTTCAGGCCCGTTTCGTCATTTGATTCGCGAACTCCTTCGCGTTTCGAACATTTTGAACCAAACAAATCTCAAATTCGGTGTCTCTTTCTCAATTTCCGCCACTCGAGGTTTGTTTTCCTTGAGTTTACCTCGATTCTCGTGCCTTTTTCGCCTTTCAACCTTTCCGGCCATTTTTCGCCCTCTCGGGGTTGACTTTTCGGTTGACTTTTCACATTCTTGCCTGGTTTTCACATTTCTGGCCATTTTCGCACCCTACTCGACATGGCAGACGATTTTTCACAGAGCGGGACTCCTTCGGAGTAAGAGATGGACCCCGAGGCCGAGCTCTTGCCTTTGAGCGTTCGACCGTTCGACCTGGTGACCTACCGGCCGGCGATTCACGTGTTGCCTCCTGACGGACTTCGCCAGTTCAAGAGTTTTGCGAGGGGCGTGCCACCAGAGCTACTACTGCGTGAGCCAGAGTCACATCTGTCTTACGGCGCTTCCGAGGTATACTCTCCCTCTGTTTCATTTTCCGCAATGTAGAACATGACTGCAATAGTCGATCTTGTTCTTGTAGACACCCCATTTTTGACCGTCCTCAAGACTTGGACGTCACCGTTGGAACACTCGGTGATTATCCATGTTTGTGTTCGTTTGGAGTTCCCGGAGTTCTCGGCTGCGCGCGCCTTGCCTCAGGACCTCCGAACTCGACCGTTTGTGTTTGGTTTTGCACCAAACGCTTGTGTTTTGCCTTTGAGGGGCAGGGAATGCCTTCTGAGGTATCCCCATACAACACCGGCTGGGACTGGAGGCCATCGGCTGGCTTCTTTGTCCATCGGCACTTTATTGTGCCGACCGGCACTATTTTGTGCCGACCGGCACTAAATTTTGCCATTTGGCACTCTTTGCCGGCCGGACACTGTGCAGTTGCTTTATGAGATATTTTCTCACAGCTGTAAAGCTTTTTGCTCTCCTCCATACATGTATGGAGGGATGAGCTCTTGGATGACTTAGCTTGTAAGTCTTACAAGTTCTATAAGAGGAGAACTCTTCCTCTTGGCTTAGGGTTGGGGAGTTTGGAACAAAAACCAGAGATATATAGATATATATCTGATATAGATAGATACAACCCTCTATCTCTCTCTATACCTCACTCCTTTGCCTCCAAAAGTCCATTATTCTTGGCCATTCCTTCACCAACCCATAGCACAACACCTCCAACATCCATTCCAGTGACTTGGGGCTGTTCTTCAGAGCTTAGGAGCACCTAAACTTGGTCCAAGAGGTGCTGGTTTCTTTGGTCTTCAAGGGTGAGTCATCCTCTTCCCTTTTCTTTCATTTTCTTGCTTCATTTCTTAGCCCTAGTTGCAGGCATTTTTGGGCTCCGACCCAAACTTCAAATAGTCTTATTTTGGGGTCCTCTTCATGTTTGATTGAGGACCCCTTGCTTAATTGGCTGCATCTAGCACCTATCTCAATATCCTCTTGTATGCCATGTTTCTTGCATAGAATATTTGGCTTGTGTATGATCTGTTTCAGAGCATTATGTAAGCTAAGAATAGGCTTATTTTGAGCCCTTATTCAACATTGTTGAAGGGCTCAACATTGTTTGGATAATCCTTATGCTACTTGCTTTGAAATCCATGTGATTTATCGTAATTTTGCATGCTTTATTAGCCCATCTTGCTTCTGTTTTTGTGGCTGGTCATAAACTGAAAAATGTGCTTGTTTTTCCATGTATAAGATCTGTTTTTGGTTGTTTAGGCCATCCATGACATGCCTTATATAGTCACTTTGCATTTTGGCTTGCTAGCCTTGGGGTGTGTGAGTCTTTAGCATGTTTAGCTTGCCTTGATCTCATGATGTGGCATCATTTTAGATCACATTTCAGTCCCTAAATCATGCTCACATGTTTGTGCTTGCCATCCCTTTCATGTTTCAAAGGTGTGCCCTTTTATGCCTAGGAATAGGCCTTATGCATGCTTGTGTTTTTGGAGCATTTTGGGGCTGTCATTAGGGGGGATTTGAGTGTATTTTCACATGCTGAAAAATCTGTTTTTGGTTGCTTGATATGTGCCATGATTGGTCTTGGTAGTGGTGGAAGGGTGCTCCCTTGTTTATGCCTTGGTTTTAGGCCCATTGGTTTGCATGCTTGCACAAGTTTTGGTCACCATTTTGGGCATGTTTGGCCACTGTTTTAGGCTTGTTTGGGGCTGCCTAATCTAGTTTAAGTCCATTCCTCCATGTGTTGTAGCATGCTTACTTTGTATGTTGTCACATACTTGGTCCCGTTGCATGATGTTGCATGCTATACATTGTTCTCAACATGTTGCTCTTTGCATGTTTGATATATTTGCATACTTGTTCCATGCCTTGCATGTTTGTTTGTCTCGGTTACATGCCTAACATACAATGTTTACTTACATTACCATGTTGCATACCTAGCTTCACATGCTTAGGATTGCCTTGCATGAGCATGCATACTTAGCCTCTTGAAGTGAGTGTGATAGAGGTTAAGTCCCCATTCATTGGATCATTTGCATTGCATTTCATTTGAAATTAAAGGTGCATACTTGGTTCTTTGGGCCATCATGCAGGGAAATCGTGATTGGTGGCCGAGAATCGAGGTACATGACCCTTTGAGTCACAAACATGATAGGAGACTTGGTTGGCGCATACATATGCCTAAAACCCATGCCATGCCTCTTTGTCTGCTTGTTCTTTGTCAAAAGCATCTCTGCTTGAGGAATTTAGTGCCGACCGGCACTCTTTAGTGCCGGCCGGCACATTTTTAGTGCCGAAAACTTCCATTGCCGCCGGTGGCCACCACAAGCGGCGGTGGGAATGTCTTCCGGAGGCACTCAGCAGCACACAAGGAAGGTTTCCTGAGACTTTGGCAATTTTCCAGGGAGGCAGGATAGTGAATCAGAGGCAGCAATGGCATGGTGCGGACTTTCCGGGCGAGTCGGATCCGAGCATGCGGGCATCCCTCTTCCCGAGGCCTCTTGCTTTCGATGGTTTAATTAATTTGTTAATTAATTAAGGGTCTGTAATAATTAATTAGCTAGGATAGTTGATTTATTATTTGGGACTGTATATTATTCTTTTGGTCCCTCCGTGTGAGGGCGAATTTGTAATAAGTGTGGGTGAGTGGCATGTATGTCTTCCAACCCCCATTTCTTTCTCCCTTTTATTTACCTGCTTAGAATGGTAGATTAGGGCATATTTAATTCAGCATATCTTATGCAATACATGTGTGCATCCATGCATTTGTTGACATGCATCGGGTTCGGCACATCATACAAACTGCATCGTACTTTCAATTCCAAATTGAATACGTGTTATTTGTAGCATTCCATATGCCATGTTTAGGATAGCCGAGCCTGCCTAGGTTACATCTTTGCATGTGTTGCATTAGACATTTCAGTATGCTTAGGTCCATGCATGGATTTCTAATAAGCTTCTGTTTTGGCTCGGAGTACTAGGTGAGCTTTTATGCTTTAGCATATCGCATGTGTGTGAATGTTGCCATGATAGCATGCTTACCATGAGGCTAAGTGTTTATGTGATATAACTTCATGAATGCCTGTGGATGGAGGTTGAATTACCTAAATTGGGACAACACATTAAAACTGTGAGTTTTTAGCCCACTAGATAGTGGCAAAACCATCTTTTTCTAAAGCCCACTTGAAGGTGGCAAAACCTGCATTTTAGCCTACTTGTGAGTAGCAAATCATTTCCAAAACAAACTTACAATGTTTTGTTCCAATTTAGGCAATTTGGTCTATACTTGTTTGCTGTGCGCATAATATAGTAATTCTAGGCCAATAATCGGAATAAGAATACATAAACGTTTTCAAAAGAGGATATCATGGTTAGTAGAGGCCGGTCTTCGGACCGGGCGAAAGGGGGTGCTCATAGCTGACCTTCCCCGATCGTACCCAAGCTCCCGAGCCAAGACCACTTTGGTGATGACGGACACGTGGCCTTCGGCACCGAGTCAGGGTTTCCTAAATTTCCCATTTTAAAAATATTTAGGTGGCGACTCTGTATCTGGCAAAGCAGTCCATGTTTGGCACTACTTTTTCAAAATCTGTTTTCTCAAACAATTTGCCGGATTTGGACTCTTTGGTTCAAGATTTAGAACCGACACAAAATCGAGTCCGAACTTTAGCGCGAGGTCCCCCCCGCGGACGTGCTACAGTTTCTGGCGACTCCACTGGGGATTTAGAGAGCTTGACTCGAACTCGTGATATCCTGTTTTGACTACACTTATGTGTTTCTTTGCATTACATGTGCATTGGTGCGCCTAGGACACCGTGTTGGCCATTTGCTATTCCTGAGCGGTTTGCTGGAGGCTTGTCTTGTCAAGGCATGTCCATAAAATTTGGCCAGGTTGCGGGCTCTGCCGATATGGGAACACAAACCCGGTTTCTGGGGCACCCTTTTTGACCATTCGACCTAGTGCATATCGAAATCCATAGTGACCATTCCAAACTAGGACAGGTTGCTTACCCGATATAGGTTGTTTGAAACCGCTGCGTGCGTAGTGAAACCCTAGCTCCTGACAAAATAGGACAGGGAAACCCTACCCCAACATAGGGGTGTTTTGGCTCTTTCTACTTGCTATGTGCTTTTAGAGTGTATCTCTACAGGAATGCATATACCAGTTTGCGGGTCTGGGTATCCGACCTGCGGGCACCAGTATTAGTATTTTGAGAATCAGTCATATCTGCGGGTATCAGATTCAGATTTGGGGCAGTGATTTCGGGGAACAGTGATCAGTAATAGAATACAGTCGTTCAGCTCTGCCCGTATCTGTTTTGGTGAAGTTGAGCTGAGATGCTGTCTGTTTTCCCCTTTGCTAGGTAGTCTTGGAACCATAGCTTCAGAAGGCTCCACTATCCTCTGGGTACATTGGATTTGCGTTGGTAGACTTTGTCAGGTCAGAGATTCAGCTCAAGGGCAATCAGTTTTCCTTTGCTAGAGGCGGAGTAAAAAAGGGCCAGTCAAGCACGGATCACCGGTTCGGCAGTTACCAGATCAGTGGTCCTTATCCCCCCCACCAGTGAATTGTTAGGCCGAGGCCTCAGTTTACACCACAGGGATAGATATACGAACGGTCGAGATGGATCAACGAATCGTCGGGGGTGGAGGCAATGATGCGTCGATGAAGAAACTATGAAACTCATGCGGCAAGGCGGCTGTCATCAAGCGAATTTTCTAGCGACAAAAGTTGCAATCATGGCTCGGATTTGAGCTCATCACCGACTTCTAGACAAAGCGGCGCGTCTGCTTCACAACAAGTTCCTCCCCAGCAAGAGCTCCAGCACCTGGGGAGATGCCAAACGTCCAAAATGTCCAGAGGATCTGAGACCTTCCAGCAGGGCGGCTCCGCCCCCGATTCTACCACAACTATCCAAGGCGCCCACGCCTATCAATGTACCGGACTCTCCCTTCGAGTTCGAAGCGGACCCCACAGCGCTGAAGCTGAGTAAGTTGGAAAAAATGTTTAAGAAATCCCAAGGAGTCAAGTCCATCTCGGATATCGAAGATGGATATACCGACGCAGCTGTGACGTTGCCAGATCGTTTCAAGATGCCTCACATCGACCGTTTTGATGGGTCGGGAGATCCCATGGTCCACTTGAGTTTGTTTTCAGATGTTCTGCGCCCGATGGGCTTGACAAGATTACAGAAGCTCTCCCTCTTTAGCAGGACCCTGTCGGGTATCGCGACCATCTGGTACGCCAAATTAGAGGACTCGATGAAGCGAACGGGAGGAGATGTCCGGGCCTTCGTCGCACAATATTCATATAATACCGGATCGAGATCACAACCCGTGATCTTGAGACAACCGAGCAAGAGCGAAGAGGGCTTCTCGACTTTGTAACCCGTTGGAGAGCCAAAGCTTCTTCGATGACCACCGGGCGGTCGACAAGGACCAGATCACGGATGATTGTCGCCAATCTCAACCCGGTGATCACGAAGATGATTGTCCTCCCCTACCCACCTTCTGCAGACCTCCATGAGATTGGGGTACAAATCGAGGATGCTATAAGCGAGGCCTCATTGACTAGGAGAAGGAAGGCGGCCAGGAGGCGTTTACCCGCGATTGAATATGACCACCGGTGGTGATGCAAGCGCAAGACCTTCCGAAGTGGGCATGGTCACCAACACCACATCACAAAAAGCTACCTCATTCACAGGTGCGTCGAAGTAGCTCACGAAAACCAAATATCCACCTCGAGTCAAGAGGGTTTCACCCCACTTCATATGCCTTTGTCAAAGGCTCTAGAGGTCTTAATCCGAAGGACATACGGAACCATTGGAACAACGGCCTTTACCGATCCTCTCCTCCAAAACATGACCGAACTGGCATCGCGTGCGTACCATCAACAAACCGGTCATGAGACCGATAGCTGCTTTCGTCTGCGCCATGATGTACAAGATTTGTTTGACAACAACATCATCACCGCACCAGCTCAGTAAGGTCTATCGTCACTGGGTCAGTGAACTTGGGGGATAATACGATATGATCAGGGGATGAACCACCTGCGGGCAGCGCTCAGTTTACTCCAGATATGGTGGATGGCATGCACTGTTTTGAGCATTTGCGAACGCTAGTTTTTGTACTTTCTGACTTGGGTATTGGGTCAGTCTGGTCGTTTTGTATTGTGTCAGTCTCTTCATACTGAGTCAGTTGGATCTGTCTTGTTGTATCGAGTCAGTCCTGTTTTGTCAGAGTCGGGTGATTTCGGGGGTGTTGCCTCGGACATCACTTGCTTGCTTTGCGTCTGTCTTTTCATTTTGTTTTAAGTCTGTTTTTGCCAGGGAGCTAGTTGTGCCAACAGATTTTGAATGAAACAGCAGTGATTTTCACACTCTTTGTGCTTGCTTCTGCCGTGTGCCAGTTGTGCCAGAAATTCTAAATGAGATGGCAGTATTTGACTAAGAACTCTGTCTTTTCTGTGCCTTGAAGTCATTGTAATGACCTAAGTTTTTCAAAACCTTTTTGAACACTACGGTGAAAACAAAGAGGGAGGAATTCCTCGGGATTTGCAAAACTTTGATCAAATTGAGAGAAAGAGAGGCGTGCTAAGCCCTTAATGAATGAAATCATGCTTGTTAGTGTGAGTACTGAGAAGGACCCTAGCTTTGATCCAGATTGGTCCTACACTGTCTTCGGCACGAGCGATTTGTCGCTTTCTTAAAAACTTTCAAAAAATGTTTTGCGCGGTCCTGCGAAGACATGTGTGGAATCGCTCTTGAGATTGTGCAGCCTAGGATCGCTCTCAGCCTCGAGACTCGACCCCTCATTTTCGAACCTTGGACTCAAACTCAGAATGTTCAACGGTTAACTACAACGTGAGGCCTGTGAGACCAAATTCAAAGCAACCCTCGAACTAGGGGCAAAAGAGTCAGATCAAGAAGTTCAAGTGTTTTCAAGAGAAGCTTGTAAAGCTAGATCAGAAGCCCCCCTTCAAACTAGGGAGCAAAGATGTCAGATGTGCCCGAAGAGCCGAAGATGAGTTCTCTCTTGAATCAATGACCACTCTCCTGGATACAGAGGGCTTCAATCTCAAAAACCATTTGGCATGGACTTATTACACTTTTACCCTTTGAGAGGCTCGCTGGGCTGAAAACCCGGAAGGGCTACCCAGGCAAAAGTTAGAGCAAGCAAAAAAATACATACAAAAGAAAAAAATATATACAAAAAAAAAGAAAAAAGAAAAAGAAAAAGAAGCTCGCAAGGTCGAAAACCCGCATCGGGCGCCTTGGCAAAAGTTAGAGCCTAAAAGAAAAAGAAAAAAATGAAAAAATGAAAAAGAATTGAAAAGAAAAGAAAAAGAAGCTCGCAAGGTCGAAAACCTGCAACAGGCACCTTGGCAAAAGTTAGAGCATAAAAAGGAGAGGTTAAATACCCGAGTGTACCTTAAACCCCGAACTACGTAAGGCTTGATTCCCATGTTTGGGATACGTAGGCAACTTCATTCTGAAGTCCAGCCCTAAAACACTTCAAATTCAACTGTGTCCATGCAATGGTTCTGGCCATCTTTGTCTTCTCTGTATCCGAGAGTTTGGTTGTGTTCGTCGCTCTGAGGACTGACTACAAATGCGCTGCAGCGCCGTTCAAACAAGGGGCAACTTTCCGTTGCCATTCAAAGCGCTGCGGTGCCATTCAAACAAGGGGCAACTTTCCGTTGCCATGCGGTGTCCTTCAGACAAGGGGCAATTTTCCATTGCTATGGGCCCGAGGTTGTGCATCTCAAAGAGTTGGTTCCCTGCTTGTTGGACATTAGCCGTTTGCAAAAAACAGTTTTTGGGAATTTTTACTGAGGTTGACTAATTCTCTCGAAAATCATTCCATCTTTTCCAAAAACTGGACCATTTTCTTGGACCCAAAAAAGGAAAATTTTCAGTGCTTATAACCTGACTTGCATGATCTCAAATCAAAAATCGAATAAGCATGTTAATCTAACTTTCATGTTGGTCAAAATTGTTTTAAAACCAAAAAATGGTCAAAATGATGAACTAGGGGCACAGTTGAGTCAGGTGTTCTGTCTTTTCCCCATCATCAACATACTTGCCAAGAAAGGCACTCTACCTGCCAGAAGAGGGCACAACTAAAGTTAGCAAAAAGGGCTAAAAGCTCTCTCGTCCTCCAAGCAGCAAGGTATCAAGACATGCGCGAAGCATAAATTGGAATGGGGCGAGATGTTCCACTTCCTCATCTGGACAGATCTAACCACGTCCAAACTCCCCAGCAGGGCATCATCAACTGATGTTGGCTGCAGATTTGCTACACACCCAGTTGTGGCACAACCTCTCTGTGGGAAAGTTCACTGCTGTGTGCGGAAGAAAAAGAATCTAGCAGAATGCTAAGGGCAAGAGCCCGCAACTTCTTGGCTATCTACCAACCACTCTGGGAAGGGATAAAAAATTGAGAGATTGAAGAATAGAGAGATGTGCATTGAGAGAAAAAGTGAGAAAAGGGCTTTTTCAGAAAAACAGAGCTTGAGGGCCGAGTGATGTGAGAATCACAAATGAGAAAGGGTGGGAAATAATACCCGGTGAAACAGGCTCCCTGTGCACATTTGAGTCTTGTGTTTTGTTTTGTCTGTTTCGATTCTTGCTTTGAGTCGTTTCGAGTTTCAATAGATGTGTTTAGGTTGTTTACCTTTGTTTTTGTTTGTTGAGTCTTTTTCGCTGTATTCAGTCGTAGGCTCAATACCCGGTTAAGAGCTCATTTCTTAATTTCAAATCAAATCATCTTGTGTTCAGAGTGCCGTGCCATTCTCCACATTTGTGCAAAACAGATTCGTTCTTTTATAAAATTGAAGGGCCCACCCCCGATAAGTGTGAACAGTAAAACCGGGACCTATTTGAAGCTATGTGGTTCCGGACTGCAAAGTAAAAGCAAAAGAGGAAAACGTCGGGCATCTGAATTTGTTCCAACTTCAGTAAGCTCCAAGATTGCATTCCGTATGCACCTCGTCAGGCCTTTTCAATACTCTGAAGTATGAGTATGCCTCTACCTCAAGCTCAAGATCATTCACTTAGTGTATCAATTACACTCTTATTTGCCTTAGTGTATCAATCACACTTCATTCACTTTGTGTATCTATCACACACATTCATTTGCTTCACTCAGTGTATCTAACACGCTTTATTTGCTATAGTGTATCAATCACACTTTTCTCACTTCATTCTCATTTAGTGTATCAATCACACTCTCTTTACTTGGTGTATCAATCACACTTCATTCACTTTGCGTATCTATCACACCATTCTTCTCTTCATATCACGTGTTTACTTTGGTGTATCCATCACACCTCATTTACTTTCGTTTGCCTCATGTATCTATCACATGTTCACTCAGTGTATCAATCACACTTCTTTCATTTTATGTATCTATCACACACATGTTCACTTCAATTACTTTAGTGTATCCATCACACTTCATTACCTTTTGTGTATCTATCACGCACATACCCACTTTATTCCCTTAGTGTATCAATCACACTTCATACATTCAGTATATCAATCATACTTGTTCACTAAGTGCATCTATCACACTTTGTGTTCACATTTAGTATATCAATCATACTTGTTCACTAAGTGCATCTATCACACTTTGTGTTCACTTTTAGTATATCAATCATACTCCTGTTCACTAAGTGCATCTATCACACTTCGTGTTCACGTTTAGTATATCAATCATACTTGTTCACTAAGTGCATCTATCACACTTTGTGTTCACATTCAGTATATCAATTATACTTGTTCACTAAGTGCATCTATCACACTTCGTGTTCACATTCAGTATATCAATCATACTTGTTCACTAAGTGCATCTATCACACTTTGTGTTCACCTTTAGTATATCCATCATACTTGTTCACTTAGTGCATCCATCACACTTCGTGTTCACCTATTGTGTATCCATTACACTTGTTCACTTAGTGCATCTATCACACTTTGTGTTTGCCTTTTGTGTATCCATCACATTTGTTCACTTAGTGCATCTATCACACTTTGTGTTTGACTTTTGTGTATCCATCACGCTTTGCTCACTTCATTCATTTAGTGTATCAATCACACTTAGTTCATATAGTGTATCTACCACACACTCGCTTTGTATCTATCACGCATGCTTGCTTTGTATATCAATCACACATGCTCCCTTTGTGTATCTACCACACACATTCACTTTTTGTATCTATCACATGCTCCATTTGTATATCCACCACACATTCGCTTAGTGTATCTACCACATATTTGCTTAGTGTATCCATCACACTCGTTTTGCTTTGAGTATCTGTCACACTTTGCTTCGCTCAGTGTATCAATCACACTTTAGTCATATAGTGTATCCATCACACTCTCTTCACTTTGGTGTATCCATCACACGTGTTTGTCCACTTAGTGTATCTATCACACTTCGTTCATTTTTGTGTATCTAACGCACATATTTGTGAGAATTGCATAATTCTCTTACATCCTTTCTGCATTGTAGTGTAGTCTGGCGTATGCTAGCTTATAACTGTTGTATGCGTGCTCCATTACAGCTTTCTTTGTATGATCATAAGTTATGCCCGGCTTCTTGCATTTTCAGTTGCATTTTGCCCCTGCCTTCGGGCGCATATCTTACTTGTTTTGCATGATTGTCTAAGTCTTCGGCCTTGTCAAAAATGGGTCGTCTCTGGGCTTTGACATTCACTCCCGTCATTCTTATGACTTTCGAGTTCTGTCAAAGAGGGGCAACTGTAGACACCCCATTTTTGACTGTCCTCAAGACTTGGACGTCACCGTTGGAACACTCGGTGATTATCCATGTTTGTGTTCGTTTGGAGTTCCCGGAGTTCTCGGCTGCGCGCGCCTTGCCTCAGGACCTCCGAACTCGACCGTTTGTGTTTGGTTTTGCACCAAACGCTTGTGTTTTGCCTTTGAGGGGCAGGGAATGCCTTCTGAGGTATCCCCATACAACACCGGCTGGGACTGGAGGCCATCGGCTGGCTTCTTTGTCCATCGGCACTTTATTGTGCCGACCGGCACTATTTTGTGCCGACCGGCACTAAATTTTGCCATTTGGCACTCTTTGCCGGCCGGACACTGTGCAGTTGCTTTATGAGATATTTTCTCACAGCTGTAAAGCTTTTTGCTCTCCTCCATACACGTGTATGGAGGGATGAGCTCTTGGATGACTTAGCTTGTAAGTCTTACAAGTTCTATAAGAGGAGAACTCTTCCTCTTGGCTTAGGGTTGGGGAGTTTGGAACAAAAACCAGAGATATATAGATATATATCTGATATAGATAGATACAACCCTCTATCTCTCTCTATACCTCACTCCTTTGCCTCCAAAAGTCCATTATTCTTGGCCATTCCTTCACCAACCCATAGCACAACACCTCCAACATCCATTCCAGCGACTTGGGGCTGTTCTTCAGAGCTTAGGAGCACCTAAACTTGGTCCAAGAGGTGCTGGTTTGCTGGTCTTCAAGGGTGAGTCATCCTCTTCCCTTTTCTTTCATTTTCTTGCTTCATTTCTTAGCCCTAGTTGCAGGCATTTTTGGGCTCCGACCCAAACTTCAAATAGTCTTATTTTGGGGTCCTCTTCATGTTTGATTGAGGACCCCTTGCTGTTTGGTGGCTGCATCTAGCACCTATCTCAATATCCTCTTGTATGCCATGTTTCTTGCATAGAATATTTGGCTTGTGTATGATCTGTTTCAGAGCATTATGTAAGCTAAGAATAGGCTTATTTTGAGCCCTTATTCAACATTGTTGAAGGGCTCAACATTGTTTGGATAATCCTTATGCTACTTGCTTTGAAATCCATGTGATTTACCGTAATTTTGCATGCTTTATTAGCCCATCTTGCTTCTGTTTTTGTGGCTGGTCATAAACTGAAAAATGTGCTTGTTTTTCCATGTATAAGATCTGTTTTTGGTTGTTTAGGCCATCCATGACATGCCTTATATAGTCACTTTGCATTTTGGCTTGCTAGCCTTGGGGTGTGTGAGTCTTTAGCATGTTTAGCTTGCCTTGATCTCATGATGTGGCATCATTTTAGATCACATTTCAGTCCCTAAATCATGCTCACATGTTTGTGCTTGCCATCCCTTTCATGTTTCAAAGGTGTGCCCTTTTATGCCTAGGAATAGGCCTTATGCATGCTTGTGTTTTTGGAGCATTTTGGGGCTCATTAGGGGATTTGAGTGTATTTTCACATGAAAAAATCTGTTTTGGTTGCTTGATATGTGCCATGATTGGTCTTGGTAGTGGTGGAAGGGTGCTCCTTGTTTATGCCTTGGTTTTAGGCCCATTGGTTTGCATGCTTGCACAAGTTTTGGTCACCATTTTGGGCATGTTTGGCCACTTGTTTTAGGCTTGTTTGGGGCTGCCTAATCTAGTTTAAGTCCATTCCTCCATGTGTTGTAGCATGCTTACTTTGTATGTTGTCACATACTTGGTCCCGTTTGCATGATGTTGCATGCTATACATTGTTCTCAACATGTTGCTCTTTGCATGTTTGATATATTTGCATACTTGTTCCATGCCTTGCATGTTTGTTTGTCTCGGTTACATGCCTAACATACAATGTTTACTTACATTACCATGTTGCATACCTAGCTTCACATGCTTAGGATTGCCTTGCATGAGCATGCATACTTAGCCTCTTGAAGTGAGTGTGATAGAGGTTAAGTCCCCATTCATTGGATCATTTGCATTGCATTTCATTTGAAATTAAAGTTGCATACTTGGTTCTTTGGGCCATCATGCATGGAAATGCGTGATTGGTGGCCCGGGAATCGAGGTACATGCCCCTTTGAGTCACAAACATGATAAGGGACTTGTTTGGTGCATACATATGCCTAAAAACCCATGCCATGCACTCATTGCTTGTCAAACTGCCTGCAGAATTTAGTGCCGACGCAGCATTTTTAGTGCCGACCGGCACATTTTTTGTGCCGATAACTTCCATTGCGACGGTGGTCACCACAAGCGGGGTGGGAATGTCTTCCACGGTGGCACTCAAGTGACACACAAGGAAGGTTTCACGAGACTTTGGCAATTTTCGGGAGGCGATGTGAAAGAGGCTGAATGGCATGGTGCGGACTTTCCCAAGTAGTCGGATCCGAGCATGCGTGCATCCCTCTTCCCGAGGCCTTTTACTGCTTTCAGTAGTTTAATTAATTTGTTAATTAATTAAGGGTCTGTAATAATTAATTAGCTAGGATAGTTGATTTATTATTTGGGACTGTATATTATTCTTTTGGTCCCTTCGTGTGAGGGCAAATTTGTAATAAGTGTGGGTGAGTGGCATGTATGTCTTCCAACCCCCATTTCTTTCTCCCTTTTATTTACCTGCTTAGAATGGTAGATTAGGGCATATTTAATTCAGCATATCTTATGCAATACATGTGTGCATCCTGACATTAGTTGACATGCATGGAGTTCGGCACATCATACAAACTGCATCGTACTTTCAATTCCAAATTGAATACGTGTTATTTGTAGCATTCCATATGCCATGTTTAGGATAGCCGAGCCTGCCTAGGTTACATCTTTGCATGTGTTGCATTAGACATTTCAGTATGCTTAGGTCCATGCATGGATTTCTAATAAGCTTCTGTTTTGGCTCGGAGTACTAGGTGAGCTTTTATGCTTTAGCATATCGCATGTGTGTGAATGTTGCCATGATAGCATGCTTACCATGAGGCTAAGTGTTTATGTGATATAACTTTATGAATGCCTGTGGATGGAGGTTGAATTACCTAAATTGGGACAACACATTAAAACTGTGAGTTTTTAGCCCACTAGATAGTGGCAAAACCATCTTTTTCTAAAGCCCACTTGAAGGTGGCAAAACCTGCATTTTAGCCTACTTATGAGTAGCAAATCATTTCCAAAACAAACTTACAATGTTTTGTTCCAATTTAGGCAATTTGGTCTATACTTGTTTGCTGTGCGCATAATATAGTAATTCTAGGCCAATAATCGGAATAAGAATACATAAACGTTTTCAAAAGAGGATATCATGGTTAGTAGAGGCCGGTCTTCGGACCGGGCGAAAGGGGGTGCTCATAGCTGACCTTCCCCGATCGTACCCAAGCTCCCGAGCCAAGACCACTTTGGTGATGACGGACACGTGGCCTTGACGCAGTCAGGGTTTCCTAAATTTCCCATTTTAAAAATATTTAGGTGGCGACTCTGTATCTGGCAAAGCAGTCCATGTTTGGCACTACTTTTTCAAAAATCTGTTTTCTCAAACGATTTGCCGGATTTGGACTCTTTGGTTCAAGATTTAGAACCGACACAAAATCGAGTCCGAACTTTAGCGCGAGGTCCCCCCCGCGGACGTGCTACAGTTCTTTAACTGCTCAGCCCGGATACACTGATATACCACATGTTGTAGTTTATTGTGAACACATCTATACTTGGTATCTTTTTGAATCTGAACGCGTGCGCACCCACTGCACTGATACATCATATGCTGTAGTTCACTGTGAGCACACCAGCACCCAGTATCTGCTTGAATCTGAACACATGCACACATGCTGCATTGATACATCATACACTGTAGTTCACTGTGAGCACACCGACACTTGGTATCTATTTGAATCTGAACACATGCTGCATTGATACATCATATGTTGTAGTTCACTGTGAGCACACCGATACCCGGTATCTATTTGAATCTGAACACGTACACACACGCTGTATTTTCATCGGTTCTGAGTGCATTCACCGCTTTATTTGTAACACTGCTTCATAATTGTTTGTTTTGACCACAGGGAGATTCCTATGTGCTCCGGGGGTATGGGAACACAGTCGCTCGAGATTGGTACTTAGAGCTACCTGACGCGGTTCGTTGCACCATCGACCGGGCTGGCTTTGGCACTTTCTACAGGGGACTCTCGCGCCTTACTGCGAGCAGGCCGCTTCTTGCTGCATTGGCGGAGAGGTGGTGGGACACCACTGACTCTTTCCACTTTTTGGCCTCGGGAGACATGACGATGACTTCCTTCGACTTCTCGATGCTTACTGGCATCGAGGTAGGGGGTGATCCGATCCCCTTCGACACTAACATGGACGAGTGGGACGTCGCTCAGCTTTACCTTCTCGGTACCCAGCCACCCCTCGCTCGAGCGGGATTTGTGCGATACTCTTGGTTCGAGGCTCACTTCTGAGCCCAGGCGCCTTCTACCTAGGAGGAGGAGGAGCAGTACGCCCGGGGTTTCATCATGTTCTTGCTAGGGACCACTCTGTTTGCCGACCGGGCGAACACTGTGCCTCTTTGTCTGCTGAGTGCTCTGGTTGACGTGACCAGGATCCGCCTTTATGACTGGGGCGGTGCCGGCTTGGCCACTCTCTACGGCTATATGAGTTCATCCTCCCGCCTCAGCGGACAGCTGCTCGGAGGCTACTGGCGGGCTTGGGAGGTACATCTTCTTCCCTGTTTTACATTTCTGCATTACATTACCTGTACTCCGTATATTACATATATTGCAGTCTGCTTCACACTGGTCGTATACTGCACACACGGCACATATATAATCTGCTTTATACCAACTGTATACTGCACACACTGTACACTCTGCACAATACACTGCACAATACACGGTTTTGCAATTTTTGCTTTATTTTGCATTCTGCTTTATCTGATAAGCATACTGATATTTGCTCTGCTACACTCTGTAGTTGTGGGTCTATGCCTACTTCCCGAGGTTTGCCCCTGTGCCAGACAAGGAGGTCCCCCTCGGCGTTCCATTCTCTCGATGCTTCGATGTGAGATGCGTGCGGAGACCATGGGAGTCGTTCATATTCTTCTGTTGCTACTTCGATACCATTACCGCCGCAGAGGTATTTTAGAATTTGCATTCCTTTAAGCTTCGCTTTACATTGTTCTTTCGATAACAGTAGATAAATAACTGTGTATCATTTGCAGATTACCTGGCAGCCCTCGGCTCCATTGCCAACCGCAGTTTGAGAGTGGTATGCTGGTGCTGAGGAGACTGCCCAGTTTAGGATTTTGCTGGAGGGCCGGTCTGTCGGGCTTGGTACCTCGGCAAGTGTTTCTTGCGCCAAACCTTAGGTTTACTAAAGCAGATAGCCCCAGGTCCACCTCCTACTCACATGAGGGATACTGAGGGGTTCTCCTTCGAACGCATGGCCGAGTACACGATCGGATAGGATGCGGAGATTTTTAGAGGCGAGGGCGACTACACGAAGTACATTCGGACCTATATCATGTGGCCTCTGAGTAGTGGCAGTCGAACTAAGAGGGAGAGGCCAGCAGCGCCGGCAGCTAGGTCAGGAGTAGGAGCAGGAGCTTCGAGGATGGCTCGGGCCCGTGGTAGGAGTGGGCCCCGGAGAGGACAAAGAGCTGGGTGGCCAGCATTGCCTGCAATGATGACATGAAGAGGGCAGGGCGGGGAGACTTACCAGATCCCCATCGCTCCCCCTTCGGCTGATCACGAGCTAGTCGGTTTCTACGACTTGCCCCCGGTATGTACTACTGCGTTTTGCATTCTGCACAGTCATTTCATTCCATTCCGTTTGATATTCTGCAGAATATTGATGTTTCTAACACTTTAGCAGGCTTCTTCTAAGTACACTCGCCAGTCCCTGGAGTTGACCGCCTCTGTGATGGGGATGCTACAGCGAAGCCTCGACCTGTTGGCCATTTATAATATCCCGGTAAGCTCTTGCAACCATAGTCCCAGACTCTGCATATATCTGTTTCACACATAATCTGATGCATCGCACCGTCAACATGGCACTTGATACACAAAGATTCACAAAGATCGATACACTACTCACGGCATTCGATTCATACACTGCATCCATACATCGTATTTTGTATCGATACTGCTTCACAAGATTCATACTGTACTCCGCCTGCTTGCATTACATCGATATACTACTCACAGTATTCATGCTCTGTACTCTCACATTGCATTCTGTACTGATACACTGCTTTGCGTCGCATAACTGATGTATTTACCATTTGTCCTTTTCAGGCCCCGTTGCAGATATCGGCTAGAGGAGGTGCTCCAGTTGGACCGTCTGTGCCTGCTCGAGGAGGAGGGCAAGGGGACAGAGTATTCCCCCGCACCAAAGTGGGGCGTACTCATGTTGGGAGCAGCTCACGGGCACCAGTTCCAGATGATGATGAGTCCGAGGCGGAAGCAGAGGCAGAGGCAGAGTCATCTGAGGAGGAGACTGGAGATGACTCGGGCTCGAGCTTGGATGGTGGAGCCGGCGACGATGCTCCTGGACCTTTGTCCAGGAAGAGGACGAGGACAGATCCTCAGGCCTGAGACCAGTTGACATTGATCCAGACTTTTGCTGCTTTTCTTTTTGCTGGTAGCTTGAACATATTGTACTGCCGCAGGCAGGTTTTGTTTTCTTCAAAGCTATGTACTTGAAAAGATGATGAAATGAAACAAGCTTTTTGTTTGAAAAAGAAAGTGTTTCATTTGTACATCACATCGCATCGCATTGCATCACATTACATAACAATGTAAGTGAGATTGATCTTTTGTTTGAAAATTGGAACACTTGTGTCGTAATAACCAAGTAATGAACCGACCAACGACAAAACAACTCATACAACCCACTGCTCATTCTGAACACACAGCCCATAATAGAGCGCTTTGGTTTACCCGGCACACAGCTCATACATACAGCTCATTCTGAACACTACTTATTCTGAACTCATAGCCCATAACACAGTATTTGGTTTAATCTGCACACGACGCATACAACACACTGCTCAATTTGAACATACAGCCCATAACACAATGCTTGGTTTAATTTGCACATGGCGATTTCTGAACAAACAGTTCAATCTGAACAGACGAGAAGTAAAGATGGAATTGGCAGAAGTTGAAACACACTCAGATGCTCCAGGTTTTCCCTCTTTTCCTTTGCTTTGCAATTTGAAACCCATATGTTCACTCTTTTCATGTGACCTGGGGTGAGCCCTTTGTGGTTTTATGAAAGAGAGAAACATGTTTTTGCACAAATGTAGGGAATGGCACAGCACTCTGAGCACAAAACGATTTTATTTTTGAAATTGAGAGATGAGTTCTCGAACGGGTATTGAGCCTACAACTGAACATAGCGAAAAAGATTCAACAATGGAAAACGAAAGGTATATAACCTAAAGACGAACACAGACATTTGAAACGACTCAAGACAAGAATCGAGACAAACAAAAGAAAACAAAAGACATGACACTCAGACGTGTACAGGAAGCTTGTTTCTCTAGGTATTGTTCCCCCATCCTTTCTCATTTGTGATTTTCACATCACTCGGCCCTCAGGCTCTGTTTTTCTCTCAAAATGCTTTTCTCGCTTTTCCTCTCAGCGCACATCTCTCTATTCTTCAATCTCTCATTTTTCATCTCTCCCTAGGGTGGTTGATGGATAAACGGGAGATCGTGGGTTCATGCCCAACATTACCAGCTCGTGGCTATTTCCTCTGGTGACCTTTAGTCGATGCCACGGATAAGGGAGTGGAGTATCTTAATTCCTTCCGATTCGTGCTTCGCACCTGGCTTGATACCTCGTTGCTTGGAGGACGTTAAGAGCTTTCAACCCTTTGTTGTTAACTTCAGTTGTGCCCTTCTTGGCAAATACGGTGCCTTTCTCTGGCATGTATGCATTGATAGCGGGAAAAAGGCAGAACACCTGACTCAACTGTGTCCCTAGTTCATCATTTGACCATTTTTTGTTTTTGACGTCTGCTAAAACAATTTTGACCAATATGAGAGTTAGATTAACAATTTTTTTTTTTTTTTTTTTTTTCAACCTTTTGATTTGAAATCATGCAAGTTAGGCTATGAGCACTGAATTTTTTTTTTTTTTTTTGGTCCAAGAAATGGTTCAGTTTTGGAAAAGATGGAATAATTTTCAAGAAATTAGTCAACCTCAGTAAAAATTCTCAAAACCGTTTTGGCAAATAGCCAGTGCTCAACGAGCACGGAACCTACTCTCGAGATGCGTAACCTCGGATCCAAAGGAAAATTGCCCCTTGCTTGAGAAGAGCTGCATGGCAACGGAAAGTTGTCCCTTGTTTGAATGGCGACTCATGGCAATGGAAAGTTGCCCCTTGTCTGGATCATGCCGCAGCATACTATAAACAGTTCTCATTAGTGATGATCGCAACCGAACTCTCGGATACAAAGAAGACGAAGATGGTCAAAACCAATATATGGACACAGTCACTTTGAAAGTGTTTGTGGCTGGACTTCAGGGTGAAGTTGCCTACGTATCCCAAACATGGGAATCAAGCCTTACGTAGTTTAGGGTTAAGGTACACTCGGGTACTAACCTCTCATTTTGCGCTCTAACTTTTGCCAAGGCTGCCCTTTCTGGGTTTTCAACCTTGCGAGCTTTGTTCTTCTTTTCTTTTCATGTTTTTTTTTTTCATCTTTTCTTTTCATTTTCTTCATTTTTCTTTTTCTTTTTTTTCATTCTTTGCATTTTTTTTTTCTTCTTTTTCTTGCTCTAACTTTTACCTGGGTCGCCCTTCCGGGTTTTCGGCCCAACGAGCCTCTCAAGGGTAAAAGTGTAGCTTTGTCCATGCCAAATGGTTTTTGAGATCCTGAAGTCATCTGAATCCAAGAGAACGGCTGCTGTTCACTGACGATGCAGGAGTCCATCCAATTGAGGGGGCTGAATTTGCCCCTAATGTTGTGGATCGGAACTCAATTGTTCTTCAGTGATACCTTCTTCTTTCTTCCCTTCTGGGATTTGGCAATCTTGCTGATCTTCGTCGTGGACTCTTCGAGTACATTCTCTAACGTCTTTTGCCCATTGTTCGAGAGGTGCTTCTGATCTGGCCATACAAGCCTCACATTGCGGTTGGCCGTTGAACATTCTGAATTCACGTTCAAGGTTTTGAGAGCAAAGGGGTTGAATCTTGAGGCTGAGAGCGATCCTAGGCTGCACAATCTCAAGAGCGATTCCACACAGGTCTTCGCAAGACTGCGCAAAACATTTTTTTGAAATTTTTTAAGAAGCGACAAATCGCTTGCGCTGAAGACGGTGTGGGACCAATCTGGATCAAGCCAGGATCCTTCTTAGTACTCACGTTAACAAACATGATCTCACTCATTAAGGGCTTAGCATGCCTTTCTTCCTCTTAATTTGATCAAATTTTTGCAAATCCCGAGGAATTCCTCCCTCTTCGTTTTCATCATAGTGTTCGAAAAGTTTTGAAAAACTTAGGTCAATGCAATGATTTCAAGGCACAGAAAAGACAAAGTTTTTAGTCAAATACTGCCACCTCATTCAGAACTTCTGGCACAACTGATACCCGGCAGAAGCAAACACAAGAGTGCGAAAAATCACTGCCGTTCCATTCAAAACTGTTGGCACAACTGGCTCCAAGGCAGAAACAGACTCAAAAAGAAAGCAAAGAGACAAACACAAAACAAAATAGTGACATCCGAAGTAACACCCCCGGAATCATCCGACTCGAACAAAACAGGATTGACTCGATACAACAAGACAGAGTGACATCCGAAGTAACACCCCCGGAATCATCCGACTCGAACAAAACAGGATTGACTCGATACAACAAGACAGACTCAATAGGATTGACTCGATACAACAAGACAGACTCAACAAGACAGACTCAATAGGACGGACTCGATACAACAAGACAGACTCAATACCCAAGTCAGAAAGTAGAATAAACAGCATTCGCAAATGCTCAAAATAGTACATGTCATCCATCACATCTGGAGTAAACTGAGCACCGACAGCAAGTGGTTCATCCTCTAATCACATAACAACACAGGTCCAGAGTACCCGAGGGATATTAGACCTTTCTAAAGCTATGGTTCCAAGACTACTTAGCAAAAGAGAAAACAGACAGCATCTCAGCCTGATTTCACCAAAACCATCATGAGCGAAACTGAATGACTGCGCTTCCTACAGAATTCTGCCCAAAATTCTACCCTGTAAACAGATACCCTCAGGTAAAACTGATTCTTCCAAATACAGCCTGCAGGCCTGATACCCAGACTTGCAAACTGATACATGCATTCCCTGTAAAGACACACTCTAAAAGCACATAGCAAGCAAGTAAGAGCCAAAACACCCCTATGTTGGAGGTAGGGTTTCCCTGTCCTATTTTGTCAGGAGCTAGGGTTTCACTACGCACACAGCGGTTTCAAACAACCTATCGGGTAAGCAACTTGTCCTAGTTTGGAATGGTCACTATGGATTCCGAATATGCACTAGGTCGAATGGTCAAAAAGGGTGCCCAGAATAACCGGTTTGTGTTCTATCGTGGCAGAGTTAGAATCGACCTTATGGCACGCTTAACAAAGCAAGCCTCCGGCAAACCGTTCAGGAATAGCAGACGGCAAACATGGTGTCCTAGGCGCACCAATGCAAATGCAATGCAAAGAAACACATAAGTGTAATCAAAACGAGATATCATGAGTTCGAGTCAAGTTCTCTAAATCCGCAGCAGAGTCGCCAGAAACTGTAGACGCGCCCTCGTGGGCCTCACTACAGCTCGGACTCAATTTGTGTCGATTCTTAATCTGATCTCGCAATGTGCAATGCGAGACTGATAAATCACCAAAGAGTCCAAATCCAGCAAATCCTTTTGAAAATAGATTTTTAGAAAGAAGTGCCAAACATGGACTTCTTTGCCAGATACAGAGTCGCCACCTAAATATTTTATTTTGGGGGAATTTAGGAAACCCTGACTTGTGCCTAAGGCCACGTGTCCGTCATCACCAAAGTTTCCACGGCTCGATAACTTGGTTACGATTGGGGAAGGACAGCTATGAGCACCCCCGCTCGCTCGATCCGTAGATCGGCCTCTACTAACCATGATATCGAGTTTTGAAAATATTATGTGCTCTTATTCCGGTTATTAGCCTAGAATTACTATCTGATGCGCACAACACAAAAGTATAGACAAGATTGCCTAATTTGGAACAAAGCATTGCATATCCACTCGTTTGAAAGACAGTTTGAATTTTGCTACTCGTAAGTAAACTAAAACACGGATTTCAACAAGTTGTTCCAACTCAAGCAATCCAACCTTCACCCATAGGCATTCAGGCAGTTATATCACATACACAAATAGCCTCATGGTAAGCATGCTGTCATGACAACACTCACACACGTACAGGGATGCTAAAGCGTAGATGCTTACCTAGTACTCCAAGCCAAAACAGAAACTAGTTAGTAATCATGCATGATTCTAGTTCATGTTAAGATGGCTAATGCATCGCAAGCAAAATGCAACTAGAATAGGCTCGGCTAATCTAAGATGACATATGAGATGCGACAGATAACATGTATTCAAGTTAGATTTGAAATACTATGCAATTAGTATGATACGCCGAGTCTGGTGCATGCAATACGGATGAATGAATGCACACATGCATAGCATAAGGATGCTAATTGAAATATGCCCTAATACTAACCATCAAAAGTAGGTAAGTAAAAGGGAGAAAGACGTGGAGTGGGAAGACATTCACACACACACGCACACTTATTACAAATTCGCCCTCGCTCGGAGGTTCCGAAATAATAGTACAAATTAACTAACTAACAAGCTAATTAAGTATTACAAATTACTTAACTAATTAACAGATTAATTAAGTTAAGAAAACAATAAACAGCCTTGGGGAGAGGAACAGATGCGTGAATGCTCGGCTTTGCTCTAAAATCCGTCGCCATGCATAAGCTGTCTCTATTTACACTGCTCTGCCTCTCTGACGACTACACAAGTCCCAAGCATGCTTCAGCACCATTCCCTAATCATTGTGGGAGGTCACCGGCCAAGAGGAAACACCACCGGCCATGGTAAAATTGTCATCGACCATATATTAAGCTCTTGGCCATCAATTGTTGGTCGATCGGCACTGAAGGTGGTCGGTCGGCCATCCATTCCTGCAGAACCCTGTTTTGACAGCAGGAGAGGGCAGACAAGACATGGCAATGCATTTCAAAGCAAATGTTTGCATAACCACTGTCTCTATCATGTTGTGGACTCAAGGGAGTTTGGTACTCGACCCTCGGACCACCAATCACGCATTTCAATGCGTGATGGTCCAAGAAGTCAAGTGTGCATTTTGGTGTTAAATGTAATGCACACAAAACACACAATGGGCCTAACCTCTATCATGGTGATTCAAGAGGCAAGGCATGCATGCTAAATGGAATGCAACCTAGGCATGTGAGCTAGGTATGCAACATGAACATGTGAACACACACGCAAACATGCAAGCATGTAACAAGTATGCAAGCTAACAAGCATGCAAGATGCAATGTAAACATGCAAACATGCAAGACATGCAACATGTTAAGCAACCAAAACAAAAGGAAGAATGCATGCCAAATGCAATGTGATTCAAACATGCAACAACATGCGATAGGCCAAACATGCAATAACACGCAAGGTGAGGATGCAACAATATGCGAAGGATGGACTTAAACTAATTTGGGCGGCTCTCAAATAAGCCCTAAACAGTGGCCAATATGCCAAGCACATGAAGGCAAATGTACATACAAACAAGCATAGATACATGGTTCAAGACTTAAGCATAGAGAGGGGACTTTTAAGCACACTTAAAAGGAGATGAGCAGGGACGAATGATAAGCATGATAAACTCTGAAAATCATGTTAAGGATGGTGCCAAACCAACTAAACAAAACAATCAAAGCATGCGACCAAGCCCAAACTTGAAAACTAGCCACGGGACTCAAACCAAGGCTAAACGAAGCAAGCCCCAAAGGGCCATGGAGACTTAAAACAGTCCCAATGCAGGTCTGAACAAGACCAGAGACACACCTAGATGGCATCTAAATGGCCTAAATCTAAAGGCATGCACAAAGGTCCAAACATGGAGCATAAAACATAAACCTTTTGAAGCATCAAAGGAGCCATAAATGCAAGTATACAAGCAAGCTATATGGACTGAAATGATGCCATAAGTGGTGCCAAACCACTAAAACAAGCCAAGCAATGCATGCTCAACACTCACACACCCAAGGCTAACAAGCCAAAATGCAAGGTGGCTATACAAAGCATGTCATGGATGGCCAAAACAACTCCAAACAAACCTTAAGCATACTAAATCATGCACAAAAGCTTCACAAAGCTAAGCCAAAATCATGCTAAAACAAGGCTCAAAACACAAAGCATGTTAAGGCAATTTCATGGCATTACAAGACAAGTATGCAAGGTATGCATGGTGTGTCTAAACCAAGTAAAAATAGTGCTATATCATGACAAAATAAGCACAAATACTACCTAAGACATGGCCAACATGAACTTAAGAGAGGCGCTCACACATGAGGCTAAAATGACAAGTTTTAAAGGTAACAAGGAGAGGGGATGGCCCTCTCCTTCTTTGGACCTTAAAGCACCATCCTCACCACTGAAATTCAAAAAATGCACAAAAATGAGGTCAAACAAGGCCTAAGAGGGGTCAAACAACCCCAAACACCAAAACAGCCTCAAACAACTATTTTAAGCACTCAAAATCAGAACTTTTATTAGTTATACACAAAGCTTAAAAACAGATGCAAGGATGGCTAAAAGCCTAAGCAAAAATGGGGAATAAAGGGGTAAAGTTCTTACCCTTGAAGACCTCTTCAAGAACAATGCTCCAGCTGGTCTCTCCAAGCTTAGATCAACTCAAGAGCTCTGAAAATCACTCCTTAGAACCTTAGTAGCCGAAGGAAAGTGTAATACTTGCTGTTTGTATACAAAACTATGAACAAAACACCTTAATACACACACAATATGGAAGAGAGGGAGATATAGAGATAGAATAGATGCATAATCCTTTAACCCTAATCTCAGAGCTCTGGAATTTTTGGAACCCTTGAGGAGGGAGGAGAAGCCCTGCTCTTATAGAATTCCAACTCTTGCAAAGCTTACAAAACAAGCTAAGTAAGAGTGAAATCCCTCCATACACGTGTATGGAGGGGGTGCAAAGTGTATGCCAGCTATCACAACTGACATAAAATATCTGCCAAAAGCAGATGCACAGTGGTCGGCCAGCCAAAAATGACAAAATGACCAAATAAATGGTCGACCGACCAGAAAGAGTGCCGACCGGCCATCACCAATGGCCGGTAGCAACAAAACAGGGCTGGTAGCCTCAAGCCATGGTCGGTGAGGTGTGGGGATGGCCAACAGGCCTTCCTCTATCCTCAGAAGCAAAACAACAAGTGTTTGGTGCAAAACCAAGCACAGAACAGTCGAGTCGAGAGGTCTTGAGGCAAGACGCGTGGCCGAGACCTCCGAGAACTTAGGACGAACACGAACATGGATAATCATCGAGTGCTCAAACGATGACGTCCAAGTCTTGAGGACGGTCAAAAATGGGGTGTCCATAGTACCAAGGTTAGCTTTCAAGCGGCAAGTATCTCGATTCTACTGGGAGTAAGGTCTTGCTCACATAGAAGATCGACAGATGTTGTATGCCTTCTGCCCTAACAAGTACCGCGCTGACGGTATGTTGAGAAACGGCCAAATAGAGAAAGAGTTTTTTGGCCCTACTTTGGTATAACAAGAAGTGGAGCGAAAGATAGGTATGTCTTTAGTTCGGCTAATGCCATGTCATATTCTTCATCCCATGAAAACTTTGATTTTAAGGCTTGGAAGAAAGAGCGTCAATGATTTGATGATCGGCTTATAAATCTGTTAAGTGTGGCTTGCATCTCGGCAAGATGTTATATGTTTTTTGCTAAGTTGGACTGCTTCAATTTTTGTATGGCTTTAATTTGAGAGGGATCCGCCTCAGTTCCACGGTTGGTGACTAAAAAACCTAAGAATTTCCTTGACCCCACGCCGAAAGCACACTTCAATGCGTTCAGAAGCAACTTGTGTCGTTTGAGAATGGCGAACATCTCCGCTAAGTTGACTAAGTGGTCGGTCTCACATTTGCTCTTCACGACCATGTTGTCGATATATGCTTCTATAGTTTAGTCGAGCAAGGGAGTGAACATCTTGGTAACCATCCTCTGAAAGGTCGCTCCGGCGTTCTTTAACTCGAGGGCATAACTCTGTAACAGAACAACCCTTTTGGGGTCATGAAAGAAGTAACTTCTTGGTCGGGCTCATGTATAGCAATCTGGTGGTAACTGCAGCGTCTAGGAAACTCAGCTTTCTATGCCCAACTATGAGGTCGACTAGTTGATCAATTCAAGGCAAGGGAAAGTTGTCCTTGGGGTAAGCTCGATTGACCGTCTTGTAGTCGACACAAACTCGCTATTTTTCATTCTTTTTTGGCATGACAACCATATTAGAGACCCATTACGGGTAGTGTACCTCCCGAATCATTCCGGCTTCCAACAAATTCTTCACCTCCTCAGCCACCACCTCGTCGTGATGAATCGCTGATCTTCGTGTTCGTTGGATGATTGGCCAGGTATCAAGAAAAACATTGAGTTGATGGCAAATGAAGTTTGGATCGATGACAGACATGTCGTAAGGCATCCAAGCAAACACCTCGATGTTTGCCACCAAGAAATTCACCATCTCTAGTCATTTTTGGGCAGTCAGGGTGGATCCTAGCAGAAAGAACTTATCAAGATCACTCTCATTGATTCTTACCTCTACCAAGTTTTCGACAGCTTTCTCCTTGGCTCTGGTACCCACGTTGTCTAGGACACTTTGATCTTCCGGACCTTCAATCATTTGTACGAAGCCTTTGGCAACTTGGCTTCCATTCATGGCCACAAAACACTACTTGGCCATAACTTGATCGCCCCAAACTTCTTCTATGAACCTGTAGCAGAGGGAAACCTTATGACTTAGTGGTAAGTCGACACCACTGCTTGTATGGCATGAAGCCATCCTCGGCCAAGGATCAGGTTGTAAGTGGAGGGCACCTTTAACACCCAAAATTCTACTTGCTTGACGATGGACCTAGCTTTGACCAGTAAGATGATCTTCCCTATGGGCCACTCTGGCTATAAGTTGAAGCCAACCAGTGGTGAGGTCGTTGGGGCCAAGTCCTTGTCATTTAGCTTGAGCTGCTTAAAGGCGTCATAATGCATTATTTCGATCGAGCCACCCTAGTCGATTAAAATGCACCCAACTTCAAAGTCCTTCAAACAAAGTGTGACCACCAACGCATCATTGTACGGCGTTTGAATGCGCTTAAGATCTCGACTTGAAAATTTGAGGATATCCTTCACCTTAGTTTTGCCGTTTTTAATGGGAGGTTGGACCAACAGAACTTCTCTCATATGTTCCACTTTCTAGGTCATCCCCCAGAGCTCGTATACCCGCGCTAGCTCGACAATCCCATGGATCACATTGATTACACCTTGGGGGGGTGCTTCTAAAGCGGCCTAGTTGTTTGGCTCGGCTTGAACGTGGGGCGCGGCCTTGATGCCTCCATAAATGTAACGGTCTAGGTGGTCGGTCGCCACTAACTCCTCTAAATACTGCTTTAAAGGGACATAGTTTTTTGTGTGGTGCCCCACGCTCACCATGGTAGGTGCAAGGATACCTTGGATTGAAGCCTCTTTGTGCATCACCCAACTTATCTAGCCACCGGATGTATGCCTCGTCACGGATCTTGCTAAGAATACAGTAGATTGAGATTTTGAAAACCGTGGTAATGCTAGTTCAGGCATTCAACTTTCTCTTTGCATCTTTCACAGCATTGCGAGGGTAGTCAGCTCAGTCATTGCGATAACCCTTACCCCGATTATTACAGTTATTGCCATGACCTTGTTCTCTTTCATGGTTGTGCGGACGGTTTTCCTCCTGTCAGATAGCATGAACCTTCCCAGCCACCCTTTTGTCTACTGCCACCAGATTCACCTTCGCGGCAGCCGCAGTAACATCATTCTCAACTCAGATGTGCTTATTGATGCGCTGTATCAGTAGTTCCATGGTCATCGGTTGATTCATGGTGAGCGAGTCTCTCAGCCTATATCCGACTACGAGACTGTGCTTGTATTGGGTGATTACTAGATTAGTCGGGCAATCAAGAATCTCATTAAATGTTTTCCAATACTTGGCGTTGTATGCCTTGAGTGAGTCATCCGATTCCATCTTGATAGCTAGAAGATGGTCGACTCCTTGGGCATTTTTGTGTTAGTTTTGAATCAGGTCACAAACGCCACTGCCAACTGTTGTCACCTCTCGATATTTTCTGTTGGCAGCCTCTCAAACCATTTCAGGCCCAACTCACCCAAACTCAATAGAATGTGCGTCGTTTTGCCTGTAGCTAGCCATGACTAGTAGGAAGTGGCTCAAGTGCATATAGGGGTCAGTCTTTCCATCATAGAGTGTGAACTTGGGCTAGTGGAACCTTGTTGGAAGCGGCGTGTTTTCTATCTTGAGGGAGAAAGGGATGGCGCTCAGCCTTGCCAAGTCCCTATCCAATGGCACATGTGCTGCCAAGCGTGGTGACGGTATTTTGACCTTTTCACTGGCGCGACCTCTGTGGGATAACCGCTGCAATGCCGGGACCTTTTGCACCTCCCACTGACATGCTCGTTCTTCCAGGACATCCCTCAAGTCCTCTGAATGGGTAAAGTAAGAGTATTTCGATGTCGTCAATAGACGTGAGGGACGGTAGCTGTTATCCTATGCGCAAGACTTCTCCACTAACGAGTCAGAATCACCAACCCTATAACTTCAAGTGATGGAGAGGGAAGGCGTCTACCTCTAGTTCTGGCTAGCTGAACGACGGGGTTGGGTGCGCTTACTGTGGTTTTCCATTCCAGCAACACCCTTCCTATTGACTTACCGCTTCAACACCTCCATCTTAGTCGCCATCTTAAGAATGATGGCATCTTGGTCTTTCAGTTTGTGCTCCAAGTGCTGAGTGTGCGACTCTTTTCGCCGCCGGCACCCTTTAAGACTCTGTGAATGATCTGTGTTCTTTGCACGTTTGTCTCACATGTCTCTGGAGAGCCCTCGAGAGGAAGTCTCCAGGCCTGCCATGGTCGGAATGGTAGAAAGGCTATCTCTTCTCCGAACCGACTCCGGAGTGATGCCGTCGTTGACGGACAGCGAAATGTCGTTGTTGTTCACCATGAAAGATGGTCAGGAAAGCTTGGAGGACAAGGTTTTGTCTGTCAAAGATTTCCACAGACGATGCTAATTATACGGGGAGGAAATAATCATCGCTCTCCGGACTCCTCGTGTCCAAGCTTTGCTTTTTTCTGAATGACCTAAGAACACAAAGATGATGAGCTACGCGGTGGTGTGCGGCCGGAAAACTCCTTCGACGGTCAAGTTAGCACACTTAGAGAGAAGGATAAGGAGAGAAAAAGAGAGGACACAAAGGGGTAGGTAGCTCTGATAACCAAAAGTTCCAGACCTGTGCATGGAGGCACAACACCATTTATATAGTTTTTGTGCGCTGCTCTGTCTATCCTCTTCCTGACACGTGGATATGTTCCCCTTTCACTTTCTTTCATGTGTAAGCGTAAATACTGCCGAACTCCAAATGGCCACACCACCTAATGGTATTGACGCGTACAGATGGCGGAATCTCTTTTCTGCAATCCGAACATACCACGTAGCGTACCTTACCATGCTACGCTCGGCTCGATGCCACAAACTTCCCATGGGACCGCGCTACTTGCTTGGTCCCATCAGTCAAACCTAAGTGTGAGCTCAACCAAACTCTATAGTCCACGATAAGTTCTTGCTTGGTCAAACCTGACCTAAGGACAAATTTTGTCTGACTTAGTACAATGCACATCTCTAGGCTGTGCTAGCACCTCAAACTTGTACCATAAGACCGGGCTAAGACCTCGATCCAGCTCGTATCCAAAATTTGACCGAGTAAAAGACCTTGACCGAGGCCCGAGCTAGCTCGACCCACATTAGGTCAGGAATCTCCCTCTCATATAGATATAGATGAAGATGCTTGTGGTTAAAAATTCATTTTTCCTTAATATGTAGTATAGATAGATTATAAGTAGGGTAAACTACTAATAGGTCGTAATAGTTATAATTCTCATAAAGTCCTATTGAAAATAAGTCCTATTACAATTGTTACTAAAAGTAATTTTATGTGATGATTTTTTACATGTCGCTACAAATTGACAATTAGTGAATTTTTTTTTGTCACGGTCTTAATAAATTGTCGCTAAAACTTACAATTGGTGACTTTTTTTGTGACTAATTTTTCAAACTGTCGTTGAAAGTTAAAAATTAGTGATTTTTTTTTTGTAACGATTTTTTTAAACTGTCGCTAAAACTTATAATTAGTGATTTGTGACAAAGTTTTCAAACTGTTACTAAAAATTAACAATTAGTGATTTTTTTTTAATAATGTATGAGAAAAAATGTTATTAATTATCATATGACTTATTAGACAATAAGTCTACTTAGTGGGACCTACATGTAAATCCCCTAATAAATTTAGGTGTTACATAAACGAAGAGAAGAAAAAAAGAAAAAGAAAATATAGTTATTGTAAAAATATATATATATATATATATAAATTAAAAAAAAGGGTTAATTACAACCAAAAAAAAAAAATCCCAAAGTTTCATGTGTTTTTCATTTTAAAGTGAAAAACATGTGAAACCTTGGAGTTTATTTTGTAAGTAACCCTTTTTTTTTGTTTTAAATGATTTTAATTTTAAAAACAATGGTTAATTACACAAAAAATCTCAAGATTTCACGTATTTTTTACTTTAAACCCTAATATTTTTCACTTTAAACTCCCTCTATTACCTTAGACAAATGGAGATGGACGGAAAGGCAAATTAAAATATAGATGGAATTTGTCAAGATTGAAACACTGAGGTTGAAAGTGAAAAATATGTGAAACCTTGGGATTTTTATTTTATTTTATTTTCGTTGTAATTAACCAAAAAAAAAATAACACCACAAAAATTTGTAACTTGTTTTTAGTGATAGGGTGGTGTGTACCATAATCTTTCTCAAGACAAATATCGGTTCAATACGGTTGGTATTTAGATAAAAAAATTTCATTGAATCGATAATGTTTGTTTTATTATTTTGAGCGCCAATACAAACCGTTTTTTACATCAAACCGCATTGAACCAAATCATTTGTAACGATTCGACTCGATGCGATTTAATCGGTTTAGAACCTTTCAAACTTAAATCACTCTTTTGTATAGTCATTAATCTATGTAAAAGCATTGAATTAGTTATTTTTCCACCACTTCAAACATATCTAATCGATCAATTTAATAAATACTTTTTAATTCCTAAATTAACAATAAATAAATACTAAAGGCCAAGAATAATAAATTAGAGTTAAGATTATATATAATAAGAGTTTAATAACTTAGGTTATAGAGATGATAAAGTTAATTAATTGAGGTTAATAATTTGTTATTTTTTTTATTAATGTCATTATATTATTAGATTATATATATTATAAATACAATATATGTTGAAACGGTCATATTCGGTTTAGTTCGGTGCACAAGGTGCTTGAATCGATACCAAATCAAAAATTGAAAAAAAAAATCAAATTTAAAAATTGCACAGCCTGATTCTTGTTAAAAAAACAAAACAAATATGACCAGCTCGGTCCGATTCAATTGATTTGGTCGATTTTTTTTAATTTTTATTACATCTCAATTGGTGATGGTAAAAACAGGTAAAATAACAAAATTAATACATAATTATAATGCTGTATTTGGACCATTTTTAAACATCTTCCCAAATTCATGATTTAAACACTACCTAAGCATTTTTCAAACCTAGAGAAGCAGAAAAAAATAGCTTTTGCATTAAAAAAACAAAGGGTAAATTACACTTATCTCTCTTGAGATTTGAAAAAATATATAATTAAGTTTACACTTTTAAAATAATTACACTAAATTGTCTTTTAGTATGGTTAAAATAATTGAAAAACTAATGGGTAAATACCGAAATAAATAAATAAAGATAAATATACATTTTAGTAAAAAAAGAAAAAAGAAAAAAGAAAAAAAGGTGCAATGTCATCATCTTTTATTTATACGATTAACAAATTATCAATGAAAAATGACCTAGTGTTATGTGAGTTAAAATCTTGAGAAAAATCAGTATAATTATGTTAAAGATGTGAAATTAACTGTGTATTTTTCAAACTTCAAGAGGGTGAGCATAATTTATTGAAAAATAAATATAATTTAAAATGTTAAAAAAGTGATATAATCTAAATAAATATATTTATCAAATATAAGTGCATTTAGTGTATTTCCAAATAACTTCTTATTTAGATTTCATTTAAAAATAAGTTATTTTAGTAATTTTTTAATTTTTATAAAAAGATATATAAAAAAATAAAAAAAAATGACATGATAATTTATAATGACTCTTTGATTAAAATATGTAATTACTATATGGACCTTAATACTAGACATTGCATATATGATGGCATGTGATGATTATGATGTTTGAAGCAAAGGGCGATGAGGTAATTTCAATTAGACCGAAATTTTTGTCAGAGCGGCATTTGCTAAATATAAAAATTAGGGGTGGGCACGGGTCGGTTGCGGCCACGAAACCTTCAATCCGCCATCCGTCCGCTAGGTTAGCGGATTGGAGAAAATCAATCCGCATCCGTCCGCCAATCCGGCGGATGTGGATTGAGCGGATTGGCAGTTTGGCGGATGGATGCGAATCGGTTTGGCGGTTTGAAATTTTATAAATTTTCAACATAATTCAACTTGTGTACTTCTTCAAAAAAAAAAAAAAAGTATAGCAGTTAATGACTTAAAAAAGTATTACAATTACTGCATGCCTCATCCAAAGAAAGAAAGTTTGAAACTTTAGAATATCACAATCACTGCATGTCTCATCCACATATTACAATCACAGCATGCTTCATCCACATAAAATATTACAATCTGTGGTTCTTAAAATATAAAAACAATGCAAACCATCAAAACCATGAACAAAGCAATAGTAGAGATTGTATGTCTCTGTATTGTTACATTTATATATATTTTTGAAAACAAAAACCAACCAGCACATATTATATTTTCTATTTATTACTTTTAGAGTTAGATTTAAAAATAAAAAAATATAAATAAATAATATGTTTATTTTTTTCAATTCAAAAAATATATTCAAGTTAAAAATTTTTTTCCAACTGAATATTTGAACTCTTTTTCAATTGAAAACACAAACAAAATATTCAAACAAATTGAAAACACAAAGTCTTATAAATTACTAAGGGTACTTGCGGTTTGGCGGTTCGGTTGCGGCCAAAGGAATCTCAAATCCGCCATCCGTCCGCCAAATTGGCGGATTGGAGAAAATCAATCTGCAACCGTCCGCTCGACATCACGCATCCATCCAAAATGCGGCGGATCGGTTCGGTTCGGTCGGTTTTGACGGATCAATATATCCGCTGTTCACCCCTAATAAAAATAGAAATAGAGATAGAGATAGAAATGGAATAGATAGATAGATAGAAAACGGTGTGGTATTTTTTCTGTTTAAAATCTCTCCCCAAAAAATATCTAACCCACAGCACAGTCTAGAATGTCAAGCCCGGTGGCTTAGCCTAAGCATGTCAAAAAAAAAAAAAAAAAGTCAAACTCTCCTCCTCGATCTTTCTCTCTCTCATTTTCTCTGCTGCATCTATATCTCCGTTTATCATATGTATTCTTGATCTGTTCAGAGGCTGATTTGGGACACATTCATTCCTAGAGGATCTCCGACCACCGTCGACGAAGACAAGACTTGCCTTCTGATAGGTCAGTTTCACACAATGTACTCTCTCTCTCTCTCTCTCTGGGTATTTAATTTATGCTTTTGAGTTGTGAATTGCTGCAGATTGTTGAACAAAGCCCTTCTAGAAATTTTATGCATCACTATTTCTTCAAAACTTCAAACCCTCAATTATGGGTTTATTGTACAGTATCTGTGTGTTTTTTATTAAATAATAATTAATATATTAATCAATGTTGTAATATAATTTTCAAGGGTTTAAGTTTTTATAATTTTTATAATAATTGATATTATAATTTTAAAATAACAATGTCATAATATATATATTTATATATATTGGTACAATAATTTATATAGTAATTGGTATAAAAGCATCATTGGGCTTGTTTGGTTTGTGTTTCAGAAACATGTTTTGGAAAAAAAAAGTACGAAAACATGTTTGGTTTGGTGTTTTGGGAAATTTTTTTTGGAAAATTGTTTTGAGAGAGAGTTTTGGAAAAAGTAATTGATTTGATGTGTGTGTGAGAGAGATTTGTTTGGAAAAGTTGTTTGGTTTGTGTGTTTTGGGAAATTTTTTTGGAAAAATTTGTTTGGTAGAGAAAATTTCTGAAATTTGTTTGTAGAGAAAATTTTTGAAATTTTTTTTAGAAACATCAAAAAAAAGTATCTGTTTTTAGAAATTTATTTTTCATTTATTGTTACTTATAGATTGGATACAGTATCTGTTTTTAGTCTATCAAAAAAAAGTTTACTTTTTGGTAATTTACGAATACTTTTTGATGATTTAGAAAATTGCTTGGTCGCCGGGAGTTGGACTGGAATGTCTAAGCTCAAAAACGACGTCGTTTTGGTAATTTTTATTTTTATTTTTATTATTGTTTTTTTTTTCCCTCACGCTGAAACTGGTTTCAGTTTCAGAGAAAGAGAGAGAAACAGAGAGGGGAGAGAGCCGAGAGAAAGAGAGGAGGAGGAAGAGAGGAGAAGAAAACAAAGAGAGGGGGCCATGGATGGAGATCACCACAACCCAATTTGATTTTGTTTTGATTGTGATTCTATGGGTTTGGTTTTGATTTTGGATTTTGATTTTGATTTTGATTCTGATTTTGATTTTGATTCTGTGGGTTTGGTTTTGATTTGATTTGATTTTGATTTTGATTTTGATTATGTGTGTTTGGTTTTGTTTTTGGGATTGATTTTTTATTTTGATTTTGGGTTTGGTTGGGATTTAGAGAATGAGAAAGTTTTGATGAGGTATTTGTAGAAGATGGGATTTGAGATGGGAGTTGATGCTGTAGTGGTGGAGCAAAAAATAGAGAAGAAGAAAAAGAAGAGAAGAAACAGGGGTGGTGGAGTAAAAAATACAAAAGAACAGGAGAAGAAACAGATGGGATGTTTGTTTGGAGAAGAGTGAGTCGAAAAGTCAAAGGGGGCCACTCGAGCCTCGACTTTTCGAGCTACCTCAGTGGGATTGGATAATTTATTAGGATAAATTAAGAAAATGTTTGATAATTTAAAATTTTGTGATTTAAATAGTTTAAATTTGTCAAAATGATGTCATTTTACACTTATTTACACTCAAAACGACGTCGTTTTAAGTGATTTGAGCCATTTCAGCTACAAAATTTTGAGTGACCTAGTATTGTTAGATAAATTATAAAGATATTTCTCATATTTGTTTAAAATATGAATTATTTTATATGATTTAAAAAATTATAAATATTTTTTGTTGAATTTTTTTATTTAATAAAATTAATAAAAATAAATAATTTTTTTAACTACTCTTCTATATAATAATAAAATTATCTAAATTGTTAATTGAAATATATATTTTTGACATAATTAATTTGATGATTTATTAATGAAAAAAATTATTTGTAATTATAAACTTGAAAAGACGGGATGTAATTTCCAAAATTATGTAGGGTAATTTATCTTTGAAGCAAATTTCAAGTGTGTAATTATAATTTACTCTAATTGTTATTATTATTATTAATTGTTTTTTCTTTTGCGTGTTTGGAAAATACTGAATTGTGAAAACATGTCACTTTTTTACAAGACCAATCCATTTTTCAAATGTTAAAAAAAGTCACTTTTTTTTTTTTTTTATTGTTTTTGTTGTAGTAATTTAAAAATATTATTAAAGCTCTTTATATTTTGGTCCTTCTAATCTAGAATAATTTAAGAAGTAAAAAATAACAAATGGAAAAATTCACAAAAAGTTTTTAAAGACAAAAAAATTTCAAATCTTACACGAACTTTCTCAATAATAAAAAACAACATTTTAAACATTTGTCAAACATATCAATCTTTTTTATTTTTAACAACTTTTATCCTTTTAAAAAAAATAAATTAATATGTGATAAAATAAGTTATTAAAACTATCATAATGTTAAAATTCACAAAAGTTTACACATACTTCAAGTTAAGATTAATATTATTTTAATTTCATTTTTTTAAGGTTGCAAAATCTGAACCACTCAACCAGGGCCTTTTGAGGTGTTTGAGAGTGTTGTATTTTTTTCAAATAATTTGAGAAATATTTAATACTTACAAAATTATTCAATTAAAAATGCAATTTTCAGTGAAAACTTCTCTTATAACATCCTGTAATCAAATACATACGTTACCTAAAGTAATTATCACTTGTTTATATAGCTGTCAAGGAGCTTGCTATGAAGTTGAACTAAATAAACTAGATTAAGTTGCAAGTGCTGAATTTTCCTAGTTTGTTAAGCGATGACAGTTGTTTGATTTAAATTTTGTCCAGAAAATCAATTTACCCCTATGTTTTATTCTATGTGTGACTTCTGGAAACTATAGGTATGTTTGGTTTGAGTTTGGGAAATGAGTTTCAGAAAAAAATTTCCCAAAATTTGTTTGGTTTGAGTTTTTTTCTCAAAAAATTTTCAAAATCACTTTATCTCTCTTACACATCAATCAATCACTTTTTTTCTCTCCTCTCTCATTCTCAATCACTTTTTCTCTCACACACATCTACTCAATTCTTCCAAAATATCAAATCATCCCAAATTTCTAAAAAAAAATTTGTCTCTCAAAATATACAACCAAACAAACCAAAAAAATTTCTAAAACAACTCTTCCAAATTTTTTTCAAAAACAACTCTCCCAAAAACAAACCAAACAAGCCCTATATGTTTGGACGGATTGGATAAGGGGGATTGTAATCCATCAGACTGTTAGTCCCAGGATATATTGTCTCCGAACTATTTGGTTAGATTAGATTTGTATCCTATGTTTGTTTAGTCATGGGATTAGATATCTGGATTGGACTATTTTTAGTGAGCCCAATGTTTGGTTAGACAGACTGGATAAGGATAAATGTTCAAAAGACTATTTTACCCTTGTAATTTATAATTTTTATTTAATATCTAATTTTAAATTTGTAATCTATAATTTATAATTTAACAACACTAAAAAAATTTAATTTATAAGGCCATCATTTATAATTTATTATTTTTAAATAAATTTAATTTATAATTTATATTTTTATTTAATATATAATTTTAAATTAACAACACTAAAAAAATAATTTTATTTAATATATAAATTAAATTTTCAATATGCAAATTTTATTTAATATGTAAATTTAATTTTTTAACAACACTAAGAAAATTTAATTTATAAGGCCATAATTTTTAATTTATTATTTTTAATTAAATTTAATTTATAAATTATAATTTATAATTTAAATTTTTTATTTAATATATAATTTTAAATTAAGAACACTAAAAAAATAATTTATAAATGTTCAAAAGACTATTTTACCATTTTCTAATTGTTTAAGGGTTGTTTGGGGTGTCCTAAATAAGTGCATTTTTTGTCTTTTTGGACTAAAAAGTTGAGGGAAAAAATATGGATGTTTGGGTTAATTTTTTGACTTTTTATGAAAAAATGTGTATTAAAAAATTGTATAAATTAGTGTGTAGGGGAAAATTAGGATTGGAAGTTGTGCAGCCATATTTTTTGACTTTTGATGAGTAGTGATAACATTTTAACTTTTTGAGTAACTTTTTGGCTTTTTGACTTTTTTTCAACTTGCCAAACTTGGCCTAAGTAATAGCATGGAGGGTAAAATAGACATTTCACAAAATAATTCTCATGGGATAACAATCTCATGGTTTCTATCCCACCTCCCCCATGCGATAGGATAGTCTCATTTTTGTGGGACTAATACTCCGGAGCAAAATTTTTCAAACAAACAATGGACTATTAGTCCGGTGGGACTAATAGTCCAATCCCACACCCTTATCCTTCAAAACAAACATGCTTATGTACTTATTCATGGGTAAACTGCACAAAATTTTGGATTATGATCCTCTCCATTGCATTATCTAAGAGCTTGTTATGATTCTTTCTAAATTTAAAATATCGATAAATTTTCATGATTATTTCACAACACTTGGATGATTGATATAATGGAGATCTTCCATTACAATGTAATAATGGAGAGAATCTCAGTCCCAAAATTTTTTCTTAAATCTTTTAATAGAACCCATAATTTGAGTTTCTTATCCACGTCATTACTTCAATGGTCAGTTCAGCTACCACTTTCATTCACTACTAGGTTTGGGAGAGAGAAGAGATGGAGTTGGTACACTTTAGCCATGAACATCCATTGATTCTCGAGGAAGAGCACAACAATAATGGTGTAGAAGTCTCTTGCTATGTTTGTCAGCAACCTATTTCAGGTCCAACCTATAGTTGCAGGCAATGTCAGCATTTCTCTTTGCACAAAGTGTGTGCAGAACTACCAACAAAGATGGAACACCCCATGCACCCTGAACACCACCTTATCTTACTCCCAGATTTGCCTTATTCTCAATTGGCTTACGAATGCAGTGCTTGCCAACAACCTTATGAGAGCTTCACTTACAGCTGTTTCGATTGCAATTTCCAGCTCGACATATTGTGTGCCTTGTTGGTGCAGAAGATTGAGCACATATGTCACAAACACCCTTTGACTCCTCTACAGAGGCCAACTTTGTTATTGTGTGATGCTTGTGGCACCAAACACGAAGGCACATTCTATCAATGTACCACTTGCCGATTCTGGGTCAACCAAAATTGTGCTTTGTTACCAAGTACCATAAAATATAGTGAGCATGATCACCTTCTATTCCTCATCTATTCTTTTCCATATGAACATTTCAGATTTACTTCCTATTGCGCAATCTGCACTGAAAAAGTGGACAGAATATATTGGGCATATTATTGTGCCCAATGCAGATATTTCGCCCATATAAATTGTTTGACATCAAAGATAAAGCTTTCCAGGTTTGATCTCCTCTTCCTCCTTTTATTATTATTAGTATTACTTTTGTGTTTGTTGTTGTCATGTTATAATTGTTTGATTTACATTCTATTCTTAATGTTGTGATCTTAGAGAGTTGGAAGAAGAATCATGCAAAACTAAACAAATCGACCAAAAAACAAAGTTTGTACTAGAAAAACTTGAGCCCAATTTGATTGGTTTGGCACTGGTTGATGATGATGATGATGTCGATGACAATGATGGTAGAGTTGAAAAACTTGAGCCCGATTTGATGAGCTTGCCACTGCTTGATGAATCAATTAATCTTATTACACATTTCAAGAAGAAGATCAATTTGGAGGGGAAGAGTAATAAACTGATGAAGATTGACCATGTTAGTCATTATCATCCATTATTATTTGTTGACAATCATATCAATGATGAATCATGCACCGCGAGCAAACTACTTGTATGTGCTGGATGCACACAGCCAATCACCGCCCCATTTTACCATTGCGCTGAATGCAACTTCACTATGCATGAGTGTTGTGTCGAGTTGCCCATTGAGCTGCAACACCCGATTCACCCAAACCACCCGCTAATATTGAACAGATGGCAATCCATATATTCTGATCTACCCCTATGCCAAGGTTGCAAAATGTCTTGCAATGGGGTTTTGTTTGGTTGTGTAGCCTGTGATTTCTTCCTCGACATGAAGTGTGCTTCCTTACTAGGCACTATCCTGCATGATACTCATAAGCACTTCCTTACCCTAAGAGAAACAACTGGAGGCACTACTAGAATTATGACTTTTTGCGATTATGTTTTTGCGACTGATTGTTTAACCGTCGCAAAAAATCACATTTTACATTAAAAAAATCACAAAATCGTTTAACCCAATCGTGTTCTTAACTTGACCTAAAACTTGACCTGTCTCTCCCTTTCACTCTTATTTCCCAAATTTGTCTCCAACGGTGGTGTACCTCATTTCCTGTTGTTGCCTAATCTCTCTCTCTCTCTCTCAAAATCTCTCTCGCTCAACTCTCGCTCGCTTGAATCGCGCTTGAATCTCAACTAAATTTGAATCTCGCTTGAATCTCACTCTCAAGATTTGAAGATTTTGATCGATTTGTTGATAAAGATTTGAAGATCTCGATCGGTTGTTGATGAAGATTTCGATCGATTCATAATCGAGATTCATAATCGGTAAGCTACTTTCTATGTATGAATCCAACTCTCTGTCTCTCTCGGTAATCTATCGTGCTTGAATCTCACTCGCTGAATTTCTGTGTTGATTTATTCTGAATTTCTGTGTTGATTTCGATCGTTCTTTAATCTGTGATGTTTGATTTATTAGGTGATTGATCTTGTTTTTGCTCATTTTAAGTTATACAGATAGATAGAGACATGATTTCGATGATTGATCTTGTTTTTGCTAATTTGTTGGCTTATTTCTGGTGTTTTACCAGATTCTATGAATGAATATTAATCAAAAATTGATGAATGAATAGGGACTATAGAACTGTATGTCAGTCGTAATCACTTTTCATCTCTTTAGGTGGTTTCTGGAGCCTTAAGTTGAAATATTCCACTCCTTCTTGACTCTAAAAGAGCACAAATTCACATGTAAATGAATATATTAAAACTAACACATGGTGGATCTGAGGAATGGAGGAAGCAGAACAAAGAAGAATAATCACTTATGCTAATGACATCAGGGTGATCTGTGAAAAGAATGAAAAAACCAGAAAAATAGAGAAGAAGAAAAAAATAGCAGTCATAATAAACCAGGGAAATGACTTCCAAAGGCTTTATGGTTGATTTTTTTTACTGTTACCCAAACAGAAATTACAACAACTGTTGTTTTCTCTTTTGCATCTGGATGGGTTCTGATTTTTCTTGGAAAACAATCCCATATAGAGAGAGATTCTCTCTGCTGATTCTAGAAAGGCATTAGAGCTTTTCTTGGCTTCTAACTTTATGTGGCCCCTACCCCAAGGATATATAGCATATGGTACTATTATACGTCTAATTTGCTCTACTTAAATTGGAATATAGGATATATAGCATATGGTACTATTATACGTCTAATTTGCTCTGGGTTCCTTTTTTGATAATTTCATTAAATTCAGAGTCATAGCAAATGCGTAGCAGATCTATGTGGAGCATTGCATTGTGGCCTTGTGATGGATTCAAATTCAAAGTTTCGTAAAACCAAATGCAATCCAGCTGCTGCTGCAAGAAATCACCATTTATGTGAGGTTGTTTTTGACAACTATATCTCTTGCATTGACCACGATGTTTATTCCATGATCATTCTTATCTGCTATCTTCTGTGCAGAGTCTTGCTGATAGTTGTTTTCCTGTTAATCAGAGCCCCTCAGCAAACCGTCTTCATGGTACTCTTTTATATATTTCAAGAAGACATGCATGCTATGCGTTTTCTTCTGCTGTTACTTGTAGTGCTTACAGGGAACTTTTGTTGATTGCATTGGTAGAATTGTTTTTGCGGCAATTCTGTGATGCTCACACTTGCTCAGGAGGACGAAAACCCTTTTCCAGAGGGGGCCAGGTAAGGCTTCAGTCTTTAATAGCTTGGGTGTTCTTGGTATAGCAATTCACTTTTAAGATTTCACATTTTTAATTGTGTGAATGTGAGAGAGTTCTGATTTATCTGCCACTTCTAAAATTTCACATTTTTAATTGTGTGAATGTGAGAGAGTCCTGATTTATCTGCCAATATAGATGTAACAACCTGCAAGGTGTTGCAATGTGCCTTGGCAAGCTAGACATACAATCTAGCTTATCTAGCTTATCAGGTTGCAGCTGATAATTTGAGTGTGCTGAGGTCATCTGCTCGTGAGTTATTATCTGTCTTATCAGGAGTCTTCCTGAAATCTTCAAATGATGCAGGTGGATGCTTGCAGGTACTTCTACATTCCGTCTCAATCAAAAACCATGTGCATTCTTAGAATAGCCCTTGCAAATAGAGATTTTTTTTTCCATTTGATTGTAAGTATGATTTGTACTAATTTTATTTAATATGAACTTAAATAGAACTTGACCTTCTCCACCCACCCACCCATTTTTAATTTGGTAGGTTGGTATTCAGATGCATGTAGATGTGCTTATGCCATCTGAATGCATTCACAGTGAAGAATTATTCATTTTTCACCCTCTTTTTTTTTTTTTTTTTTTTGAGTTATATTGATTGAAATCGCTAGATTTGATGTTTCTGAGTTATTTAACAAATCTTTGCTCAACTTGCAGACCACAATTGGTGAATTTGCTTCAATATCTGATAAAGCAGTTGTCACAAGGTTCTTCAAGACTACAATGCAGAAGCTCTTAAAAGTGACTCAAGAAGCTAGCAAAGCAGAAAGCTCCCAAAGTTCTAATCAGATGCAGATTGACAATTCATCGAATGAAAATTCACTGTCACTAGCAAGGTGATTTATATACTAATTACTACAATGCGTATTACTCTTATTTTTAGCTTCTTTGACAGTTTCTTGTTATGATATTTGTTATTTCTCATATTTGGATTACCAAATATATATCTACAAATTAAGTGTGAGATATTTGGCAGTTAGGCTTGTGTGATATTTGACAGTTACTTTTTCTTGCAAGTGTAGGGCACAGTTGTTTGATTTGGCAGTGGCATTTTTGCCTGGTTTAGATGCAAGCGAGATTGATCTATTGTTTATTGCAGTAAAACCGACATTAAAGGTTTGAGTGACATCAATTTGTATGAGTTTTTCTCATTCATTCCACATATGCCATAGCTTGAAACCCCTGAGTCTTTGATGTGCGCATGGATATTTTTAACTGAGTTTATGTTTATTTTTTTTTTATATTTATGTTTATTTAGTTTTATTGATAGTTTAATTAGGATCTTAATGTATTTATTTACTTATTTTATTAAAGATTAAATTTTCAAAAAATGTTATGATTTAGTTTCCTATTTTAATTAGGGTTTCTAAGCTATATAAATTAGGTTTTCCATTGTAATAGTTAACTTTGAATTAATGAAATTGAGAGTGTTTTAGCCTGTGACACTGTGTTAGGGCTGTGGCTTTCTTCTCTTTTCTTAAGGTGTTCTACATCAGTCTTATATTGTGCTAAATGGGGCTTCCTCATGTTCATGTGCACTTCAAAAATGTCTAAGCACCTAATCTCTGTAATGGTAAAAGTCATGGGAGTGCAAGTCCTCTACACTTAAATAAGCTCAAAAAGCTAACTTTTTTGAAGCTAAGTTTGAGATAACTTTTTTAAAGATTTATATATGTATTTATATACAGCTGCAAATAAGTTTTTACAAACTGCTTTAATCATTCTTGAGGCATCACTTATTTGAATTTTATTCTATTACATGCTTTTTCATGTTGTTATCTTTCTCAAAATTTCCTTTGTTGTCATATGCCTTTTATAAACTTATCTTGCAAATATCTAGACTTGTATATGAGTTATACATAAAACTAGGGTGTCATTTTGTGGTTCCATAAAGCTTGGTTCATTTGGTTGTTGTTTTATGACAAAAGCGGCAAAATTTATTCTTGTTTTGGATTTGGAGGAAATCAAGTGAGTTTTGCATTGCATTCAAACCTGCTATAGTATTATTAGAGATTCTCATGCATTGTTATATTTCTGGAAGTTCAGTTTTGTTATGCATTTCTTCCAGCTTTCTTATTCTGTCAGATTCTTCAGGCAATCAACAGTTAAAATTTGCTTGCAGGCTATCAACAGTTTGAAGAATGTTGATTCCACTGCTTTGCTTCAGTTTCTTCAGCCAATCTTGAATATGCTTCTCCACCTTATAGGCAATGGTGGAGAAACCCTTCAGGTTCTCTAATAATTTTTACCGAAACTTCTATATGTGATTTTTGTTATTATTCAGTTTGTCATATATGCTTTACTCATTTTCATCATTAGGCTGTGAATATTGTTTTGACGTTTCAGTGGGAATGTTTAGCTATTAACTGTAGATGTTTACTGTGAATCTATTAATTTTGGATTCAGAAAATATGCGTTCTTTGCTAAGCAATGCTATTTAATTTTCTGTTACCCTTTCTCTTTCAGGTTGCAGCCTTTAGAGCTATGGTTAACATTTTAACACGGTATGCTTTTGTGTTATGGTTTTAAACCTTATGTAGTGTCAAAGTTGTGAATCAATATGTAACAAAGATGTTGACAGAAGTTATAGTGTTTCTGTTAATTAAATATCTTTCATATTTAGTTGTGGTACTGCTGAAATATTGAGATTTTGGTGGAGATTGACATTGGGGGGAGGCTATTTTTAGTGTCTATCTAGTAAAGGTGCTTCATTATGTGATGGGTTTGCTGCTTGGGATTTTGTTTTTAGGTTTATCTAAAAGGCTTAAGATATCTTGGAGCTTCTTGATATGCTTTCCTTAATTCAGGAGTTGAGGAATTGCAGATTAGGTAGAAGATTATGGATTCCAATTGGTACCTTTCTAGGAGCCTTCATTGGTCACGTGAAGATTGATTGCCTCCAATGCCATTTGAATTGTTGAAGAACTTTATTAAGTGTTTTTCTCTCTATGGTCTGAAATACTGAGTAGAGCTGTCCTTGTTGATTAATGATCTTGGTGGGATGGGTTACAGCAAAGAGTTATGTGATGTGTGACTGAGACAGATGGTAGTACATGTTTGTTCATTATTTTCTCCTTGGAGTTTTGTTTTTCACCTGTTGCTTTTGTTTGTCTTCCCCGTTGCTTCTGTCTCCTGCTTGGTACCATCAGCTATAGTTCATTGCACAGACAGTCTTTCTGGCTTTATTTAATAGTTTTTTTTTTTTTGATCAGCAAAGAAAAGAACCTTTATTGAAGAAATGAGCAAAAAATGCAACAAAATACATCAATAGGGGGGGGGAGTGCAAAAAGCATCATAGCTAGCACTTCGCGATCCCAACTAGGTTGGGACCGAGGAGGAAGCACAATCATATGCTAGCACGAAACCCACAAATTGGCGAGAGACCAATCGAAAAAAGAAAAACAAGAAAAAAACCCAGTCTGCCAATTTGGATCCCAAAACTGCTTCAATCTGTGGCACAAAACTGTTGCACTACTTTGTAGGAGGAATTAACACTTATGGTAGCCAGAGGCAGTCCTCACTCCTGCATTCTCTTCAAAAAACCACCAAAATCCACCAATCCCTTATGCTTATGCTTAGGTTTATCCCACACCCGCATGCACTGGCCACACTAGCATCAGATTTGGCAGCAAAGAGCAGTCTACCAGACCAGCAAATTAGCTGCAGATACAGCAGCAGGGAAGAAATAACACAGCAGCAGCCAGAGCAGACACCTGCTTGGGACCAGGGCAGGCACCAGAATAAGCACAGCCTAAATTTTGTGCTCGGCAAGACTCAGAGAGTAGTTCCCAATGTCTGAACAGCAGATGGAGTTACAATGGAACTATTTTGATGTCATAGGATGTCATCTGTGCCCTGAAAAGTAAAATATTTAAACAAAATTATTTTATCTGTTGAAAGTATTATGATGGTTAATTATGAAGTTTGATGACATTTAATGCATTTATAACAAGACGAAATCATGTTTTCCACATCAAATTTGATCTTGTGCGATATTGACCAATAAATATGATATTCATGATTACCTGCTTAGAAGTGTATGCATAATCCATCTATGGAAATGGTTTTCCCTTTGCTATAGCTTAATTTATTTGTCTTGATGAGAAATGCATTATGGAGTAGCCTTTTGTGGTTGATTACTTTTGATCAGTGCTGTTCAGCATCTAATGTCTGATGTTATGTGGAACTCTACTCTGTAGGGTGCAGCAGGAGTCGGTTGATGAAGCTGAAAGGAATCGGTTTCTAGTGAACTATGTGGATTATGCTTTCGATGATTTTGGAGGTCGTCAACCACCAGTTTATCCCGGTTTGTCTACTGTATGGAGAAGTTTGGCTCGCAGTAAGGTATCCCACTGATTGCTATTTTTTGTTAAGATATCAAGTGTCTTATGGTCACCCCCTGTTAGTATGATTATCTATGGGCTTCCTTTGTTTGTCTTTTAGTAATGGTGTTTCTTCTCCTTGTGGTTCAAATGGTAACAGTAACATTGGCGGTTTTTATTCTGTTGCTTCATTCAGCATTTCAAAGACATTCATTTAATTGCATATCGTTATTTTACTCTTTTAAGTATTTCTTTTCAAATAGTTTTATTTTTATTGTTTCAAGTTAAACTGCATTAAATTTTCAAGTCACGTGTATATGTTTTTACAGGTTTTGTTGAAGGAGTAGTTGATATAATCGAGCGGCTAATGTTTGGGAGCCAAACTGAGATTATGTTGCTCTTTCTTTTCTTTTATTTTCTTCTTCTTCTTTTTTTTTTTTTTTTTTTTTTTTTTTTTTTGAGGACTTGAATCTTTTAGCACAATATATTTTAAGGATGGTTGATGGATATTTCTTTTGCATGTATAAAAATTTATATTTTGTTTGCACACTTATATGTGAATAGGTTAGTATTTCTATTATGAGTTCAAATTAATTTGTTAATTTTGTTATTTTTTATTAAAAAAAATTGTTAGGTGTTTGCAATTGTTTTTTTTGTTGTAACAAACGTATATATGATATTATTATAAAAATAATTATTTGCGACGGTAAAAAAGAAGTCGCTAAAAGTGTTTTTGATTTTTTTTTTTTTTTTGCGACGGCAAAATAGCTGTCGCAAAAAGTAGGTTAGGCAGTCGCAAATAGTTTGCGACTGTTATTTTGCGGTCGCAAAAAGTATTTGCCACCCCCACATTCGCGACCCTCATTTGCCGTCGCATGGGCCGTCGCAAAAAGTCTTTTGCGACGGCTTACAGCGGTCGCAAAAAGTATTTTTTTTAGTAGTGAGGGTTGTGTTTTGCATGTCATAAAAATTTTTATGGGGTCGGGTTAGTATGTGACATTTGCAATTTCAAGCTACACACTCGATGTGCCTTGTTGCCACGTACAGTTAGCCACAGATTTGACAAACACCCTTTTTCCCTACTCTATTTCGGCGATCAGGATGAGTATTACTGTGAAATTTGCGAGGGAGAAGTAAACCCATTTTGTTGGTTCTATCACTGTGATGACTGCAACCGGTCTCTCCATAAGGAATGCATTCATCCAGTTAGTTTCTTACCACAACGCTTTATCATACATGAATCTCATCAACACACCCTTGCTCTAAAGGAAACATGCAATGTTCCTTGTGAAGCATGTAAGCATGATTGTTATGGGGTTGGGTTTGGATGTAATACTTGCAACTTCACATTACACACTCGATGTGCATCCTTGCCGCAGATGGTTAAACACAGATATAACGAACACCCTTTCATTCTAACCTATTTTGGCGATCAGGGTGAGAATTATTGTGAAATTTGTTGGGGGAAAATTAACCCCAAGTGCTGGTTCTATCATTGTGTTGACTACAACCTATTTCTTCATACATTATGTATTCAAATTGATGAATATAGGGCTGAGCTCAACATTGCAAGCCACCCACACAATCTCAGTTGTGTTCATCAACCTAAGGATATCTCTGTGTGCGACCGTTGCGGTGAGCTTGTTGAATTCGGGAGCATTGAATGTGCACCTTGTAATTTCAAGCTCCATTCGGATTGTGCTCGGAATGAAGCAATGGAGAGAATTTTATCACTGCAACTAGCTGGTAAACTAGACCCTGTGGATAGTGGCCACACATCTTGATGTTGTGTTTGGCGTTAACTTCATGACTAGCAAATTAGTTTGCTCAAAAATCCCATCATAATTGTAGTTTTAATATTTTTTTGGATAAATTACAACACCGGTTCCTCTAGTTTGAATGAAGTATTGCTTAGTTCCCGTAATTTTAATTTGCATAATCTAGTCCTTACACTTTTAATTTTGTTGTAATTTAGTCTCTTTGTCATGCATGGTTAATATTTTGAACGGAAAAAACAAATCACGTGCAAAATTAAATGGACCAAAGTGGAACTCAAAACAAATTACAAAAACTATCGGTGTAATGAATATAATACACCAGGGATCCTTGTAGTTTGTTTTGAATTTCATTTTGGTTCTTCTAATTGTAAACATGTTTTTTTATTTATTTTATTTTATTTTATTTTTATTTTTTCAAATTCTAACGATAAATGATGGAGGGATCACATTGCAACAAAATCAGAATTTTAGGGATTAAATTGTTCAAATTGAAACTATGGAGATTAAAGCCACATCCAAGTAATAAAATTGTTCAAATTGTAATTTATCCTTTTTTTTTTTTTTGGATAAATTTTAAGTTGAATCCACGTCCTTTTTGAAAGATGTGCACTCTATTTAATTCCTCAATCTTTTAGTTAGATTCAAAAGTCATGCACGTTTTCCATTTCTCTTTCTCTACGTTTTCTTTCTTCTCTTTCTCGTTTTCCATTTCTCTTTCTCTACGTTTTCTTTCTTCTCTTTCTCTTTTTGATATTCGGCGACCACGCCTTTCTCCTCCTCTTTCTCTTTATGAAATATAGTCACTGGTGACCACCATTGTGACATTTCAAATGATTAATTAATTTGAACACTGTGTTAATATATTTAATTTAATGATTATATATGTTAAAATGTAATTTAATTTAAGTTGCCAGTCATTATGCTTAACAAAAAAGAGAAAAAAGAATTAAGTGATAAGAATAAACCTTGAGATAATCTTGGGAAAGCAATTAATGGGACTTGCCATGTGATTGCCTAGCCCAAATGCAATGACCCAGGTGCTGGTACCTTGCCCAAATGCAATGGCCCAGCATCTATAAATAGGTGCATGAAGTAAGGAAGAGGGAACAAGTGAAAGTGTGGTCAGTTAGTAGAAGGAGGGAGTTTCGGTGAACAGAGGAATAAAAGTAAGGGATTAATATTAAGGTGAGTAATATTATATCTTGATTTATCATAAAATATTTTATGTATATCTGGAGTTACCACAAATTATTTTATGCAATTCATATTTTATAAATTATGCAATTCATATTTTATAAATTATATTAATGTTCAATTACGTTCATTATTCATGAATCCTATTTGCTTAAAATGAAAATCCATGGATATAACCGTTTATTAAATATGTTTTGAACAATTATTTTATAAGTACCACTACAGAGGTCCCATGTCTTGGGAGACTTAGACAACCATTAGCCTCTAAATTGTCATTTTAGTGACCCTCTAACGATTCTATGCCTTAGAAGATTTAAATAACCATGGACATCTGATTAGTTACTTTGTGACCCTTTGTGTCATGGATCTATTGACTTTCTATTCTGTTCCATTTTGTTCCGTATCGTGGTTATGATTATTTTGCTATAATTCTTCATTTTGTTTCTGTTATTTAAATGATTTACTCGAACCAAACTATTCTTTATTTGACTTAAATAATTATCCATGGTGATTTTATATTCTTATACTCTCAGTATAATATTTATCACTCTATCATGTGCTTACAGCTATTATTTCTTTTCAGGTGTTGAAATGTAAGGAACAATGGTAATCTCATGTAATGGGACTAGTATATGATTTAATGTAGACTTTTTTATATTTTTTTAATAAAAGTTTTGATAAATTTTTTTTTTAAAATTATTGAGTATTTTGATTATTTATTTACCTATTTAATTTCTTTACTACTTTAACTTGTCTCCGCTTATGCCATTTAATTTGTTCAAATTAGAATTAATTGGCTAGTTGCGAATTCAGCCCTAAGCACTCAAGGTTGGGTTATGACAACCATTGATTAGGGTTCATCTGCAACCACCAACCACGGACTCCTTGTTTCACTCTCACCGACAGTGAATGAGATGAGTTTCCAGCAAAGAAGATGAGTAAATAGATCTACATTAGATTCGGCTAGATCAAACAAAAAATAGTTGTAGGAGTACAATCCTCTCTCTATATTGGTTTCTCTCTTTCGATTTCTTAGTTTTTTTTTTTATTTTTTTTTATTACACACTTCTTTTTTTCGGTTTTAATAGAGAAAATTTTCAAATTTTGAACAAGTTATTTTCAAGTTTTAGTTACAAGCGATGAAAATTGTAAAATTTTCCAGTTTCAGTTTTTTGGTGCCGAAATGAATCATGCTTTAAAACTGTAAAATTTTACAATTTCATAACATGCTTTAGAACTGTAAAATTTTACAGTTTTATAGCATAATTTTACTGCAAAATTTTACAATTTCATAATGTGTTTTTCAGTTTGATTAATAAAAATAAATACTTAATAGAATCATACTTTGAAACTCTAACAATTTTACAGTTTTAATGCTTGCTTTTCAGTTTGATCAATATTGGAGATTATATACTTAAACCCTCTATAAATTGAAAAATAACATTTTTCCCCCCTCATTGTTGCTGTTATATTCTTTTTTCTTTCAGTTTATCAATATTTAACACATTTTGTTATATTTTTTCGCTCTAATTTCTTAATTTTTTTTCTTCGTAATATTCTAGACATTTTAGCGAGTCTCTGATGATGCTCATAACGTCCAAGGAACATTTTACACATTCCGGCGATTTCTAGTGACGTTCAGAATACTTCGGCGATACTTCAGCTAAATTCTAGTGATACTTCGATGACTTCTTGGTGATGTTGAACATTTAAGCGAGCCACCGGTAACCGTCTGACGAAATTTCGACGATGGTGGGATATAACAGCATCTTTAAATTTCTTTTTTTATAAAATAAATAAATAAATAAATAATTTTAATAACAATAAAAAATATGTTAGACTAATTGATACAAGTATCTTGTTTTGGGGATAGACTCCCCTCCACATTTTTATCTCTCCATACTCCTCTTGTAGGGCTTAATTTGGATTCGTACCAATTATTCGAACCGTCTATTTTATAAATTTCGTAATAAAAGATCATTCATGCAAAAAATGAGTTTCATCGAAAAATTATAAACACAGAAACGAAAAACATTTTATTTTATAAAATGGATGATTTATGTTTACGATCACATTTGTCGTTTATTTTATCAAACAAAATACAATTTTTTCTTAAATTCATAATTTTCTGATAAACTTATTTTTTGCATGAATTACTTTTATTACGAAACTTACGAGATAGATGATTTGGATCATTAATGGGAATTTAAATTGAGACTTATAAGAGGGATATGGGGAGGTATTGAGATATTAAGATATGAAAAGGAGTTTATTCCTTTATTTTTAGATTAGATGAATTTTAAATTTTGCATATAAGACCTACAGATAAGTGCTCCAAATTATTTTTATTTTTAGATTGCTTCACGTGGGCCTTTATCTCGGTAAATTTACTAGTAGAAATTTTGTTTTTTGTCTAGTAATTTCTGTTTTTATACCATTTTTTTGGGGAAAAGTTGCCCATGAGATGTAAGTTGAGAAAATTATTACATATGTACAAAAAAAAATTTATAATTTTAATTATTAATATTTTAAAATTTATCATTAATTTATAATTATTTTTTAACTTTTAAATTGATTTGAAACTTCCTTTTTGTTTTATAATCGTCTAGGTTTCCTTGCTTTAAACAAATAATTAAAAATGAATTTTTAAATTAAATAATAACCAAATTTTGTTTAAAATGTATAGAAAAAATAAGTTAGAATTAATTAAATTTTAACCATTTCATTAATTAAGAACTAATTCACGGTTACTCGGAGAAAGCCACATTTACGGACTGCCAATGAATAAAAGGCACATCAACTAATTTTAGTTACATCTTGAATACTCACTGGGCAACATGAGTTTCTACATACACCATACCACATGTGATTGCCTCTCTAATCCTTTTACACACCTCTACCTGCCCTTTTGCCGGAAAGGGAAGTAGTTGTCTAATTCTCAGGTCATATGAATAATAAACAAAAAAATGCTGATATGCCGTAATTCTCAGGTCATATGATAATTTAATTATATTTATTCTATTTAGGGAAACTTATTTATAAGTCCTTTTTCAGAACCTTATGCTAGGCTAAGTCCTGTGTAATTTCTTATAGAGTCTCAAGTCCTATTTTCATAAGAATATATTCCACAAGATCCTAATCTTTTTACCCCTAATCTTTTTCAGAATTCCTCTCTCTCAATAGGTTGCTGCTATTTGATGCTGCTGCAGATCGCATAGCCCGAGGCAACTGTGAAGGAATTTCCACCCCAATGTTGCTGCTCGATTCGGATCCGCTTTCCGATCTCTTCAGGCTCGCCGCACCGCACCGCATGGAGTCGATGATCATCTTCCGAAATGAAGCGCCGGAAAAAGCTGTCCACAGCGGTTCCCGCGGCGTCGAGTCCACCGATCCAAAGATCGCTCGTTCGGTGGCACTTCGCCATTCTCTCCTATCCGAATGGAATCACTCGCCACCACCACCGGCACATGCGTAATAATTCTGATACAAAACTTCACTTCCTCGTTCGTTTGGTTGGTTCCGCATATTCTAATTATTTTGTTATTTTTCTAGTCAGTTAACATGACCCCTTATCTTATAAAAAAATTCCTATTTAAATGGAATTGTTATGATTGATTATGCTTTGTGATCATATATATATATATATATATTTTGATGGGTTTGTTAATGATGATGATGAATATGTATGTATGTATGTATGTGCGTGCGTAGGTCCTGGCAAGCAAATCCAAGATTTACATGGTCCTAGAGAAGAGGCATACAATGGATCTGTTGTTGGCAGTGCTGACCATGAAAATGGATAAAAGTTACAAATCGTCATGTCTTTTGAATTAATTTAATAACGTGACACATTACGTTACGTTTATGTAAATGTCACATTACGTTTATGTAAATGTCACATTACGTTTATATAGGTGTCACGTTACGTTACGTTTATGTAGGTGTCACATTACGTTCATATTGGTGTCACGTTACGTTTATATAGGTGTCACGTTACGTTACGTTTACGTAGATATATCACGTTACGTTTATATAGGTGTCACGTTACGTTACGTTTATGTAGATATGTCACGTTACGTTTATATAGGTGTCACGTTATGTTTATGTAGGTGTCACGTTACGTTTATGTAGATATGTCACGTTACGTTTATGTAGATGTCACGTTACGTATAGGTGTCACGTTACGTTACGTTTATATCAATTTCCCTATATATGGTTTTATTATTATTTATGATATTAACAACTAATATTGAGGGTAAATATGTCAAGAAACTTCTCACAGGACTTATGGGAACATAAGTTTTTTTGTGGGATCAAATGTAGCACAAGTCTCTCTAATAGGACTTCTAAATAATTTTCTCTTCTATTTAATATATAAAAAAATTTACTTAAAAATCTCATTTCAGAAATCTATATATCTAGATTTTTTTTTTTTTTAATAGATTGGTAAGTTCTATTTATTTAAAAACATATTCTATGAGATCTTATTTAATATATTATTGTGTCACATTGAGACGTTGTTACCCTTGTTGATTGATTGTTGATTTCCATAATTGGCATGTTACATTTTGGGTGATGTTGTTTTTGAAACGTGATATAAGAGTTGAAATGTGATTTTTGAATGTCGAATGTGGTTTGTTTAATAAAAATTCTTCAATGTACTTTTTTAAAATGTGACATAAGGATTGATTTTCATAATAGGCATGTTACATTTTGAGTGGATTGAATGTAAAATGTTGTTTGTTCAAACTAGCAATGTAACTACAAAAATCTTTTAATGTACTTTTTTGAAATGTGACATTTAATTTGACGATACCATAAAAACAATGGTAAATGTGTCAATTTACATGAATAAGGACTTCTTTTGTTCATTAAAATAATTGTGGGACTAGTTGGTTATAAGTTCTAATTTTAAGATTTATGGGTCCAATGCCCCTTTAATATAATACATTGAAAAATATATATATAGGGAAACATTATGGTGTACACCTTATGTACTTTATAACTAAAAAGAAAAATAACATGATTTAAATTTTCTGAGTCATACTAAAAAAAAAATGCTATCACTAAACAAAATATGAGGTATAACTAAAGAACTCATAAATCATAACTAAAATAATATCAAAACTAAAGAAAAAAAATTTCATAATTAAAGAAAAAATATATATATAACTAGAGGTTAGGAGTGGGCAACGGTTTATCCGATCCGCAAAAATCGTCCAACCCGCCCAACTAGCATATAAATGGGCGGTTTCGCAAATATAATGCGGGCGGATGCGGTTTGAAATATGGCATGTTTGCGGATTGCGAGCGGGTCCGCACCCGCAAGAACCCGCCCGCACTTTTTTATTTTTTATTTTTATCTTAACCGTTGATTTCGTTTCTATATTCTACCTAGATATTTTTGATAAAAACAAAACACCCTTTATTTTTTGAACTTACTCTAACATTACATTTGTTAATAGTATTATATCAACTGAAACTGAATAAATACTGATCATATTATTATTGTTACATAACTGAACTTATCCCGGATGAAGTGTGATTTAGAATTTTAAATTCCTTAATGAATATGGAGTTCTAGTTTAGGATTTTGAAATATGTGTTTGTGTTAGTTTATGATCTAATTTAAGATTTTAAATGATTTGTTTGTGTTGCGAATTAATTTGGTTGTGTTTTTAATTTTATAAGTTTTAATTCATTAATTATTAATGTTGTAGCATTTTAGAAAATAGGGAGAAAAGGGCCCAAAATAAATATTTACTAAATGGAAAAATAATAAGGTTCAAAAATAAATTTTTGAAGAAAAAAATCAAATCCACAAACCGCCCGCACATTCGCGAACCCTATCCGTACAAATCGCAAATCGCATTGCGGGCGGTTGCATGTTGTCTTTTCCCCAAACCGCATAGATGCGGGCAGGTCTAAATCGATCCGCAAACTGTCCAAATTCGAACTGCGAACACCCCTACTCGAGGTGCATATAATACATTATTTTTAAAATGGTGTATATCAAAATTTCCCTTATATAAATGCTTGAGTAAATTATATTTACACCCATAAAATTTGAGTTTAATACAAGCCCTCTAGACATTTTAGAAATTACACTAACCTCCCCTATTAGTGTTTGTCTATTCACATGAGTAACGACAAATATAAAAAGACTTTAAGACCCTTTACTAAAAAAGTAAAATTATTATTTTACCCTTATCATTTTCTTCTACCTTTCTCTTTTGCCCTTCTTTATTGCCCCTATCAAAATCAATCACCATCACCCACCATTATCCATCTCCACTAACTATTGCTCACACTCTATCAGCTGCCCCATCTACCTTCTAGCACCACAATCATAGACCCTGTAAATAACAACACTTCACAGACTTGCCACCACTACTTCACAAACCCATCATCACATTCATCACATCTGCCTTCTACCTCCACTATCGCAAACTCGCCACCATTACCCACCTCCCACAACTCACCATCCCTCATCGCCACACCATATGCACCCGTGTTTACTCCACCATAACCCGTGATAGAAAAGTTCCAAACCAAACCTAAACCACCATAATAAACCAAATCCAAACTAAACCTTTAACAGATCAAACCCAAATCGACGGTCAAATGAAAATGAGAGGGAGAAGAAGAAGAATGAATTGGAGGGACAGAGAATGTGAGGAAGAAAAAGAGAGACTGGGCCACAGTTGGAGACCGTGGTGTGGTGTCGTAGTTTGGTGTGTCTGGTTTGATGGTTAATTGTTTGATTTTGGGGTTGTGGTAGTTCGAAGAACTGCCAAGTTTGATCTTTTGTTTTTTCCATTGGCAATGGCAGGTGTTGGAAAAAAAAATGGATCACACAAAGGCTAGAAAGATTGAAAGAGAGAAGAGGAATTCTTAACTCTCAAATATTTTGATTCTACTTACTTAAAACACTTAGGTACATGAGTTATTTATAGTCTCTAATGGACAAGCCAAGAAACCAATACATCTTCTACATCCAATGTACCAGATATGAATCTTCCTAAATACATTCATCCTAGGAATACATGAATCTCAAAAATACATTAACATTGACAATACATGAATAAAATACAAATAGATACTTCTAGAAAGTGCGTAAATTAATTGAACTAAAATCATGTTTATTATTTCAACATCCCCTTTTAAACTTGACTTTTAGTAACTCCAAGCAAGGTCCGAAACTTGGTGAAGTCTTCATACTTGAGTGGCTTTGTGAATATGTTAGCAATTTGATCATAAGATTTCACAAACTTGAGTTGTACCTCCTTCTTTGCAATGCATTCTCTAACAAAATGATACCTCGTATCAATATGTTTGCTTCGATCATGAAACACTGGTTATCAACAAAGATCTCTGTTGCTTCCTCTTGTGCAAATTGCAAATCCTTCATCAAATTCCTTAGCCAAATTGCATGACAAGTGCATGATGTAACTGCAACGTACTCAGCTTCACAAGTAGAAAGTGCTACTATCGGTTGTTTCTTTGAACTCCAAGTAAAAGCTGTATTTCCCAAGAAAAGCACAAAGCCAGTAGTGTTTTTTCTATCATCCAAGTTTCCAGCCCAATCACTATCACAATAGCTAACAAGCTTGCATTCATTTGAGGATGAATAAGATAAGCCAAAATCAATTGTTCCTTTAACATAACAAAGAATTCTTTTCATAGCCTTAAAGTGAGTCATTGTGGGTGCTTCCATAAAGCGACTTACCTGCCCAACTCCAAAAAGAATATCTAGTCTTATGCAAGTCAAGTACCGTAAACTTCAAACTAGACTCTTGAAAAGAGTTGCATCAACATTTTCTCCATCTTCATGCTTTGTTAGCTTGACTCCACATTCCACGGGGGTGTTGATAGGCTTGCAATCAATCATCTTGAATTTCTTGAGTATTTCTTTTGCATATCCTTCTTGAGAAATAAATATTCCATTCTCCATCTGCTTGACTTCAATGCCAAGGTAGTATGCCATGAGTCCAATATCAGTCATCTCAAATTCTCAAATCATTGCTTTCTTGAATTCCTCAAAAATGCTTGGATTGTTTTCTGTAAAAATAAGATCATCCACATACAAGCAAAGAACCAAGACATCTCCATTTCCATGCATTTTAGAGTAAAGAGCATTCTCATATGGACATTTAGTGAAACCATCCGAAAGCTTGAAAACATTATCTTGTTGGCCTTTGATCACATACCCCATAGGTTGATTGATGTACACTTCTTCCTCAAGAAACCCATTCAAAAAAGCAGAATTGACATCCATTTGATAAATTTTCCAATTATTGTTAGTAGCAAGAGAAATTAACAACCTTACAGTTTCTAAATAGACAACAAGGGCAAATATCTCATCGTAGTCAATTCCAGCATGTTGACTATAACCTTTTACCACTAATCTTACTTTGTATCTTTCTCCTCTCCCTTTGCATTCTTCTTTGCCTTGTATACCCACTTCACGTCAATGCCTTTTTGTCCTTTTGGAAGAGTAGCGAGCTCCCATGTGTTGTTCTTGTTAATGGCATTCATCTTCTCAACCATAACAATTCTCCACTTCTCATCTTGTCTAGCGTTTGAGCTTCCTTCCAACAATGACGGTTCATGATGATGAGAATGAGATACTGGAGGTGTAATAGGCTCTTCTGGCACCTCAGAAAGTGATTGCTCTTCTTCAAAAATTGGAAACAAATCATAACTTTCTTCTTCTTGAGTATTCTAATCCTATGTGCTCTCTTCATCAAACTCCACATCTCTGTTGATGATGATCTTCCTCGTAATATGATTGTAGACCATGTAGCCTTTTGAACTTGAATCATACCCGATGAAAATGTATTTCTCGGTTTTAGAATCTAGCTTGGACCTTTGTTGATATGGAACACGAGCATATGTAATGCTTTCAAATACATGCAAATGTGAGACATTAGGCTTCATTTCACTCCAAGCTTCTTGTGGTGTCATGTTCTGTACACTTCTTGTAGGACATCGATTTGACAAATAAATTGCACAGTCCACAGCCTTTGTCCAAAATTCTTTTGGCATTCTCTTACTCTTCAACATGTTTCTCGCCATGTTAAGGATTGATCTATTCTTTCTCTTAGTAACACCATTTTTGCTGTGGCAATCTTGGAACCGTTAAAAAACAACGAATCCCATTAGCTTCACAAAACTCTTTAAATTTATTTGATGTGAAATCACCTCCTCTATCGGATCTCAAGGCTTTAATGACATAGCCACTTTGCTTCTCAACCAATGACTTGAATTTTTTGAAAACTCCAAAAGCTTCAGATTTTTCTTTCAAAAAATAAACCTATGTTTTTTTGCTAAAATCATCAATGAAAAGCAGAAAATAAGTGTTCTTACTAAATGATGATAGTTTAATTGGATCGCAAATATTCGTATGCGCAAGCTCCAGTGGCTCCGTAGCTCTAGTAGTGGATTCTTTTAGAAAGGACTTCCGAAATTGTTTGCCAAATAAACACCCCTCACATAATTGTTCCGGATGGTTGATAAAGGGCAACCTATGCACCATCTTTGTTTTGGCCATCAATTTTAGTCCTCCAAAATTCAAGTGTCCAAGCCTCACGTGCCAATACCAAGACTTATCTTTCACAAAACACTTGGCCATGTCGGGTTTGAAGATTCAACAAGAACATTCTATTTCGGGTCATTGAAACTTTAGCAACCAAATTATTCATTTCATCTCTTAGACAAAGGGTATGGTCCTTCATTTGAATTTCATAACCCTTTTCTAAAAGTTGACCTAAGCTCAAAATATTATTTTTCATTTTGGGCACAAAATATACTTCAGACATAATTCTCTGATGCCCATTTTTCAAGCGAAGTAAAATTTTACCTTTGCCCATTATTGGAACTTTTGAGGAGTCTCCAAAAGTAACTTGACCTCTCCAAGTTTTATCAAGCTCCACAAATTTGCTTCTATTGCCGTATATGTGATTACTTGCACCATTGTCAATATACCATAAATTCGCTTCTAATTCTTCATTGTCTTTGACGGCTAGCAATAAAGTAGGCTCTTCTACTTCATCCTTTTGTTCAACAAGATGAGCTTTTTCTTCAAGATTGTCAGTAGCATCTTGGCATTCCGAAGCATAATGGCCATATTTGTGGCAATTATAACATTCAACTTGAGACTTATCATACATTTTTGAAAAGTTTTCTCATCCTCTAGCTCTTTCTCTTCCACACATTCTTGATGATGAGGATTGGTTTCTTTATTCTGAAGGTTGGTTTCTTCCTTCTAACTCATTGACAAATGAGCCACGACCACCTTTTTCACCTCTTCCGTGACTATGTCCACGTGATCGTCCTCGACCTCTTTGACCTCTTCCACATCTAGAAGAGTGTTTTGTTTGCAAAACATGTTCCACAGTCTCATTTGAATTTTTCTTTAGCCTTTCCTCATGAGCTTGTAGAGATCCCAAGAGTTGATCAATAGTCATGGACTCCAAATCCTTTGATTTTTCAATAGCCACCACAATATGTTCAAATTTTGGTTGCAATGAGCGAAGAATTTCTTGCACTACGCGAACATCTGGTAAATCTTCTCCATATCTTTTCATTTGATTCACAATGGCTAATACTCTTGAGAAATAATCCGAAACAGACTCGGATTTTTTCATTCGAATACTTTTCAAACTCACCTCTAAGTGTTTGAAGTTGAACTTTCTTCACCTTGTCAACTCCTTTATAACTATTTTGGAGAAGCTCCCATGTTTGTTTTGTGGTGGTTTCATTTGCCACTTTCTTAAACAAAGGATCATCCAAGCACTGATGGATGAGAGCAATGGCTTGTTTATCTTTTTTCTTAGATTGCATCTTTTTGATTAGCAGTCAAACTTGACTCGTCTTGTGGCTTCACATAGCTATTCTCCACAATCTCCCAAACATCTTGTGATCCAAGCATAGCCTTCATCCAAATTGACCAATTGTTGTAATTATCTTTTTGAGGCCGGGGAAACTGGAATCCTATCACACCATTCGCCATTTTCTTCACCACACAACCTGGGCTCTGATACCATTTTGTTAGAAATAAAATGGATCACACAAAGGCTAGAGGGATTGAAAGAGGGAAGAGGAATTCTTAACTCTCAAATTTTTTGATTCCCCTTACTTAAAACACTTAAGTACATGAGCTATTTATAGTCTCTATTAAACAAGCCAAGAGACCAATACATCTTCTACATCCAATGTACCATACATGAATCTTTTTAGATACATTCATCCTAGGAATACATGAATCTCAAAAATACATTAACATTGACAATACATGAATAAAATATAAATAGATACTTCTAGAAAATGTGTAAATTAATTGAACTAAAATCATATTTATTATTTCAATAGCAGATTGGTGCAGTAGTTTTATGGCAATAAGTGAGTAGAAAATAAGTTGTTTCCTTTGTATATGTATATGTTTTTTAGTAGTAAATTCTATAATATGCATTTTATTTTGGAGTATGTATCACATGTTCGAGTTATAATATTTATGGTCTTTGATTATAACCTATTATATATTCATTATGATTTAGTTATGATTAATTGTGATATTAATTACTAGTGTATGCCTGTGCCTGAAGGCACGGTATAAATAATGTTAGGATTAAAATATAATTATAATCCCAACACTATTTAATAAATTATAAATTGACCCATAAACAATCTAAAATAACACTAAAAAGATAGATGAAACATGACATTCAAATTAACCTCTAATGAACATAAATAATCAAAACACCATAATAAATCAACATAAATCAAACTAATTCACAATAATAATAATAATAAATAAATGATTAAAAGAGCATCATTTGTTTTAACCATACCATTATTTTATGTAATAGAATTTCAAATGCCCTTCTACTAATTATTAAAAACAAATTTAAAAATATAAAAGGGAATATTTGATAATGTGTGTGTAGCATGGAGGAGATATTTGATTAAACCTTTTTTTCTTCTTCCAATGAAGTATGCATATGCTGCCAGTTTGAAATGTCATCATATGAAGCAAATAAAATAATTATTACAGACACAAATCATAAGACTTGAGCTTGATGATTTCTATTATGAGGTCTCTAAAATGCAAGTTGAGATTATACCTTGGTTGATATTATCTAACAGGGTCAGCAAAATTATTGGTCAAAAAGTCTTTCATTAGAAGGATTTGCTACGTAGAGATACACAAGTTGGAGAAAAAAAATTTTGTCTTTTTTTTTTTTCTTCTTCCTGTACTTACCATAAAGGATTCCATGTGTAAGTTTTGGAGAGAAATTAAACTATCTGTCTAGAATTGTTCAAAACAGAAATTATAGTAAGAATTCAGATAGTTCATCAACAATAATAACTAAGGGCAACAGATACAAAAGTTATAATTCCAAGTTTGTTAAAATTGAAGAATAGAATAGATACAACTAATAATATAACAAAAAAGATGACTTATATTTCCTACAATTTGCAATGCAAAGCACAATTCAAACTCTACTAAAACATAATTTGAAGGGGAAAACAAAGCAAGTAAATAAACCAACTAAATAATCCAATCCATGTTCACATTCAGACTGGGATTGGCTTGAGAGTCAGTGTCGCTGCTAATTGTTTCTTCACCCAACTAAGGCTTAGTGATTTGCAGCGGATTCATCAGAAGTTCATTGAAAGGCGAGGAAAATTGCAGACACATCTGATTAATATCACAGTTGTTCATGGCATTAAGAATAGTCTCCTCCAATGTTTCATTAAAATAAATAAAAATAAAAAGTGAGCTAAACATAGGATATTAGTATGACCATTCGACCAATTAATATGTGCTGAGCTAAATGGAGACATATAATTACCAGTCAACAACCCTATAAGATCAAAAAATATACATAAGAAAATGGAAAGATATATGAAAGAGAAGAAATACAAAAGAACAGAACATATAATCTGTAGAGCATCCAAAACATAATTTGGAAAAAAGTAAACCGACTCTAACTGGATAATAAGAATAGCTTCAGCATAAGCGGAGATAATTTTCTTATCATCTCACGAAACAATACCACGACACCAACCACCTAATGACACATCCATTAACCTTTTTTTTGTCTTTTTTTCTTTCCCAACAATTCTCTTCTTACTTCAGTGGCAAAGCAACTAAACATGATACTTCAGAATATCATTATAGTACAAACAAAATAAAATAAAAAACTAAGGTTGATTCATGCTTATTATTTTGCTGAGAACGCAATTCTTTGTAATGTTTGGAAAAAATCTATAAAAAATCTATATCTAGATTCTTTGTAAAAAATCTATACAATCTATATCCAAATAAAATCTATACAATTTATATCCAAATTCTTTGTAAAAAATCTATAGAATCTATAAAAAAATCTAAACAAATAAAATCTATACAATCTATGTACAATCTATAGATTGACGAAAATGAAAAGAGTGATCTTACCTGGAGAGCAACAGTTTCGGGAGCGAGAGTATAGAAGAAGAAGAACAGGGCTGGAGAGCAGCAGAGGGAAAATCTAAAAAGAAATTGTTTGTGAGATCAATTGAAAGCAAGAATGAGATATCTTAAATATGAAATGAATCACCAAGGACATTATTAGAACTGTGCACAAATGTCAACTCGTACTTGGATTAAATGATATGTTAGCAGGCAAAACTTTCGTTGTTATAAGCATTAGTGAGGCCTCATGCAACCACAATCATTTTCTTTTGATCAATGGTTACGAGTTACATGGTGAATGGTAGCCCCACATAAATCCACCCAACATGGATGTAGGCAAGACTTGTTACCACCACTGAGAGACCCTCATTTATGGTCTTTGTTGGTATTATTGTCTTTTCTATTGCCTTATTCACATAAAATTTGAATGGCATGCTTTATAAAATTTGAGGACATGTATCAAATGTGATGCTTTATGGTTTAAATTTTTGAAATCACTACAGGAAGAAGAACTAATCGTTCATGGAAGGTTGGAATATGAAAAGGGAAATGTGGAAGGTGCTCTTTCTGCATTTGATGGAATTGATCTTTCCAAATCTGAAATTTCAATTACAATATACTCACAAAGATAATATATATAAAAAATCTATACAATTCTTTGTAATGTTTGGAAAAAAATCTACAAAAAATCTATATCCAGATTCTTTGTAAAAATATATATATATAAATAAAAAATCTATACAATCTATATCCAAATTCTTTGTAAAAAATCTATAGAATCTATAAAAAAAAATCTAAACAAATAAAATCTATACAATCTATAGATTGACGAAAATGAAAAGAGTGATCTTACCTGGAGAGCAACAGTTTCTAGAGCGAGGGTATGGAAGAAGAAGAACAGGGCTGGAGAGCAGCAGAGAAAAAAATCTGAAAAGAAATCATTTGTGAGATCAATTAAAAGCAAGAACAGAGTGATAGCAAGAAATCGCGAGAAAGTAAAGTGAAAGCCCTAGATCGAATTCAACATAGTGAACTATGATCGGAACTTGTGAAGCACAGTAGAGAGAGAGAGAGAGAGAGATAGAGAGAGAGGAAACTCAACAGGTCTCTTTTATGACAGAGTGATCTTACCTAGAGAGCAGTAGTTTCGGGAGCGAGGGTATAGAAGAAGAAGAACAGGGAGGGAGAGAGAGAGAGAGAGATAAAGAGGGAATGGGGTGGGTGAGAACAAAGAAGTGAGGAAATAAAGATAGAATAACAGAGTGATCTTGAAGATAGAATGGAGATAAGGTGTGGGTGAGTAGGAAGTTTAGTGTTTGGGCGGGAAGTAAATTGATATGTATTTAAAGGGGCTTATCTCATCCGTCTATCTAAATACATAAGTGAATCATGACCATTAAAATGTCCTAGTAAGACAATTGTCTCTACAATAAATTCAAAAACCTTTCCCCCTTATTATATAGATGATTTGTTGTGATGTTAATTATGATCTATTGTAATTACTATCTTGGTTATGATTGAAAATATTTTTATTTATACTTTATTTCATATTTGGTTATGACTCATTATTATTTTTTAGTTGTGATTGAAAAAAATTGAGTTATAATATCACAAATAGAATAACTTATATATATATATATATATTACATCCTTTTGAGGGTTTATTATTAGTGTAATGTTAGATGTATTGACTTTATTAATTTTTGTGGGTTTGTAGGTTCTGTTACCTTGTGAACTTTTGGGACTTTTTATTTTGGGCCAATTACAAAATAGTGGTACTTTCAAAATTTAATTATTGATCAATGGAAAAACTTATGATTTTATAGTTTAATGTATATATAGTTTATCATTAATTTTAAAATAATTTTATAAATCTACAGTGCATTGATATTTTCTTTTTTATTTTTGATGTTTTAATCAAAATTATAAAATGAGTTTTTTGTTGCAGGTCTATGATGATCTCAATGTGAAGAATTTAATAATGCTGGCAAGTTTGGGCAAGGCAAAGGTGGGTGTGGGTCTCTTTGATATTTAAAAAAATAATAATAAGGTGGGTGGGGGTCTCAAGTTTGTTTTTGGGAGAGGTGATAGAGATAGAAGATGGGGAGGAATATGATAGAGGTGGGTGTAAGTCTCAGAGTTTGGATCCTCGGTGGCACTTTCCTATCGCACATCCCTACAGCCCTCCAAAACGACGTCGTTTTTTTTTTTTTTTTTTCTCTCTATCTCTTTCTCTTTCTTTCATTCATTCTTTCTTATCATCAACACTCAACACTGGGCACTATGTTGCTGATACATCAACACTGGTGTCTCTCTCTCTCTCTCTTCCTTGTAATAAAGTTTGCAAAGTTGTGTTAATATGGGTTTATTGGGTACTGCTGGATGAGGTAGAGGATGGATGAAGCGGTAGAAGAAGGACATGAGGCTGGTGGCGCGGAGAAGGAAGAGCACAGAGGTGGTGGAGATTCCAACGGCGGCAATTTGGGGGATAGTGAGGCGAGGAGATTCGGAGATGGCGACAGCGGCGATGGATTTCATGGGTTGGACGGGCATAGGGGTGCCGAAGAGGAGGCTGGTGGAGATGTTGTAGAGGGAGGTGAAGATGAGAGTAGTGGAGAGGTCAAGGTGGGAGACTAGGGTTAGGGCTAGGACTATGGGGACGTACGTACCGAGGTCGCCGACGGAGCCCCCGAGTTTGGACTAGGTCATGGTTTTGAGGTGGAGGTTGGTGGCGCGTGGGAGAGTGGTGAAGCGGTGGCGCCACCGTGGAAGGCCGATAAGATGGGTGGTTTGGGTCGATGATTGTTGCTCCTCTTCCTTCTCCATGCCTCTCTCCGATTCAATTTGCAATCTGAAATGAGGAGAGAGAGAAAGAGAGAGAGAGAGAGTTATCAGTGAGGTCACCAAGTTGATTAACCAACCAGTGAGGTCTCTAGGTTGATTAACCAACCCTTCTCCAGATCTGCCTCTCTGTCTCAAAGGCAAGGGTTCAAAAATGAGAAGGGGAAAGCAAAATAAGAAAGAAGAAGAAGAAAAAGAAGAAGAAAAACCCCCATCCCCAAAATGACGTCGTTTTGGAGGGCGGCAGGAAGACGCGACAAGGGAGTGTGACCGAGGATCCGGACTTGTGGGTCTCAAGTTTGTTTTTGAGAGAGGTGATCGAGATAGAAGATAGAGAGGAATATGATAAAATAGGAATTAAAGTTTTTTTTTTGCTTACCTCAGCATTTTCTGTTAGTTGATTGAACAGTTAACTAACAGAGGGATGAAATTGTAATGTGACTCTAAACCTCAAGGAGGAAAATGTAGTTTCTAGAATGTCAAGGGATTATTATCATCGAGCCAAACCTCAAAGGTGTCAGTATAATTTATCCTACATGCTTGGGCTAATTACACTTTTACCCCCCTAAACTATCACCATTTTGTTTGTGTAGTCCTTAAACTATTAATTTTGTCTTGCTAGTCCCTAACTATCACATTTTGGTTTTGTTTAGTCCAAATGATAGATGGCATCCAAATTGTTAACGGCAAAGGTGAAAACGTGGCCTGCATGTGAGATTCAAAACTGGTAAAGGAGTAAAATAGACTTTTCACCTATATCTCCATTAAAAAATAATAATAAAATCAATAGGAGAAAACTTATACGTCATACGTATCTAATGTAAACAGAAGAGAACAATTGGGATTTATCTAGGGTTTCAAAATTTCACCCAAATCAACTTGATTTAGGTTTGGATTTGTGTGAATCAACAACATTTGAAGGGTTTTGCACCAGTGTTTGTATTTATTGAGTTTGATTTCGGATGGATCAACATGGAGAAGATGAACACGAACATGGTTAGGGGTGTAAATTTGGCCTGGCCCATGTCAGGCCTCATAGGCTCCCGTCAAAATTCAGGCCGAGCCATGGGCCAGAAAATTAGGCCCAGGCCCAGGCCCAGGCCCAAAGGGTATTCGGGCCTCGGGTCAGGCCTTGAGCAGGCCCATAGGCCAGGTCGGGCTTCAAAATGATGGCCTAAACCCAAGCCTAGGGTTCTAGGCTGATCTCTGGCCCGGGACTAATCAGATAAAGCCCACCTCGGGCCATGGGCTAGCTTCAGGCCGCAAGCCATTGTTACACTCCTAAACATGGTGAACTCCAAACCTTCAAGTATACTTCTCTCTCTCTCTTTGTTAGTTTGCATTTGTATGGTTGATTGTGCATGGTTTTTGTTTTCAACTTGCGTATTCGGTGTTTTTGTAACTACAAGTAAAATCATTGTTTAAGCATTCTATGTTTTTTTAAGCATTATTTTTTGTTTGTGTTTGGAACAAAAAATTAAGAAAGTGCTATATGTTTTATATTAAATAGTGTTCTATTTTATCAAAGTCTTCAAAGTGATGATGCTCTGAAGATTTTTTTTTTCCCTGTCAAATACTTAACAGAAAAGTGCTGTAGTTTTATATAAAAAAAAAAATACAAAAAAGTGTATTTTGATGCCACATGACTTTTTATGTATTTTTTCTTGTTTGTTTTTGGAATAGAAGTTATGAAAGTTCTGTTTTGGAATAGATTATTCCATTAGTGGAATTTTTAAAAGACATCGTATTTGTGTTATTCCATTATGGTCCCTTATCAATGGTGCTGCGATGTGGGAGAAGACAAGGAAAGAGGCAGCTTTGCCTCCAGAGTACTCTAAGCCACCTGATAGACCAAAGAAGGCAAGACGAAAGGACCAGATGAAGCATCTAAAAATCTTACCAAGTTAAGGAAGTTTCGTAAGAATCTCAGCTGCAGAAAATGTGGACAAAATGGCCACAACACCAGGACTTGCAAGTCAGAGGTGCAATCTTTAGTAAGTTCTTCAAAACACAACCTCTATTTTGTTTAAATTAAAATTTTTTCCCAATGTTTTCCTCAAGTCATATTTGTTGGTGTTTGTAACAGAAGAATAACAATCAAGGGCCTCCACCCGTAAGGCCTCCACAGGCATCACCTGCACCATTCAACCCTCAAGGTCTTACGCATAGTATGGCGACCCCGGTCTTTCCCTAGTTGGCTGTTGTATCCGGACTTAGGTTCCGTAGATTCTGTTGTTATATAATTGTGGTTGTCGTCCTTTAATTTCTTATTTCTGAGTTATGAGATGCAGTGGGCAGGTTTGTTGCAGGTTGGGAGTGTTTGGGAGCAAAGGGTTGCTGCCTAGAATTTTGACCCTTCGCTCAAGCCAAGGTTTCTTCACTCGAGTGAGCGACTGCGTCTGGGCATAAAATCTGAGAACAGTGTTTCTTGGCTCGATCGAGCTTTCCTTCGCTCGAGCGAGCGAGGTGTATGTTTTCGAGTTCTTCGATCGAGCGAGCGATACATCGCTCGGGTTGCAGACCTGAAGCTTCGAGTTTTTGGCTCGAGCGAGACTTTCTTCGCTCGAGCGAGACTTTCTTGTGTCTGGTCGCTCGAGCGACCAGTTCTTCGCTCGAGCGAGCCTGTTTTATATAAATACGTAGCAGCGGTTTTTAAAACACTTTTTCACATTCTTTTTTAGTCCAAAACTCTAGGTCCGTGTTCTCTCTTCCTCCACTCACTTTCTCTTTTAGGTTTCATCTAGTTTTAGGGTGTTTCTACCCTAGGCTCTTTATTAAAAAGATAGAGGGACATGAGGGCTTTACTTTAATCTGAGAGTTTGGCGGTTTGGAGCACTTTGGGATTTTCGTCATCTTCTCCATTCAAGTTCTTCACTTCGAGGTAGGGATTTCCTACTCCATATTATAGGTTTTGTCCTAAGTTTTGGTATTTTTGATATGTGGGTGTCAATTGGTAATTTTGGGAAATTAGGGTTTGAATTATAGTTTGAAAAGGGGGTTTTTCATCTATTAAACAACATATGTATGTATGTTGAATTGAAATAACTGAACCTTAGGGTTGATTTTGAGAAAAGGTGGAAAAGCCCTAATTATTGTAATAAAATTAATTCGTATAATTAATTTTGGAAAAAGTGTGGAATTTGGTTTAAATTCTTGAAATTGAGATTATGTTTATTGATACATTTATTTCCTATTTAGAAATAACTGTTTTGGACTATCGGTGGAGGATAGTCGTGATTTTTGTAGACATTGCATGTTGATTAGAGAAAAACTAAAACTAATCATATTGAATGAGTCATTGAATTTGATAGTTGAATTAATACAGCAAATACGTGTGTTAATTGAATTTTGTGTATGTCAAGTGTTTATTACATTGCATATGCATATTGTTTGGGAGGAGATAAGGGATGTAGTCCACAGTTTGGGAGAAGATAGGGGATGGACTCCTAAACCGGATATTGTTTGGGAGGAGATAAGGGATGGACTCCATTAGCACCACTAGTATGTGTGCTTATTGATATATGGAAGTGTTTTTACATGTTATTGATACATCACTAAAATGTGTATCAATTGGGAAGTATGGAAGTGAATTTTGGTTGAGGTTGATACAACACCAACATGTGTATCCATTATGATATAAGAAATGTTTAACATGATTTGATATCCCTATTGAATTGGAAATATTTTTAATGTGAGATGTAGTTTCACTGTTATAGTTTGGCCAGGTTCTGAGCCATATTGATAATAATGGAAAGTGAAATGTGTCATAGACATTAATGTCATGAGACTGTATAATGATGTAATTGATTATCTTGGTTAACCATCTATCGAATGCTATTGCTTTAGTTAATTTCTATATTTGGTTTAATATATTCCTGCTGGGCTGTGGCTCACCCTATATGGGAACATCATTTTCAGGTTCAGGTGATATGCTACCTCCAAGGACTTAGCTTGGAAGGATTTGGAGTTGAAGACTCTGTTTAGATTAGTTGTTATTTTGTTTATTTGATATTACATATAAACTCAAGCCGAGGGCTTAATTTGTAGTTGAGTTAGTACTCACATTTTGTGTCCAAGTGTTGGCTTGGAAAGATGTAAGCCCGTAGGGCATTTACTTTTGATGTTACATATAATGTCTTTTATTAAGAATACTCTGATAAATGGAATAATGTTTTGTTTTCTTTTATCAATGCATGTCATTGTTATACATATTATGGGTTTAATTTTGAGGGCGTTACACATAGGAGGCCACCACCATTCAACTCTCAAGGTCCAACTCCAAGAAGGCCAGCACCAATTGCAGTTTTCAACTCTCAAGGTCCAAGTCCAAGGAGGCCACCACCAGCTGCAATGTTCAACGTTCAAGGCCCAAGTCCAAGGAGGCCACCACCAACTCCAATGTTCAACATTGAAGCCTTAATGGGTGGGAGACCAACAATACTTGCACCACCTGCACTCTTTGCACTTAAGGGGCAATGCCTAGGAGGCCACCACCATCTACACTCTTCCATTCAAAGGGCCAATGGATGTCAATCAATCTACTTAAAATGACAGCTCTAGTTAAGGATCGCATATCAAAGAAGAGAGGGTCAACATAGTAAAGCTGAAATATTCTATGTGGCTGATGCAGCAGGAAACGTGAAATAAGAATAATCTTAAAATTCGTTGATTCAAACAAGAATACCGAAAGTAAGATTCCTCTCTAAACTCTTTGACTCACAAAGAATATCGAGAATAAAGGCTCAACAATGGTTGATTCGCAAGAATACCCAAAGTCAAATCAAAAGAGGATAAAACTCGAAATATATTAATTCTTAAAAAACTATCCCCTTCCTTTGCCCTAAGGCTTTCATTCATTATTTATAATAAAAAAAAATAGACCTAACTTAATTAGGAAACAATCAGAATTAACAACTACCAAAATATAGACCTAACTTAATTAGGAAACAACCAGAATTGGCAACTACCATAATGCAATACGAAAATAAGGAAACTAAATAACTATATAATTCCATAACAATATTAATTTTAAAATAATAAAATAAAAATACTTATTTTCTAAAATTGAATCTGCATCATTCTTCCCCGCTTGAGAAAACTCATTCTCGAGTTTCTATTACTTGAAATAACTTGGCACGTCTGCACTTATCCGCATCAACCTTGTATTTGAGGTTAATTTTTGTAAATCTAAACTTCAGAGAAGAGTTTCCTAGAATTGAAGGAACAACTTTCTTTAACAAATTTAACACAGCTTTCTCAAAGCCCAAATTTGAACAGTTCAAACTAAAATTTGTAAACTTTTCATGAAATTTCTCTTCAAATAGATCATAGAAAATATTCTCCATATTGTAAATCGATTTTGAATGTTCATTAAACTCATGTAAACCAAGTATATGATCTTCCACAAAAATAAAATTAATACCAACCCTTCCATAACTCTAATTTATGCTTCCAACAAACAAAATATGATTAAACATATTATTAGTTCCATCAATGAATGGTTCATCATCAAAAATCGGTGGCTTACTCCAATCCATAATCGGATCTGGAATAAATTTTGACGTGAAAGGCCATTTAATCAGATCATCTTGTTTAGTGATTTGGTTCACGTGATCTTTATAATTTTTCAATGCATGATTTCTCCTCGGTCTTTCACTATAAAAACTCAGTAGGTTAGAATCATCATCTATTACCTCCTCTTCTTCCACAAGAACCTCTTGAGCATCACTACGATTCCTAGGCATGAAGCAAGAACATAGCAAGCTCTGATACTAGCTGATGCAGTGCAAAACGTGAAATAAGAATAATCTTAAAATCCGTTGATTCAAACAAGAATATTGGAAGTAAGATTCCTCTCTAAACTCGTTGACTCACAAAGAATACAGAGAATAAAGGCTCAACAATGATTGATTCACAAGAATACCCAAAGTCGGATCAAAAGAGTATAAAACTTGAAATATATAATTCTTAAAAAACTATCCATTTCCTTTGCCCTAAGGCTTACATTCATTATTTATAAGCAAAAAAATAGACCTAACTTAATTAGGAAACAATCAAAATTAGCAACTATCAAAATATAGACCTAACTTAATTAGAAAACAACTAGAATTGGCAACTACCATAATGCAATACGAAAATAAGGAAACTAAATAACTATATAATTTCATAACAATATTAATTTTAAAATAATAAAATAAAAATACTTATTTTCTAAAATTCAATCTGCATCAGTGGCATTACCTATTTTGTGTGCATTCACGATGCCTTTATATTATCTAGTTTTTGGGATGTAATAACAACAATTAGAGGCAAAACTTGAAAAACTTTATTTAGCTCTAGTTTTAAAGTACTGTTACTTTTGTGTAATCAACTAGAATATTTTCATGAATGCAGATAATGATTATTTTGTTTAAAATGGGCGGGGTCGCGGTTGGTGGTTCTTGGTTGCTTTTGTTGATTAGCTTTTGTGACTTGAATTATTTGGTTGTTGATGTGTTTTTGTTTATGAAACAAGTTAGGGGTGCAACTTGGATAGGCTTAACCCGAGCAACCTGAACTCAGCCCGAATTTTTTTAGGGCTTGGATAAGATATTTTCAAATTTGGTACGGGTTTGGACAAAAATTACAGAAGCCATTTGGACGGGCTTGGGCAAAGATATCAAACAACACGAACAACCCGAAGCCCAAATTATACATATATAGATATATAAAAATATTAAATATATATATATATAAATTATTAGCTATTACATAATATTAAAATAATTTGGATTATTAAATCATATTGAATATATATTATATATACAAATAACATAAAATCTTACTTTTTTTTATTTTCACTCATAAATTATAAAGACTACTATAGCAGCATCTCTCTTACATTATATAAATTATTTGTTTTGATGGTATTAATAATTTTCTATATATATAAAAAAATGTAAATAGAATAAAATTTTAATAATTTAATAATGTAGCTGCAAAAAAAAAAAAATTCGGGCAACTCGGGCAATTCAGGTTTAACTCAAGTTAGGCTTGGGCAGACAATCTCGGGTTACAATTCGGGCTTGGGTGGGCCTGGACAGATCTCAACACAACTTGGACTAGGCTTGGACAACCTCCCAATCCGATCGAACTAATAGTATGATTTGCCTATCATGTCATTTCTTTACTTATAAGTCATTCATTAACAAAAATCCTTATTGTTATACGTAATTTAAAGTATTGCTCACTCTTTCTACTTTGAATCCCACTTTTGAGTTAAAAATAAAAAGAAAATAAAGGAAAAGTAAAAGAGAGAAAGAGATGTAAATAAAAACAGAAACAAAAAAAAGAAAGCAAAGCATCAATCAATACTACAACAACAGTCATTACTTTCACTTTCCCTACGAGAGAGATATGAAGGAGAGACATAAAAATCACAAAAGGTACACCTGATTATAGGAAGCATCAATTTCTCCATTAGAGAGATCTCATATCTCTCATCAACTTCATTACCTCAATGACCAGTTTGCCATCACTTTCATTGAAGACTAACTCAAAGATAGAGATGGAGCTTGAACACATTAGCCATGAACATCCACTGATCCTCGAGGAAGAGCACAAGGGTGACGGAGTGGAAGTCTCATGCTATGGTTGTCAACAGCCAATCTCAGGTCCTTCCTATAATTGCAAGCAATGTAAGCATTTCTCTTTGCACAAAGTTTGTGCAAAATTACCCAAACAGATGGAACATCCCATGCACCCTCAACACCCTCTTTTCCTGTTCCCAAATCCTTCTCATTCTCAACCGGCTTGTGAATGCAGTGTTTGCCAAAGACCTTGTAAGGGCTTCACTTACACTTGTTCCCCTTGCAAGTTTGAAATTGACTTATTGTGTGCCTTGATGATGTGGAAGATTGAACACGAGTGTCACAAACATGCATTGACTCCCCTGCAGAGGCCGGCTTTGTTTTTGTGTGATGCTTGCGGCAACAGACATGAAGGTCCATCCTATCAATGCACCACTTGCCAATTTTGGGTCAACCAAAATTGCGCTTCGTTACCAAGTACCATTAATTATAGTGGTCACCATCATCTTCTTCACCTCACCTATTACCTTTCATATGAACATTTCAGATTCACGTCCTATTGCAAAATCTGCATTAAAGTTGTGGACAGAGCATACTGGGCTTATTATTGCGCCGAATGCAAATATTTTGCCCATGTAAATTGCTTGCCATCAAAGGCAAAGCTTTCCAGGTTTGTCTTATATTATTATTATTATTAGTAGTAGTAGTAGTAGTAGTAGTAGTAGTAGTATTATTTATTACGACTACTACTTACATTTTATTATTAATTTTGTGATTGCAGTGAAAGTGAAATAAAACTAATTGACCAAGAAAGAAAGACTAGAGTTGAAAAAGTTGATCCCAATTTGGTTAGCTTGCCACAGCCTGATGAGTCTATTAATCTAATAGAACGTTTTATGAAAAAGATCGGCATCCATGGGGATAGTAAGAAGGAGAGGGAGATCTACCACGTTAGTCATCACCATCCATTACTTTTTCTTGACATCAATAATGAATCATGCTCCAAGACCAAACAGTTGGCATGTGATGGGTGCACTCAACCAATCTTGACCCCATTTTACCATTGTGCTGAATGTAACTTCATTCTCCATGAGTGTTGTGCCGAGTTGTCCATTGAGGTACAACACCCATGTCACCCAAACCACCCACTCATATTGAACAGATGGCATTCAATATTTTCTGATCATTTACCACAATGCCAAGGTTGCAAAATGTCTTGCAATGGGATTTTGTTTGGTTGTGTGGCCTGTGATTTCTTCCTTGACATTAGGTGTGCTTCACTATTGGGTAATATCATGCATGAATCTCATCAGCACTTCCTTACCCTAAAGGAAACGGACGGTGTTCTTTGTACTGCATGTAACAAGAAGTTTTATGGGGTCGGATTAGTGTGTGACATTTGCAATTACAAGCTAGATACTCGATGTGCCTTATTATCATGTACAATTAGACACAGATATGACAAACACCCCTTCTTCCTACTGTATTTTGGAACAGAGGATGAGTATTACTGTGAAATTTGTGAGGAAGAAATAAACGCAAATTGTTGGTTCTATCATTGTGGTGATTGCGATCAATCTCTACATACAGAATGCATTAGTCCAGTTAGTTCTTTGCAACAACAATTTATTACCCATGAAGCTCATATGCACACCCTTGCACTAAAGGAAACAAGCAAGGTTCCTTGTGCCGCATGTAAGTATAATTGTTCTGGGTTTGGGTTTGTATGCGATAGTTGCAATTTTGTGATACACTCAAGATGTGCCTTCTTGCCACATACAGTTAAGCACAGAAATGATGAAATTCCCTTCATTTTAAGCTACTCCCGCGAAGGAACCTACTATAGCCCTCGTAGTCCACCTTGTTGTGCCATTTGTGGTGGTGCATTAAGTAGTCAAATGTTGGACTGCTGGTTTTATAGCTGTGGTGGTAAGTCCCACAAATATGCTCATACAATATGCATTCAAATCGATGAATATCCAAATGAGAAAAGTTAGAGATCATAAAAAAAATTTCATGAAAATGATCATGATAGAGTTATGATCCTTGGATTATTTTAATTAGTGTATGGTGTTTTATTTTAAGTGTAATCCAAGGGTCATAAAACTTTCATGATTACTATCATGAAAAATTTTTCATAATATCTAGCATTGCTGTATCCAAATATCAAGATCGGGGACAAGCTCAACGTTGGGAGTCACCCACACCTCACTTATGTTGAAGACCTTAAGCATATCTCCTCGTGCAACCGTTGTGGTAAACTTGCTGGACATTGAATTGAAGGTAGAAATAAGGGATTTGAATGTGGAAGTTGTAATTTTTGGCTTCACTTTGATTGTGCTCGTAATGTAGCGAACAAGAGGATTTTAGAACTGCAACAAATGGGTAAGCTAGAGTGGCTAGACCCAGTTGATAGAAAATTTCGTATCTCGCCGCGATTAGCCCTTGTTGACGTATCGACCGAAGAGTGGCTATTTGGTAAATAAGCGTGTGGGTCGAGGTCAGTAAATTGGAATTGAAAGGCCATAATTTGATAAAAACAGCCCAACTAATGAAGTCGTACGGGTTCTGGGTTGTTTTAAGAGTTTTCTAGCATTGTAAATAAGTGGCAAGCTTTAAAGGTTACTCATTTTTTTTGGGTGAGAGTTCTCACATTTCTATTTGTCCGATATTATTCTTATGGATAAAAAAAAAATAGATGATATATTTTTAAAAATACAATTGTTATCTTTCTTTTTTTTTTTTTGTTGTCACAAACGTAATAAATTGAATAGATTATAATTATCAGATCAACTTAATTTTTTTATGAATGAAATATACAAAACGCTTGACAAAATGAACAATTTGAATTATCAAAATGGAGCCATATTGAATCCCATGGGCCTTAATGTTCGGATTTGAACACGTTCAATCCTTAAACCCTATGGATCTTGGAAAAAATTATGAATCACAAAAAAAAAAAAAAAAAATGAAAGAACACACAAATATACAAGGTTCAACAACATGGCCAAGTCCTCGGGAGCAACACCAATTCATTATTGTTAGGTTTTTATTATTGGCAATCGTGTTTGACAAAACTCCTTTCAGTTATACTTATTTTCGCACTTTTTATTTCAGTGAGGCTATGAGTGTTTAGATGCGAATCCAACCCGAATTGTGCCTTGCAGAGAAGTTTGTGATGTTAATACTTTCAAGATTGCCACTTTGCTGATTATGATGGGGATCGAGCTGCCTGGTCAGCTCGCCGGGATCTAGGGAGCAGCGCTCCTTGGCGGGTCCGGGGCAGCGCCACGGCTGGGTCGAGGGGCAGCGCCCTCGAAGCAAAATGCAAAATTGCGTTCAAAGTTGCCTGTCCGCCCTTGCTCGCTCGAGCGAAGGAGTTCTTGCTTGAGTGAAGGCTGCGTCTGTGTAAAACCTGAAAGGGATGAATGTACGCTCGAGCGAAGGATGCATGACTCGAGTGAAGTCACTTATGGAAAACACGCGTTTTTGGTTCCTCGCTCGAGCGAGAGAGTCTTCGCTCGAGTGAGCTTTGTAGTCCCAGATTTCTATAAGTATTTGTTTCAGTCCAAAACTAGGATTACTTCTTCAGATCTTCTTCTTGGGTTCTAGGGTTTATATTTGGAGATATTTTGCTAGTTTTCTTTGATGTTTAATTGAGTATTCAACTCATGGGTTAAGAATAATACATCAAAGGTTTGTTTGTTCATTCTATACAAAAGAGAGAGTTGTTCTTCGGTGGATTCTGAAAAATTTGAGCCTGAAGCTTTGGTGGATTCTAGAGTGGCTCATCGTCAAGATAATTCCGAGGTGAAGACGGGGTTGGAAGAGACACATAGGGGTTGGTTCAATTCGGGCGTGGATTCACTAGGTAATTGAGAGTATATCTGTATAATTCCTTTATGTCTTTTTAGTGGATTGTTTTGTGATTTTTGCCCGTGATTTTTTATTACAATTGGAGGTGTCCAATTGTGGTTTTTTCACGTAAAATCGTTGTATCGATTTGTCTTGATTGTTTGATTGGAATTGTTATATACTGCTTAAAATTGATACATAATCACAAACCAACATCTAGGGAATTTCTAGATTTTTCAATTATATTGATTATACAATTATAATCACTCTTCCTTGCTATTTTATTCTCTAAAAACTACAGGAGCCTCTTTTTTTCTCTAATCCTAAAAAGGTGAACAATGTTACATTATAGAGGGTAAAGCTTGTAGGTCCAAAACTAAAAATACATCACCCAAAAAAATTGGACAGCTTGAATTTTCTACTGATGGTTGTCTACATATCCAACACATAACAACACTGTCTAATCCACAAAGTACACAGGAGAGAGCTGCCTCCAAGATATAAAACTCACGCATACGACGTAGTGCAAAAGATACCCAGTTGGTTTATTATAAATAAGTTTTATTTTGTCAGTAAGTCTGATCTAGAATTTCTTGATTACATATCGATATTTTTAAATAATTTTTTGAGTAAAATTTATTATTATTATTATTCATGATTAAAAGTGCAATCAAACAGAATCTACATGAGAAATGAAATACTATTTTCGAAAAGGTGGCATGGGAATCCCTTTATCCTCTAGTGGGATTGGAAAAAGATGATCATCATATAGTAATTTAAAGGGTGTTCATCATCCACAATTTCTCAAAAACACAATCCGACTCTGTTTTCAATCCTCTCTTCGCCTACAAGACACTTGTCGCTGGCCGGTGCCGCCACGATAGGTTAGTTTACTCTCTCTCTCTCTCTGTATACATATGGTTGTGGGTTCTGAATTACATATTCTTTGAAGAAAGTTTTCAATAAATAAATTAATCTGCCAATTCAGCAGAGTTCTTAAAACCTAGTAGCCTTGAATTGAAGTTTTGGCTGTGATAGGCCTATGTATGTATAATATATTTTTTTTATGGGGATATGCTCGTAAAATTGAAAAGTTATCATCCATCACTATCATCTACTATCTGATTTGGTCTGGAACTTTGAACGGCAAAAAATCACGTACAAAATAAATAATTTAGATCATTGAAATGAATAAATTTTTCTAATTTAAATTTAAACATGTGAGAAATCTAACTCTCTTATATGGATATTGTTTGTAAAATATTAATTATGCTAGTTTTTGGGAGAAAACACATTAATACATGAAACAATATATTTTTAGTACTTATTAACAAGGAGTGATGTTGTCACAAACAAAAAAAACGAGGGTACATGTTGAGCTTGCCCCTTGAATGGAGATTTTTTAGACACTTCAACATCCGTGCTAGAGGCCCGAATTTCATTGGTTCCTTCAATTTGTTGCCAGTTCAGCTGATTAGTCAGTTCAGTTGTGGGTTTGGCCGGTTTAATCAAAAGAAGACAGTTTTTAATTCAGAACAAGTTTATGGGCCTATTTAAATAGGTCAACGTGTCAATTAGTCAAACTGGTCTGTGCAGTGTGATTTTCAAGACGTTGGTCACAACTTCCACGGTGCTATTAATGCTTAGTTGAATTTTCATTGAACAATTTGTTAAGTCAAGCACACATGGATTGATCATTTAAATTTATTAACAGAACCACTAGTTTGACAGTTATGTTGTTCGTTGATTCCAGTTCTGCTACCACTTTCATTCAAGATTTGTTCAGAGAGATACGGAAATTGAACACTTTAGTCATGAACATTTATTAATCCTTGAGGAAGAGTGCAAGGATGATGCCTTGTGTCACGGACTTAGACTTCGCAAGCCTTCCGTGCGGCCTTAGGTGCTCTTCAACCCTCTTGGTTACACCTAAGTCAGCCTCACCTACTTAACCACACCAACACACGCAGTTTAGGTGGAAGAATGTACTCACTATACAAGTTAATTTTACAAGTATAGTCGTGTATAAAGCTTTACAAGGCTCTCACACTCACACTCACACTCACAAGTGCTTCACTCTTAGAGCTCTCTTGGATCTCCTGGATTAGATGCCTAGCAAATGAGACCCCTCACTCTTATATAGCCATCCTCCTTCCTAATGGACGGCTCAGATCACTTTGATCTAAGGGTTACAAACTCACATCTAGAACATTCCATAGAACTATCTAGGACAACTACCCTATCTACTACATTCTAGATCTCTCCATACTAGTGTAGTACATGGTAGGCTTCTCCTAGCATAATCTAGGATGTTCTAGACCCATCCAGACTCTGCTGGACCCTTCCACCACATTTCGGAATCTTCTAGGCCACTTCGGCTTCTACCAGCTCCTAGAGTCTTCCAGCATGCTCCAGGTTGGTCTCCCGCATTCCGGAACCTTCCAGCTTTCAAAGATATCGCCTTTGCTCCTCGTGTCACATATATTGTCGGGGCGTGACACTCTCCCCCACCCAATCCCGTGACGCTCTCGTCACGCAGAAGCATACCGAGCCAGCACGTCTTGATATGATCTGTCTCCACTCTGGCTGCTGCTGGAGCTTGCCTCTTCACCCTTGCCATGCGGCCCACTCTGCTGCATCCCTGCAAGCGCTTTCTTCTTGTCCTTGCCATGCAATCCACTCTGCCGCATCCCTGCAAGTGCCTCCCTCTTCGGGCAGTCCTTTACCATGTGCAGTCCGTCGCACAGGAAACACTCGAGTCGCCCCTTCCTCTTCAAGCCCAGCCCCTTAGCCTCGTCGGTGCACTCAGACCTTAGAGTGGCACCTCTCCTCTCTTGCGCATCGGTGCACTCAAACCTTAGAGTGGCATCTCTCTTCTCCTGTGCATCGGTGCACTCAAACCTTAGAGTGGCACCTCTCTTCTCCTGCGCATGTGAAGTACTTCCTTTAGCCTTCACCTCCGCGCACCGCTCATCCACCTTTTGGATGCTCCCCAGCTGTGCCTCCCTCTCTGAAGGGCCTTCACTCTCGGAGTCACGCGCCTCCTTCTTCCCCTTCTTCTCCATGGCACTCAGCTGTTTCTTCTTCCTCGGGTAGGTTCTCACCATGTGCGGTCCGTTACACAGGTAACACTCAAGCTGCCCCCTATTCCTCGGAGATCCAGTGCATTGCCCCTTCTCTCGGCGTTCCCGTCTCTTCTGGGCCTTGCCATTACTGCGCTCATCCTCGGTGGTCTGAGGAGACTACCTCCCACCTTTGGCATGGCTCTCTTGGGCAGCCCTCGCACCCTCATAGTTCTTAGGTTTCGTCGCACGAACCCTTCTCCTGGCTGGAGCTCCATTCCCTCCATGGTTAGCCACGATGGCCTTCTTGCACAACTCCAACTCTAACTCCAAGCTAGCTACTCTTGCTTCCAGGGCCTTCTGCTGGGAGTCCACTTTCTCCTCCAGCTCTTCCACCCTAGCAACCAAACTAGCAAAACAGGAGGAAAAGTCATTGATATGAGATGTGGGCTTACTAGGGCCAACTAGCGCATCCTCAAGCCTAGTGAGCCGCTCTACCACAACCTCCATCATCCCCTTGAGTCGTGCCACCGCCTCCAACGTCGCCATCGAGTCACTTGTTAAGAGCCTCCTCCCAGACGTAGCTATGTACACCCCGCTCGGTTACCTTTTCACGTAACCTCGCTCTGATACCAACTGTCACGGCCTCAGACTTCGCAAGCCTTCCGTGCGGCCTTAGGTGCTCTTCAACCCTCTTGGTTACACCTAAGTCAGCCTCACCCACTCAACCACACTAACACACGTAGTTTAGGTAGAAGAATGTACTCACTATACAAGTTAACTTTACAAGTATAGTCGTGTACAAAGCTTTACAAGGCTCTCACACTCATACTCACAAGTGCTTCACTCTTAAAGCTCTCTTGGATCTCCTGGACTAGATGCCTAGCAAATGAGACCCCTCACCCTTATATAGCCATCCTCCTCCCTAATGGACGGCTTAGATCACTTTGATCCAAGGTCTACAAACTCACATCTAGAACATTCCATAGAACTATCTAGGACAACTACCCTATCTACTACATTCTAGATCTCTTCATACTAGTGTAGTACATGGTAGGCTTCTCTTAGCATAATCTAGGATGTTCCAGACCCATCCAGACTCTGCTGGACCCTTCCACCACATTCCGGAATCTTCCAGGCCACTCTGGACCCTTCTACCAGCTCCTAGAGTCTTCCAGCATGCTCCAGGTTGGTCTCCCGCATTCCGGAACCTTCCAGCGCCTTCAGCAGACTGCCCACGCTGCTCCTCGTGTCACATATATTGTCGGGGCGTGACACTTGGAAGTCACAAGCTATGTATGTCAGCAACCAACCTTTGGTGCTTGCTACAAGTGCAAACATTGTCAGAATTTCTCCTTGCGCAAAGTTTGTGCAGAATTACCTAGAGAGATGGAACATCCTATACATTCTCAACAACCTCTTGTCTTGCTTCTAAATCCTCCTCAGTTGGATTGCGAATGCAGTGCTTGATAACGGCCTTAAGAGGGCTTCACCTTCAGTTGTTCCTACTGCAAGTTATATCTTGATGTATTGTGTGCTTTGATGGCATGGAAGATTGAACACAAATGCCACAAACACCTATTGAGTCCCCTTCAGAGGCCAACTTTGTTTTTGTGCGATGCTTGTGGCAACAGACATGAAGGCACATCCTATGAAAGTACCACTTGCCAGTTCTGGGTCAACCAAAAATATGCTTTATTACCCGAGCACCATTAATTATAGTGATCACCATCTCCTTCTTAACCTCACCTATTCATTTCTTTATGAACATTTCAAATTCATGTCCTATTACAAAATCTGCACTAAAAACATTGAGAGAGCATACTGGGCTTATTATTGTGCCAAATGCAAATATTTTGCCCATGTAAATTGCTCGACATCAAAGGCAAAGCTCCACAGATTTGACCTTTTAGCTTCATTTTTTAAAAAAAACCTATTTTATTGTTGTTGTATTTACTATTATTTGATTTTCATTCTTAATTTTGTCTTCTCAGTGATTGTGAAAGAGAACAAATAGACCAAGAAACAGCATCTGGGGTTGAAGAACTTAAGCCCAATTTCATCACCCTGCCAATGCCTGATGTTTCTATTAATTTGGTAACACGTTCAATGAAGAAGATTGGCATATAGAGGAAGTGAATGAGAAAGATCTACTGTGCTAATCATCGCCATCCATTACTTTTTGTTGACAAGAAGATCAATGATGAATCATGCTCCCATTGCATGTGATGGACGCACATACCAATCTTAGCTCCTTTTTATCGCTGCACTAAATGCAATTTCATTCTCCATGAATGTTGTGCCCAGTTGCCCTCTAATATGAAACACCCAATTCACCCATACCACCTGCTTATATTGAACAGATGGCAGTCCAAATATCCTGATATACCACTCATGTGCCATGCATACGAAATGTCTTGCAATGGGCTTTTGCTTGGTTGTGTATCTTGTGATTTCTTCATTGACATTACCTGTGCTTCCATCTTACTAGGCAGTCTCATACATAATACTCATCCGTACTGGCTTACCCCATCGGAAATAGCAATTGGTATATGCACTGCATGTCATAAAAGAATTTATGGGTATGGTTTAGTATGTGACATTTGCAATTTCAAGCTACACACTCAATGTGCCTTGTTGCCTCTTACAGTTAGTCACAGATATGACACCCTTTCTTGTATGGGATTCTGGCAATGAGGATGAATACTATTGTGAAATGCAATCTCAAGCTACACACTCTATGTGCCTTATTGCCTCTTACAGTTAGGCACAGATATGACAAACACCCTTTCTTTTTACGGGATTCTGGCAATGAGGATGAATACTACTGTTAAATTTGTGAGGAAGAAATAAACCCAAATTGTTGGTTTTACCATTGTGGTGACTACAATCAGGATCTTCATACAGAGTGTATTCGCCTGGTTAATTCCCTACAACAAGAAGTTTGACATGAATCTTATATGCACACTCTTGTTCCAAAGGAAATGAGCAATGTTCTTTGTACTGCATTTAACTATCCTTGTTCTGAGCTTGTATGTGACAATTGCAATTTTGTTCTACACACTCAATGTGCCACTGTAATAACCCCGACCCTAATTAGCGCTAATTGGGACTTAATTATGTTTAATAATAACTAGGGGAAAAATCTGGAACTTATTTGCATGTGCATCGCATGACTTACGTGTTTTATCTGTTTGGTGTCAAATATCTGTTCGTGTTTTAAACTTTAATTCGCAAATTGGAAGCCTTGTTGGCACCCGATTCTGAAATTGATTTGAGTCTTGGACCCGTTAGATTTTATGTGAATTTATGGTAGGTTCAATTAAAATTTGATTTGGAATGTTTAAAACTAATTAAATAACATTTTACTAGTGAACCTAGCGTAATTACGTAAATGCCATTGAGTGGCCATTGTCTAACTTTATTCTTGAGTTCATATACAAGAACAAAAACATCTCCTTCAGTCCATTTGAGAGACCAACGACTAGAGAGTGAGGAGAAGGGAAATTTGTGTAGAATTGGGAATTTTGAACTCACCAAGTGTTTTGGCTTGATCTTGGAAAGGATTGATGAAGTGTGTATGTGTTGGAGCTTCTAAGCTTGACATTCTAGGCTAAGGTGAGAATACAACCCCTCATTCATGTGAGTGAACTAGTTCTTGCATATTTTCATGACACATTGAAGGTTAGAGTCTAGATTTGGCTTGAATTGTTGAGTTGGGTAGTGTAATATACATGCATGAACACATTCATGGAAATTAGAATTGTTGGGTGTCAAATTTCTACATGCATGTGCATATTTTTGCTAAAGCTTATGAGTTCAACAAAATTCTAAGTTTAATTTCACTTTGGATCATGTTTTGAAACTTTGAAATCAAATTAAACTCATGCATGTTTGTTTAACCCATGTTCTTGGAAATCTATGGCAATGGTGCTCACAAGGACTCACTCTTGGGCAATGATTTGTCAAATTAGCTTTTGAAACTTGATGTAATATGTGTTTCAAGTGTTTCTCCAGATTTTGGGCCCAAGAGGTTGAGTTTTAGATTGTTGAATACTTGGTTCGAACTTGGGAGACAAATCTGGAAATTCCAGATTTTGCTTCCTCGCTCGAGCGAAGGATTCCTCGCTCGAGCGAGCCCTTTGATTTTGCAATCTCGCTCGAGCGACCATCGAGCGACCATCGCGCGTAGATTTCCAGCAACCAGTACTTTTACTGTTTCATCAGACCGCTCGAGCGAGGGAAGGCTCGCTCGAGCGAAGCCTTTGATTTTGGTGATCTCGCTCGAGCGAGCATCGAGCGAACCCTTTGATTTTGGGAGCTCGCTCGAGCGAAGGAAGGCTCGCTCGAGCGAGGCCCCTGTTTTCAGCAACTTTTGTAAAATGTTTTCTAAGGCATTTTTGGCACCCACATTCCATCCTAGACATTCCTAGGCCATGATTAAGACTCCATACTAAGGGTAGGGGGTTAGATATACACTTAGAATCATGGGTGTGAGTTTTGTACAATTGAAGTGCATGTCTCAAAGTGTGTATCCGTGGTGTGTTATGTAGGTCGTGTGCCGCATTCTGTTTAACCTTTTGGCTTCACCTATCGGTTTCAATGCCCACTGTGAGTAATAACATTGTAAAGATATGTTCAACTGTACTTATTTTCTGTGAAATAAAATGAGATCTGTTTTCTGTAAAGATATGTTCTGTACAATGAATGATTGTTCGATTTCTGACATGTATCGTGACATCCTTAGTATTGTGTGATACCTACAGCCATTACCCGGTATCAGAGGTTCCCTTGTGGAACTACGCTTTATGCGTTACGCTCATACGCTTTATGCGTTCTGCATCTGCTATTACCGTCTGGGAGGCCCGCCATGGGGGGCTTTGCTTACGTTACATTGCGGATCCGGAGGTTCCCTTGTGGAACTACGCTTTATGCGTTCTGTTCTGTTACGCTTTATGCGTTCTGTTCTGTCATGCTAATGGATGTATCACGTAAATTTAATCATGACTTATGATTTCTGTCTATATACGATCTGGATGACTTATGGCTTTGATATAGAAATTGAATTATGTTTTCTGATCAAGTATGATTTTGATACAATGTAACTGATCTCTAAAATCTGTATGAACTCATTCATTGAAACCCCTTTACTCTGTTTATTATTCACTGGGCTTTCGCTCACAGTTTACTATATATATGTAGGTGAGCCGACACAAGATCAGGGCCAGAGTTGAGGGCCTGCAGTACCCCTTTTGTCAGCCAGCTGTTGTGCCTCCCGAGGAGGTTCCGGTCATAGCTTAACGCAATGGCTGTTCCGGTTCATGCTAGTCGTGTCTGTTGTTTTGTGACTCGTAAAGTCGGATTTTGGGGGCATACTTATGTAAATATTGGTGTATGTTGACTAGCATGTTATGTACATAAATAAGTTTTAAATTTTCTGTCTCATGTACGTCATCACAGCTCATTGGACCTTATTTACTTTCTGTATTTGCTTCCGCAGCCCCTTATTATTTGTTATTCTGCTTGGAGGCCGTAGGTAATCCACGGATTACTGGCCGGTTACGTCGCCGAACCTATAGGGACGGGTTTGGGTCGTGACAGCCACGTTGCCACTGGCCCAAAAAGTTTCCAACTGCTACAAATTCAGCTTCTTTCTAACCTATTCCACAAATAAGGATAAAATTTTTGTGACGTGTGCAACAAAGAAATAAATCAAAAGTGCTGGTTCTGTCACCACAGTACTGAGTCTAACTACAACGACGACCACGACAACAGTGATTCCCTTAATTCGAAATGCCTTTTATTAGTTGCAGCATTGGGTATGGAGAAAAAAGTCAGGGTTGGATGCCACCCCCACGACCTCATTGTTGTTGACTTCCCCAAGCATGATTCCTCATGCAACCTTTGAGGTGAACATATATTTCAATTTATTAAATGTGCACTTTGTGATTTTAGTTCACACCAAAGTTGTGTAGCATGGACGCAGCTAGGCCCAGTCGATATTGGCAATTCTTCATAAAATGGCCCAAAATTGCTGCTACAAGATGTTATTGTACCACTTGATGGCCACACTGTTGAGTTTGACACACTGGTGGACCCAAGAATACAACCTTTATTGATAACACTCTAGTATACAAAACACTTTTACATAATCACACACTAACACACTTCACTTATTCACTCACACATACATTCAAGCACTCACACTTTATATCTTCCTTACATAAGACCTTGAGATACCTCACACTAGATAGTGCTTGACCACTCACTTTGGACTTACTCTTCTTTCACTCAATTGTCCAATTATCCAATTGCTTAGTGCATGCACTCATCTCATATTTATACTAGTTAAAGAACTTTCTAGAATACACTCATACTTTTCCTACACTCTAGAACAATCTACATTACTCTAGTACATATTAGAGCTTTCTATTCTTCTCTAAAATATTCTAGAACCTTCCAAAACTTTCTAGATTTCTCTAGTTTTCTCCAAACTTCTTTAATGTTCTGGAATCTTCTAGGATATTCTAAAATCTTCCGGATTTCTCTAGGTCTTTCCAGAATCTTCTAGATTTTTCCAGAGTATTCTAGATTCATGTGGAAACTTCTAGAATATTCTAGAGAGAATATTCTAGAGAGAATATTCTAGAAAGTGAGAAGAGTTAGTGATGACTCTTAACACTTACCCTCAACACTAACTTTCATTTTTGGATTATGTAACCATGCCATGTTGTTTCAGAAACTCTTTGTGAGTATATCTGCACCCTAGTCCTTTGCCACAATAAACTTTGTCTCCTTCTCTTCTAATATTGACTTTTTTCTTTTGAAGTGATTTATTCTTCCATGGAACACCACGTCCTTCGCCAGTTGTAGGATTCTCATCCTTCAATTTAGATAGTGAGTGCCATGTTTGAATATGTGTTAATGCATCAATATCTTCTTTTGTTGTCTTCCCCCAATTGTTAAATTTTGTTGTTTCCTGAAATGTTATTGACTCATTTATATCATCCATTTTAGCAAAGGTTGTATCAACATACCTTGGATTGTGTTGACATTGCCTTGCAGATATTGATTGCTGTAGCTTTATCACTTCTTTAACTTTTTCTTTTTCTGTTTGCTCCCTCAACTTCTCTGGTAGGTGAGCTTTTGGATCTTTAAATGTTAAAGACTAAGACTCAATTATAAGAATCGACTCATCTATGATAAAGTGTGCATCCACTTCTTTAGTAACTGCATTGCACTGCTCATCTATGCCTTCATCGAAGTCTATCTCCTCTTCTGAATCAGCTTCAGTAAATTGTATGAGATACTTCAAAATCTCATTCTTCTTCAAATTCTGGCTCTTCTTCTAAGTAACCTGGTTCCACGGTCTCGAACATTGTACATAAAGCTTGGAAATCCCATTCTTCTTCACTCTCATCTTGGTAACCATTAGATGTTACCATATTACCTTCAATTGGTCTTCTTTTTGACCGACAATCTTTTGCATAGTGGCAAATCTTGCCACATTTGAAACACTTTATGTTGTGTCATCCAAATCTAGTAGCTCTTCGATCATTTTCATCATGTCGAACTCCCCCTCATTGATAACTTTGATCATCTTGTGATTGTTCATCTTCTTCTTTCTTTGATTTTCCATATTCTTGCCACTCCAGTCCATCTCTTCTCTTAATACTAAATAATGCCTCTTCTTCACTTCCATTCTTTAGTGTGACTCCAGCCATTTGCTTTCCTAGAGTTTTTTGATTCGCTGCTAGAGTTTTTTGATTCGCTAATAGACTTTCAAGCTCGACCAGTGATGGTTGAGTGGACCATCCTCTAACAGTGCCCATAAGCCCACTATACTGGGGCCTTAAACCTCGAGTAATAATGCGCCTCATTCTTAACTTGCTAATGTTTGACTTAGGATCAAGTTGTGAAATTTCATTGCAAGGAGTCTTTACCTAGAGAAAATATTGGCAGATATTCATTGACCTTTATGTCACCGTTACAAGCTCGTTCTCTAGATACTAAAGTCGTATATCATTTGTCTTCGAAAATAATGTCGGAAATGTGTCCCAGACTGCTTTTGGAGTAGTGTAGACAACTCATTTTTGACCGCCCTTAAGACTTGGGCGTCTCAGATTGATCACTCGATGATGAAAGTTATGTGGTATAAACGTTTGATTTCTTTAGCAAGAAGAGCTTCTAAATCCCAACCTTACACCCTATTTTGGACCAAAACTATTTTGACGAAAACTATTTTAGACCTTAAAATCCTCTTTTTCAAAATATTTTTCCAAATGTATCTATGATGTTCCGAGGCTCGCATTTCGTTTAAAACATTGCATTTTTCGGTAAACCGAGTAAGGACAAAGTGGAAATAAATGGAAGGGAGATGAACTCTTTGAAAAATCTTTAAAACCTCTTATTTATAAGTTTGGAGTTGAAGAAAATTGGAGGAGATGGAAGAAAACTAGTTGGGAAAGAAGTTGGGCATCAATCCATTAGGATAGAAATAAGCAGCCTTCACTAAAATAGGCATATCTCTTTACAGTATTTACATGTGAGGCCACCACCATTGGAAATTAGACTTCCAGGGCTTCAATTTAGACTCAAGAATGACCTAAAACTGAGTCTAGATAAAGGAGATATGCTCATTTGAAGTCGGACTTAGAAGCAAATTTTTGTCTGCCCGCACAGTAGTGGCCTGCCGCCTACTTGTGTAAAAAATCATATATTTTTGCCAGCTGTCTCTACAGATGCATGCACCACTCCAATTGTCTCTATATGGATATTTTCGAGATATCAACCTATGTTTCTATAGATAGATGACCTCCCCTCATGTTTTTAAGGTTACAAAAAATTCCGAAAGCCCCAAAACTTGAAATTCTCTCTCTATCTCTATCTTGCAACACACACACCATACCCAAACACTTTCTAAACCAATATTGGAGCTCTCATTGCTGAGATTATTGAGTCCAAATTTCATCCCTTGAGAGTGAGAATTTGTGGGTTTGTTAACAAAAGAGTTACCTTGCTTCAAGAGTTATAATTTGGACATCTCTACACTACTTCTTTCCTATCATTTATTACTATTTTTGAGCTGTTTTTTGCCTTGTTTTTTATGAAACTTGTGGTTTAAAGCTACCAAAGGAGGAGAGGTTACTTACCCAAAAAATTTTTACTTACCCAAAAAAAAAGGAGAGGTTAATCACCCTTCTTTGAGCCTTATCTCTGAGCTTTTGCCCTTGTGTTTCCCATTATTTCTCAACTTTTTTGAGCTTTTTACCACTGAATCTTAGAGTTTTTTCATAGACCAAAATCATATTTTGATGTCTCAAAAATGGACAGGTTAGCCTCCACTTCTTGTGCTTGTTTACTAGCTTAAATTCTCCATCATTTTAGCTTACTCTTTTAGCTTCTTTTACTTCAATTCCAGCACTGTTTTAGCTTCATTTAGGACTGTTTTAATGTATTTGTTTCATATATGCTTTATATTGCATGCTTGTAGTATAATGGTCCTCATAGGTTTGGTGTTTTAGGCATCAGACGCCAACCTATTTGGGTTGTGTAGACACCCCATTTTTGACCGACCTTAAGACTCAGACGTCACCGATTGAGCGCTCGGTGATGTTGCATACTGTGCTCGTTCAGAAATCTCAGAGTCGTGGCCGTGCGCCCTGTCTCCGGACTCCCGAACTCTCTTCTGTGCCTTGTCTCGGTTTGCGAACCAGACTCGGTTTTCTCTGTTTTCTTCCCTGAGGGGAGGGAGAGGTCCTGTAGACCATCTCTCAGTGGCCGTGGGCTACATTTCGTGCCCGTAGGCCATTTTGCCCATTTCGGAGCCTGGTTCCCGGTTTTCGGAGCCATCAGGCCGTGTGCCTCGGTTCGGGACCACCCAGCCATCTCCGATTTCTCCGATTTCTGGCATACATCTCATTTAATCCCTTTCGAGGGACACTGGGGTCTTAGATACCCACTTCGTGGCCAAACACCACTTTCGGTGCTTAACGGCCGATTTTCGGGACCCCAAACTGCGTGTTTCGGCCCCCGAGCATTCGTTTTGCATCGGTTTTTGTTCATTTTTGGCAGGTACCTCTGTTTTATCATAAGGAAGGTCACTGGAGGGTGGGAGGACAGCAATTGTCTCAACAACCAGTTATGCTCCTCCGGCGCCTCCCCCCCCCCCCCCCCGCGCCCGTTTTTCTCACTTCCGGGCTAATGTTGAACACCCTAGGGCCATTTTCTTCGAGCCAAAACCACATATTTGTGTTGTACACACATGGGAGGACCCTAAAAAATAGAGGCCGGACAGTAATTCCTCTTTTCATTTTTGACCCTCTCCTATAGGTGGTATGTTGTCTCTCTTGTTTCAGAGTTGCCAGATTCCAACCATAGGGCCTTGTTATGCACACTTGGGAGGACACCAACCTTTGGTGGCCGGACAGAAACTCCCACTTTCCATTTTTGCCCTTGGCCGGCCATGGGGGTAGCCACCGACCACCTCCAAGAAGGTGCTGGCCATGCCTTGAAATCTGTGCCATCTGACCATACAAATTGTTTTTCCCGAAAAAGATCTCAGATCCGGGATATTTTGGGAGGGAAAGCTTGGGTGCATTTCCCTCCACCTTTGCCCTCCTCTTTTGGTCCATATAAGGAGCCTCCCAACATGGTAGAAGGGGTTAGAGAAATTGTTTTGAGCATATCTCTATCTATCTCTCTCAAACTCTCAAGTTTTGGTGCCATTTCTTCACCATCTTCAAGCTCTACCATCACAACTCCATTCCAGCAGTTAGGGGAGCTTTCCAGCAGCTAATAGGCTCCCATTCTTCAAGCAAAAGGCAACCAAGACTTGTCTACAAGGGTAAGTCTCAAAGTCCCTCTTTTGTAGCACTTTCTTGCCTCATTTCTTAAGCCTATTTTCTCATTGTTTTGGGCTCCGACCAGAACTGAAAGGGGCATTTTTTTGAGCTATTCTTCATGTTTGTTCAAGGGCTCAACCCTGTTTGAGCCCTCCATCTTTCACTTGTTTCAATATCCTCTTATATGCCATTATTTTGCATTGAATATTTGGCCTATGTGTGATCTGATTTGGAGCATCTCATGAACTGATATTGTGCTTATTTTGAGCCCCTCTTCAACATTGAAGAAGGGCTCAACCTTGTTTTCATGCTCCATAAGCCACTTGCTTTGAATCCATGTTTTACCCTTGTTTTTTAATGCTTTTTCTAGCCTATGAGTGATCTGTTTTCGAGCATAATATAAACTGTGAGTGGGCATATTTTGAGCCCCTATCCAACATTAAAGAAGGGATCAACCCTGTTTGGCCTCTCTATCATGCAATTGCTTCATAATCCCTCATATTTACCGTAAATTTGCATGACTTGTTTGGTCTACATGAAGTCTGTTTTGGAGCATGTCATGAACTGAGAGTAAGCTTATTTTGTGTCCCTCTACAACATTTTAGAAGGGATCAACTTTGTTGGGGGCCTCCATGTTGTGCTTGTCTTTATATCCCTATTCGGTCCACCATTTTGCATGCTTTTTAGGCCTATCTAGCTTCTTTTTTTTGGCTATGATCAGAACTGAAAATAGTCTTAAAATGACCCACTCTTCATGTTTTGTTCGGGGTCTTAGGATTTTTGGTAAATGCTTGGTATACCTCTCTTTATAGCCCTCTTTTGGCTAATATTTTGCATGCTATGTTGAGCATATCCACATACTGTTTTGGGGGTTGTCATAAGCTGTAAATGTTAATATTTTTGGTCCCTCTTCAATGTTGTAGAATTGTATTTTTCATTTTGAGCATTGCGTATACCATCTGCTTTATTGTTCCCCTCTTTTCCCCCATTTTTGCATGCTATTTTTGCCATACTTGTGATAGTTGTTTGGCCATGCTTTGTACTGGAAAAATGCTAGTTTAGGGACTTCCTAGCATCTGTCTTTACACTTCATGTCCATATTGTGCATGTTTGGCATAGCTGCAAGTCATTTAATTTTCGGCATAGCATTTCGGGCATCGGGTGTAATTTTGCTATAATTCGGGGGCTATTTTTGCATCATTTTGGCTGCTGAAATTTGTATTTTCCATATGCCATATGCCACGTCTCATTTCGTATGCCATTTCATGCCTTAGGGCCATTGCCTCGGTTTGCGTGCCCGTGTGCACGCATTTCGAGGCACTTCATTTTTCATCCTCCAGCGTCCTATGTGAGTGTGGCTGAGGCCCTCTCATGTTGGTATAAGCCCGTCATTGCATTTGCATGCCACTTCATGCCTTAGGGCCATTGCCTCGGTTTATGTGCCCGTGTGCACGCATTTCGAGGCACTTCATTTTCATCCGACGGCCTCTTATGTGAGTGTGGTTGAGGCTCACTCATGTTAGTGTAAGTCCATTTTGCATTCTGTATGCCATTTTAGTCTCATTGCATCGTGTATGCCATTGCCTCGGTTTGCGTGTCCGTGTGCACGCATTTCGAGGCATCTCATTTTTCATCTCCCGGCCTCCTGTATGAGTGTGGCTGAGGCCCTCTCATGTTGGTGTAAGCCCATATTGCATCGCATATCTCATTTTAGTCCTATTACATTCCGTATGCCATTTTCTCAGTTTGCGTGCCCGTGGGCACGCATTTCGAGACATCTCATTTTAGGCTCATTATATATCATATTTCAGACCATTTCATGCCTTCATGCCATCGCCTCGGTTTGCGTGCCCGTGTGCACGCATTTCGAGGCACTTTGTTTTTCATCTCACTACTTCTTATGTGAGTGTGGCTGAGGCTCACTCATGTTAGTGTAAGTCCATTTTGCATTATGTATGCCATTTTAGCATCATTGCATTGTGTATGCCATTGCCTCAGTTTGCATGCCCGTGTGTACGCATTTCGAGGCATTTCACTTTTATCCGACGGCCTCTCATGTGAGTGTGGCTGAGGCCCCCCTCGTGTTAGTGTAAGTCCATTTGCATTGCGTATGCCATTTTATGTCTTAGGATCACTTCCTCAGTTTGCGTGCCCATGTGCACGCATTCCGAGACATCTCATTTTCATAGCATTATGTATGTTAGGATTGCATATTAGCTGCATTTCATGCACATCATGCATATTGCATCGTGTTCGGGATAGGAGTTAGCCCGGGCACGGGAAACGAGGCGCGTTCCGTACTCCAAGTGACGGAACGAGTCTCAATTCCCAAGTCACCGACACTCCGGATTACCCATGATGGAGTTAGGTTTTGTTGTAGCATTCATCTGCATTCACCCTATATTGAGTTGTGCAATCCGACTCCTCGGCCATCATGCATCGATATGCGTGATAGGTGGCACGAGGATCGAGGCATGCATATATTTGTGAAATACATTGCTATGCCCCTCTCCTGCTCTCTGTTGCAGCAAAATGAAGAATCAGCAACTTTCCGGAGTCTGGCACGCATTTCGAGAAACATCGCAAACAGAGGCTAATTGGGGCATCCCAGTGGATTTCTGCGCAAAGCAGCTCAACATGCATCATTTCATTATCCGAAGCAGAGTCAAGGCAGTCCCTGGCTTGCATGCCATTCTACAGCTTTCTTATTTAATTTGATAATTAATTAGGAATTTGTATATTTATTATTGATTTGCATATTTGAATTTTGTTTATTTGAATTTGTACTATTCTTTTATTTCGGACTGTATTATTTTATTCGGACCCTCTACGCGAGGGCATAATTGTAATAAGTGTGGGTGAGTGCGATGTATGTCTTCCAACCCCACGTCTTTCTTCCCTTTTATTTACCCGCTTACGATGGTTAGATATAGGGCATATTTCAATTAGCATACAGTATGACAGCATGTTTGCATCATTCATCTATTTTGCACGCACCGGGCTCGGCGCATCATACACACTGCATTTGTATTTCGATTCCAAATTGAATACGTGTTAATTGTAGCATTTCATATGCCATGTTTAGAATAGCCGAGCCTGCTATATTTTGCATGTTTGCATGTGTTGCATTAGACATTTCAGTATGCTTAGGTCCATGCATGGATTTCTAACAAGCTTCTATTTTGGCTTGGAGTACTCGGTGAGTTTTATGCTTCAGCATCCTTGCATGCGTGTGAGTGACTGCCATGATAGCATGCTTACCATGAGGCTAAATTCTTATGTGATATAACTGCCTTGAATGCCTGTGGGTGGAGGTTGAGTTATCTGAATTGGGATAATTTATCAAATGTTTGTTTTAAGCCCACTAGATAGTGGCAAAATCATATTTTCTAAGCCCACCTGAGGGTGGCAAATCCATGTCTTAGCCTACCTGCGGGTAGCACCATCAAACCATTTTCAAACAAACAAACATGAAATGTTTTGTTCCAATTCAGGCGATTCGGTCTATACTTGTATGTTGTGCGCATCACATAGTAACCTAGGCTAATAACCGGAATAAGAACTCACAATGTTTTCAAAATTAGATATCATGGTTAGTAGAGGCGGTCTTTGGCCGGCGAGGGTGCTCACGCAGTGACCTTCTAATCGTACCCAAGTTCGGCGAGCAACTTTGGTGATGACGGACACGTGGCCTTTGGCACCGAGTCGGGGTTTCCTAAATTTCCCATTTTAAAATATTTAGGTGGCGACTCAGATCTGTGGCGATCCATGTTTGGCACTTCTTTCAAAAAAAATCTGTTTTCAGAACGATTTGCCAGATTTGGACTCTTCGGTTCAAGATTGAGAACCGTGACATTTGAGTCCTTCGAACTGTAGTGACCCAATATCGAACCAGAACGGGGGGGACTCGCACTCCCTTCCCCCGGGATGCATTCGGGGACGTCTACAGGTTGATAGCATTTATTTTAAGCTTTCGATACTTGGGATCACCTCTAAGCATCTCAGCAATCTTCCTCATTTCTTGGCTTTTTCTCTTTATTTTGAGAGTTGCTTCAAAAGGAGTGTTGTTTGAGCTTGAGGGATGACATAGTGCTTAATGGTTTAATCCCTTTTGGGAGTTCATTATCGATGGCATGATCTCCTTCTTATGCCTAAAACAACACTTGGTTTGACACTTCCCTCTTTTAGTGGACTTAATGCTCATTTTGGACTAAAATAACTAATAGATGGAAAGGTGACTAAAAGTGGTAATCAATGGCTTAAAAGAGGTAACAGGATAATAACATAAATTGGTGTTCAATCGAACATTAATTGAGCACATGGAGACTTGAGTCATTTCATACTTGTTCAAGTTTCCAAGGTCAACCACTTCCCCTTGATCAAGTCCCATGATAGGGAGGAGGTTTGTGGGTCTTCCATTGTCATTTATTAATCTTTTGTCCCTTGGTTCATAAGTCATCATGCAATGAATTTGCGCCGATTGATGGCTTGTGAATCAAGCCTACCACTCCTTTGAGTTGTTTGATGATAAGGAGGGGTAGGGTGGACAAAAATCCTTTGAGGATGCTCTATTTGTGCTCTGTTTGTTATCTGTTGTAGTAGGAGAAGCCCAACATTAGTGGGTGCAGGCCACTATTAGTGGGCGGCTAGCCACCATTTCTAGCCTATCGGCCACTGTAGACGTCCCCGAACGCATCCCGGGGGAAGGGAGTGCGAGTCCCCCCCCTCCGCGTTCTGGTTCGATATTGGGTCACTACAGTTCGAAGGACTCAAATGTCACGGTTCTCAATCTTGAACCGAAGAGTCCAAATCCGGCAAATCGTTTTGAAAACAGATTTTTTGAAAGAAGTGCCAAACATGGACTGCTTCGCCAGATACAGAGTCGCCACCTAAATATTTTAAAATGGGAAATTTAGGAAACCCTGACTCGGTGCCAAAGGCCACGTGTTTGTCATCACCAAAGTTGCCTCGGCTCGGGAACTTGGGTACGATTGGGGAAGGTCACTTCGTGAGCACCCCCGCTCGCCCGGTCAAAGACCGGCCTCTACTAACCATGATATCTGATTTTGAAAACATTGCGAGTTCTTATTCCGGTTATTAGCCTAGGTTACTATGTGATGCGCACAACATACAAGTATAGACTGAATCGCTTGAATTGGAACGAGACATTTCATGTCTATTTGTTTGAAAATGGTTTGATGGTGCTACCCACAGGTAGGCTAAGAGGTGGATTTGCCACCCTCGGGTGGGCTTAGAAAAATATGATTTTGCCACTATCTAGTGGGCTTAAAACAAGCACTTGATGAATTGTCCCAATTCAAGTAACTCAACCTCCACCCACAGGCATTCAAGGCAGTTATATCACATATCTTGTTCAAAAAAAAAAAAAAAAAAGGCAGTTATATCACATAAGCTTTTAGCCTCATGGTAAGCATGCTATTCATGGCAGTCACTCATACGCATGCAAGGATGCTAAAGCATAAAACTTACCGAGTACTTCAAGCCAAAACAGAAACTCATTAGAAATCCGTGCATGAATCTAAGTATACAGAAATGCCTAATGCAACACATGCAAAGATGCAACTATAGCAGGCTCGGCTATCCTAAACATGACATATGGAATGCTACAACTAACACGTATTCAATTCGGAATTGAAATACAAATGCAGTTTGTATGATGCGCCGAGCCCGGTGCGTGCAAAACAGATGAATGATGCAAACATGCTGTCATACTGTATGCTAATTGAAATATGCCCTATATCTAACCATCGTAAGCAGGTAAATAAAAGGGAAGAAAGACGTGGGGTTGGAAGACATACATCACACTCACCCACACTTATTACAATTTTGCCATCGCACAGAGGGTCCGAATAAATAATACAGTTCCAAATAAAAGAATAATACAGTCCGAATAAATATACAGATTCCTAATTAATTAACAGATTAACTAAGAAAAACTGTAAACTGGCATGCAAGCCAGGGGCTGCCTCGATTCTGATGAATGATATATGCTGGGCTGCCTTGCGCGGAAATCCACTGGGATGCCCCAATTAGCCTCTGTTTGCACCTTTCCTCGAAATGCGTGCCAGACTCCGAAAAGTTGCTGATTCTTCATTTTGCTGTAACAGAGAGCAGGAAAGGGGCATAGCAATGTATTTCACAAATATATGCATGCCTCGATCCTCGTGCCACCAATCACGCATCTCGATGCATGATGGCCGAGGAACCGAATTGCACAACTCAATATAGGATGAATGCATATGAATTCTACAACAAAACCTAACTCCATCATGGGTAATCCGGAGTGTCGGTGACTTGGGAATTGAGACCCGTTCCGTTACTCGGAGTACGAAACGCGCCTCGTTTCCCGTGCCCGGGCTAACTCCTACCCCGAACACAATGCAATATGCATGATATGTATGAAATGCAACTAAGATACAATCCTAACATATACAATGCTATGAAAATGAGATGTCTCGGAATGCGTGCACACGGGCACGCAAACCAAGGAAGTGGCATACGCAATGCAACGGGACTAAAATGACAAATACAATGCAACATGGACTTACACTAACATGAGTGGACCTCAGCCACACCCACATAAGAGGCCATCAGATAAAAAAGAGATGCCTCGAAATGCGTGCACGAGGGCACGCAAATCGAGAAAATGGCATACGCAATGCAATGAGACTAAAATGGCATAAACAATGAAATATGGGCTTACACTAACATGAGTGGACCTCAGCCACACTCACATAAGAGGCCGTGAGATGAAAATGAAGTGTCTCGAAATGCGTGCACGGTAGCATAAGCAGAAGCGATGGCCCTAAGGCATGAAATGGCATGGAAATGATATGCAAACATGCAAATGAATTTTGGCACTAAAATGTGGGGGAAAACAGCCCCGTAATGAGGCGAAAGTACACCCGATGCATGAAATGGCCCCGAAACATGAATTTAGGCACCCAAAATGGCCTATAGCTATACCAAACATGCACAATATAGACATGGAATGAAAATACAGTAGCAAGGCAGCCCCAAGAAAAGCATTTTTCATTCATAAAAAGGGCTAAACAGCAAGCACACATAGGATTAAGCAAGAATGCAAAAATGGCTCCCCAAGAGGGGTATTGAAGTAAGTGATATATGCAATGTCCAAATGGAAAAATACCCTTCTACAACACTGAAGAGGGACTAAAAATATGCGCATTTACAGTAGATGACATCCCCCAAATCAGTATGAAAATATGCTAAAAATGCCATGCAAGATTAAGGCCAACAAGAGGCTATAACATGAGGTATACAAAGCATTCACCAAACAGCCAAAGACCCTTAATGAGATATTCCAAGAAGGTCAAAATATGACCCCTTAAAGTTCTGATGATGGCCCAAAACAGAAGCTAGATAAGCCTAAAAAAGCATGCAAAAATGGGGGCCAAAGAGGGGTATAATGGTAGGTACAACATGGAGGCCCCCAACAGGATTGATCCCTTCTAAAATGTTGTAGAGGGACACAAAATAAGCTTACTCACAGTTCATGACATGCTCCAAAACAATTTACATATAGGCCAAACAAATCATGCAAATTTACGGTAAATAGGAGAGATTATGAAGTAAGTGCAAGATAGGGGGCCCAAACAGGGTTGAGCCCTTCTTCAATGTTGAATAGGGGCTCAAAGTAGGCCCTCTTATAGTTTACATTATGCTCGAAAACAGATCACTCATAGGATAGAAATTTCATGCAAAAAAATGGCATATAAGATGATATTGAAGAAAGTGCCAAATGGAGGGCTCAAACAGGATTAAGCCCTTAAACAAACATGAAGATAAGCTCAAAAGAGTGACCCTTTCAGTTAGGGTCGGAGCCTAAAACAGTGAGCAAATAGGCTTAAGAAATGAAGCAAGAAAATGCTACAAAAGAGGGAAATGGAGACTTACCCTTGTAGACCTTTTCTTTTCTACCTCTTTGCTTGAGGAATGTTGCTTCTAAGCCTCTGAGAACCTCTCCTTGCTGCTGGAAATGGAGTGGTGATGGGGATGCTTGATAGTGATGAAGAAATGGCACCAAACTTGAAGAAAAATGACTTTGGAGCTTGGAAATGGAGAGAAATGAGAGGTGGAAGGTATAGCTCTCTCTCAAATGTGTCTAACAAATGTCTAACCTTGAGCCAAGAAGCCAAGCCTCTCCTTTATAGAGGAGAGGCATGAAAAATATCTAAGGGACCTCTCTAATCCTCCATACACGTGTATGGAGGATGGTCCAATTGGCAACCAGCTGGAATACACTGAGGGAGAGGAAAATGGCCAGCCAGCTTAAAGGGGCAAAAAGGTCATTTCACAAAAGGGTGGCCGCCGACTAGATTTTTCTGGCCACCTACTTTTCGAGGCTGTCGGGAAGAAACATGGCCGGTGGGTGCTAAGGAAGTGCAAAGGTGGCCATTCAGCTGTCCAAATTGGAGCCCCGGAAGTTATCTTTCCAATGGCGCAAACCTTGCATAAAAATTCCTCTTGTGGAAAAAGTTATGCGGTTTCACGAAGCAGCAGATTTGGTTCAACAGTGATGCCTTACATCAATCGACCATATCTCCTCCGTCCGAAATTGAATTTTGGAGATTCTTGAGTGAAAAATGAAGCCCCGGGAGTAAGCTTTCCAACGATGGTGGCCTCATACTTTAATTTCTCTTGTGTAAAGAGTTATGCCCATTTCGGTGAAGCCGCGCAGACTTTTCTCCTTCCCGGATTCATGCTGAACCACTTTTGACCAAACAAAAAGTTGGTTATCAAAACAATTGCTGGCATCCCACCCTCCTACAAGCTTCCTAACCATGAAAATAAGGCCTCCACCAAAAATGAACCCAAACCGATGCGAAATGAAGGTTCGGGGGCCGAAACTTGATTCAGGGACCAAATCGATCAGCACCGGGAGTGGTGTTTGGCCACGAAGTGGGTATCTAAGACCCCAGTGTCCCTCTAAAGGGAGTAAATAAGATGCATGCCAAAAACCGGAGGAATTAGAGATGGTTAGACGGTCCCGAACCGAGGCACACGGCCTGACGGCTCTGAAAACCGAGAACCGGGCTCCGAAATGGGCAAAATGGCCTACGGGCACGAAATGTAGCCCACGGCCACTGAGAGATAGTCTACGGGACCTCTCCCTTCCCTCAGGAAAGAAAACAGAGAAAACTGAGTCTGGTTCGCAAACCGAGGCAAGGCACAGAAGAGGGTTCGGAAGTCCGGAGGCAGGGCGCACAGCCGCGACTCTGAGACTTCTGAACGAGCACAATATGCAACATCACCGAGCGCTCAATCGGTGACGTCTGAGTCTTAAGGTCGGTCAAAAATGGGGTGTCTACAGCCACTTTTGTCCACTAGGTAGTACCTTGTTTTTTTTACAGAACAGAGCAAAGGCTGAGGCAAAACAGTGCAAGTTTCTGGCTGGAAAACAGAACCTTCTTGGCAGCAAAACAGAGGCATTCTCAAGAGAGAAATTCATACGCATGCATAATCCATTCTCTTGCTCCTTGGGACCCGTTAAATTTGTTTTTTTTCTAATAGGAGTATGTTGTACAACTTGTAATTAATTACGTAGTTAATTAGTTCCTTAATGTAACTAATCAGCTAGTTTAGTTGGCCAATTTGTATTAATTAATTAGAGTAGCTAGTTGATTTAATTTTGTATTGTAATTATTTAATTAGTTAGAATAGTTAGTTAAAATGCAGCGTTGTAATAATTAGTTAAGTAGCTTAGCTAATTCATTCATTCGGACCCTCCTGGACGAGGAAAAATATGTCATAATGCGTGTATGTCTTCCGACCCCACGTCTTTCTCCCTTTTAATTGTCCACTTAGAACGTCATGTTTATTTTAGCATATTCCATGTATAAAGCATCCATTAGTCTTATATGCATGACGTTCGACTCATCATTTTAATCAAATGTCAAATTCAAATTCCTTTCTTGGTTACGTGATTTATCATATGCCTTGAATTGACTCGCATGCCATATTAGTAGCCGAATCTATTAATTGCATCTTGCATATGTTGCACTAATCATGTTACATTAATTAGGGGCATACATGTTTTTTAATTATTTTGCTTATTTTGGCTCGCCTCGGAGTACTAGGTGAGCATTTTATTGCTTTAGCATATTGCATGAGTGTGATTATTACCATGTCACACATGATTACCATGAGGTTAAGTACTTAAGGGATACATCTGTTTGAATGCCTCTGAATGAAGGAAAATTGCTTAAATTAGGATAATTTGAGTAATGTACATATGAGATCACTTTTTCAAGTGGTACATATTCAAACAATTTTCAAAAAAATATATAATTAAAGTGTTCTAATTTTTACAAATTAGTATATACTTGTATGCGCATCACATAGTAACAATAGCCTAATAATCAGAACAAGAGCATATAATGTAAATAAGAATCACATCATGATTAGTAGAGACCAATCTTTTGATCGGGCAAGTGGGGTGCTCAATTCATGACCTTTCCCTCTCGTACCTAAGTTCCCAAGCTGAGACACTTTAGTGATGACGAATAAGTGGCCTTTGGCACTAGTCCCGGGTTTTCTAAATTTCTCAAAATGAAACATTTAGGTGGCGACTTTGTAATCTGTCAGAGTAGTCCATTTTTGCCATTTTGATTCAAAATCGATTTTCCCAAAGAATTACCGGATTAGGACTCATTTGTGTTTATCGATTTCACATTGCACTTGTGGAACCAGAATCAGAACCACGGGAGTCTGAATTGTAGGGCTAGTCGTATCCGAATAGAGCACGAAAAGTCAAGCTATAGTTTCTGGTGACTCTGTTGGGAAATATAGAGAACTTGATTCGAACTACATGATGTGAAATTTTATCTATACTTATATGTTCTTTGCATTGCATTTGCATTGGTGCACTTAAGTCATTGTGTTTGCCATCTGCTATTCCTGAATGGTTTGCCAAAAGCTTGCCAAAAGACTGACCGATCGTGGGCTTTGCCATGTTGGGAACACAACCCTTGGATCTAAACTACCACTGTACCGTTTGATCCTCCTTTTGCTTCTCGATGTTAGGTGTGAAAGGTATATTAGGTAACCTTGCTGAGGCATCCTTTTTTACCATTTGACCTAGCTGCATATAGAAAGCCATAGAGACTGTTCCAAACTAGGACAGGATGCTCACCCAAATGTAGGATTGCGTGAAATCGCTTGATTGAAATAGTGAATCCTAGATCACTCCAAAAACTAGGACAGAGAAACCCTAACCTCTCATAGGGGTGTTTTGAATACTTTTGTGCAAAATGTGAAATCTTTGGAAATGTGTGATGCAATTTTGGGAGAGTCTTAATTTTGAGGTAATTCCTTTCAACACTTGAGGATCATATCAGAATCAGAATTCGGGTCGAAATCTAGGGGTTTGTGTTTGATATAGATGAATTTTCAGCAAGACCAAAACTAGGACAAAAAATTGTATCTTGTTTTGTTTTGACCAGCATACCCGGTATCCCGATCTGATAAGGCATTTGTTTTTAATGCTAGGTTTGTCTGAAGCAAAGAAGGAGTAGTACCCCACTCACTCAAAGGCCCAGTCTATTTGATCCCCAAAGGCCAACTCAGAAAAGATCTAGCCAATGCCAAAAGACCTACTCTAAAAAAGCCTAATTCAGTCAAGCCCGTCTAGACTAATCTAGTTCACATACATCAAGTATAACTGGGTCAAAATCCTTATTAGTCGGCTCTTAGGTTACACCCATCCAACTCAGTAAACTCGTGATGACACAGTCCAGAAGAAGTTATGGCCATGATAACGTCCTAAACCAGGGAATTGCCATGTAGGATGAGACCAATACTGAAAAGCAATGCCCATCTAGGGTATCTACTAAACATCCAGTCCTGGGCCCCCAGTCGAGCTTTGATCTACCTCTGTCAACTGAAGATTTGCAAGGTCCAGATCTTTGAGAAGGGTTACCTTAAGGTCGAGTTTTTAGACCCTTGATGCAGCCTAATTAGGGGCTTTATCCCCTTGATGTTAATGAGCTCAACCCGACCTTGTTAAAAATTACTAACCTTAAGAAGTAATTCGAAAAGGTATAGGGACTTAACTCCATTCCCAGCATTGAGGATGGGTACACTGAGGCTGCCGTAAGGCTCCTATACATATTCAAAATGCCACACATTGACCGTTTCGAAGGGTCTGGAGATCTTATGGTACATATCCATCTTTTCTTGGATGTCCTGAAGCCGATGGGTCTAACTAAGCCTCAAAAACTTTTTCTGTATGGAAGAACCCTGTCGGGTATAGCAGCCATTGGTACGCCAAGTTGGAGGATAAAGTAAAGCAAAACTGGGAAGATTTGGTTGAAGCTTTTGTCAATCAATATTCTTACAATACCCAAATTGAAATGACCACCTAAGAGCTCGAAGCAATCCACCAGAATCCTGAAAAACTTTTTGTGAAATTTGTTACAAGATAGAGAACAAAGGCAGCACAAATGGCAGATCAACCGTCTGAAAGGGACCAAGTGCGGATAATGGTGCAAAATCTTGAGTCTAATATGTTACAAAAGTTAATAGTCAATCCACTGTTCACTTTCAAAACTTTGCATGAATTAGGGGTTCAAATTGAGAGTGCATTTAATAGAGGGATTATTCCCAAAATAAGCAAACCAACAATGAGGGTGTTTTCCAAAAGCACTATTCCTAAACCCACTGAAATCAATACCATTGCCGCCACTCCCAAAACTACCGACCCTTTTGCCAATACCAACCCACAAACAGCTAGCCCAATCCGAGCTCAAGGAAGAACTTTCACCCCCTTTATATGAGCTTAACTAGCGCACTAAAAGTCCTGATGAAAAAAGGATATCTCAAACCCCTTGATCCCCAACCACTTCTTGACCCACTCCCTGCTAGACATAACCCCACCAAATACCGTGCGTACCATCAGCAGTGCAGTCATGGTACCAATCGTTGCTACCGCTTTCATCATGAGGTTTAGAATCTCATTGACAACCAGACGATAGCCCCATCTCAAGAACCCAATGTTACTACCAACCCACTTCCCATCCATGACCAAGTACCTTCTCCTCACCTTAACCTTATCCATACATTGCCACCTATCTTCAATCCTAGCATATATGTCACCCTAGCCCATCTGCCCATGCCAAAGGTGTTCATTGTTGAAAGTACTGACTTGTACATGATAGATGCACCCAATCTAGTTTAAGTACACCAAGAGCACCAAATGGCCGAACCCACTGTTGCTGAAATGTTGGGAATGATTAAAGACCTTCAAGAAACGGTGGCAAATTTAACATTTGGGGTTTCGATCTTGTCAAAAAGCTCCCCAATCTTAGGGTGAGCTATAGTTAAAAAGGGTCAACCGAATCTATCTCAAATGCAGGTGATGACAGATCAACAACAAATGGGCCTCGCTTCGATATAGCCACTCATTCCCTTGGCTAAGCTAAAGTGAGTGGCAAGAACAAGGTCGGGAAAGTATTGATCCCTATGCACATCTTCGATGGGTTATTGAGACTCTAAAGGTCAAAGGGTTGAACAAGCAGTAAGTGCTCGCAGTTGTTGCGAAGACTGTAGATGACACTTTTATCGCTCAAGTTGAGAGTATTTTGAATTAAAGGGCAAGCCGTGAAAAGGGATGCTTTACCAGAAACACCTATCTTGATTCCAATCCCAACCCCATGAATACTCGGCCAATACCTGCCAATCCCTTTGCTAATATTTCTAAACCTAGTGCTCTTTACTCTTAAAAACGAACCTTTGCCCAACTCCATATAAGCGTAACCTATGCGTTGAAGGTATTGATGGAGAAATGGTATCTCAAACCACTCAATTCTTGACCTCTCCCTAATTCTTTCCCACCTAAACATGACTCTACCCAATATTGCACATTCCATTAGCAGTACAGTCACCATACTGATCGTTGCTTTCGCCTTCACCACGAAATTCAAGACCTAATTGACAATAAGGTCATCACCCCACTTGAAAATCCCAAAGCTGTCAATAACCCTCCCTTATAGCAATAGATTGCCACTCCATAACATAAAACCCATACATAGCTTGTCACTAACCAACCATTACCTTAGCCAACACATCATACCCGCCAATAAGCCCGAACCCATTGTGTTCATTCCTAAATCTTTTAATTCCGATCTGAGTAAAAGGAACAAAATCTTTGAAAAGATAGAAAGTTTACTCAACCTTGGTGAGTTCAAGCTTGATGCAACAGTAGGCTCTCTACAGATGCCAACACTGGTGGTTGGAATGATGAACCTCAATCTCAGCTAGGGTAATTGTCGAAAGCACTTGGGAAGGACCTTCTAAACTAGGGGCATGGTGTGAAAAAGCAATTGTTTCGGTCAAGAAGATGTATGGAGACAACGTAATTGTGAGATTCATTATGTGAGATTCGATTTGAAAGTCGAAAATCAATCCTACTAGGTGTGGATGTTATTGTTGAATTCAAGGCAGGTATGGACCTTTCCATGGGCTACTTGAAGTTGTTTTTGAAATTCTGCAAATGGACTTGGAGAAGGAAAATCTTTTTTAAAAATGCTTATTTTGTTTTGTGTTGTGTCTTGCAAATAGTTGTGTTGTGAGTTTTATTTTCTTTGTCTTTTCTTGCGTCGTTCAATCGCTCCCGTGTACGCTCAAGTCTTTGTTTTGTTGTTTTAAATAATAAGAAAGCGGGAGTCAAGTTTCTGATCATTTTATTGTGCTTAGAGTAATTCATGTGAGACTTTTTAAATGGGAAAACTTCAAAATTGTTTTTTGAATGAGATTATGTTAATAAGCTCGAGTATTGAGAAGGATCCCCCGAATGGTTTGAGTGAATTCTGACTTATCGGCGCAAAGTCATTCATGATTTCAAAAATTTTAAGCTGTTTCTTTTGCAAAACTTGCGAAGATAGGTTCAGAATTGTGCGTGGTATTCTACATTGTCTTGGGGATTCTCTTCGCTGTTAGGCTATCATGTTGGTAAGCACAAGGCGGCTTTCAGACCTGCAAGTACAAGGGCAGACCTCATAAATCATAGAATTTCTCCTTTGGTATTTTCATTATTTCAAAGAGAAAGGGATAAAAGAAACCAAAAAGAAAGAGAAATAAAGAAAAAAAGAAGAAAAAAGAAGGACAAGAAAAAGGAAAAAAAGAAGAATAAAAAAAAGAAGAAGACGAGGAAAAGAGAAAAAAGAAAAAGGAAAAGAAGTCAACCATCAAGCTAGGGGCATCTATTGGAATGAATTCCAATCAACTGTGAGGAAATTAACTTTTGTCTAAATTCGGAGAAGCCAATGCAAGAAGGTACCGCATTGCAAGAAGAACTAACTTTGAAAATGAAGCAAAAGAAAGGAAGAAGACATGTATAAAAGAATGGAGAACCAAGTGTAAATCAAGGTGAAGCCAGTTCCAATGTTAGGGCAAGAATTCACCACAAATGTTGTAATGTTATCCTTGAGAGGCTCGCTAGGTCGAAAACCTAAAAGGGCAATCTAGGCAAAAGTTATATCTGAAAAAAAGAAATCAAATAAATATAATTTGCAAGGTTGAAAACTATGAAGGGACGACTTGACAAAAGTTAGGCGCAAAAGAAGAGTGTCAATACGAGTAAACCTCATCTATGAACTACATTGACCTAATTCCCATTCTTGGGATACGTAGACAACTTCACCCTGAAGTTCGGTCTTAACCATATCTATCTCATTCATCTTGACCCGATCATCTTGCCCAATTCACGTTGTCAACTTCATATCAATCCATGAGCTACACCGACTACTATCTATATCATGCTTGCGTTGGGTAAGAAAAAACTAGCTTGAATCAACAAGTGGAGTTATTTTCAATACTTGAACATATCAGTAGAATCTCTAACTTGAACAAAAAGGAATCGAAACTCGGGTTTTAAAAAACTAAGTTCTAAAGGGAACATAAGTAAAACTAGGGGCACTATGAATGATCAGTTACCTTGAGTTTTTTTTCTACTTTTAGGTTAGTTGTGAATTCAGTTGTGTTATACCTGGTGTTTGTCTTAGTCTGCGCTCTTCATCGAGTCACTGTAACATGTCTGTCGCTCAAAAGCGCTCTTCATCGAGTCACCATAGCGTGTTTGTTGCTCAAAAGTTCAATAGAGCGGCGTAGTCAAAATTCCATACACAAATGTTTACTCTAAACTCAAAAACAAGTCCATGTGTAGAATTTATAAACAAACTGAAAGTGCCCATACAAGGGGCAACGTATTCATAATCGGTGTATATGAGGAATTCGTCACTGCTTTGGAGGAGATTGGAGCAATGTTGGGGCAGAAGAGAAGCATGAGTCTGATTGGTTGGCAACTATTCTAGGGTCTGATGATCCCTGTTACATGTGCCTGCATAATGTTGAAAACAGTGGCCAATGGCTAGACATTAGGGGCAATTTTCAGTACATTTGACTGGGCCATCCATTGAACAAGGGGCATGAACCCAAATGGTGGCTAGTGATTGGACATTAGGGGCAATTTTCAGTGTATCTGATCAAGTCATCAATTGAACAAGAGGTATGAACCCAACCAATTTCTCAGTCTGCCAAAGCCATTTATCAAGCACTTTTCCCTAGATTAGAGTGGGTTTACTCCCATGATGATTCTGGTATGATTTAGCTTTCGAAAGTTGTCTCCGACCATTTCAAAACTTTCTTGGGATTGCCATCTTCCCTCTGCTTAATACATGTGCTTTGGATTGTGCATGCATGCTCACACTACAAGAAATTGCATTTTTCGCAACGCAACAAAATATGTTGCTAAAAGGGAAAATTCGTTGGCAAAGAGTTTTGCCGACACACAAAGCTACATTGGCAACCCGTAGGCAAAAGTGTGTTGGCAAAAGTTTTTGCCGACACAATTATCATTGCGTTGGTAAAAGTAATACATTTAGCGACGAACATAGTCGTTGCTAAAAGCCTCCATCCATCGTTGGCAATTTACCTTGCGTTGGTAAAAGTCATTCAAATATGATGATTGTGTGGCACTTTTCGCGACACAAATTTGCATGGGCAAAAATATACTTTTAGCAACAACATATCGTCGGCAAAAGTAAACTTTTGGCGACACATATCGTCGATAAATGTTGCCATTTGCGACGATTTGTTTGTCGCTAAAGCTTTACTTTTGGCAGCGACAAAGCGGCATTGGCAAAAATACACTTCTACCAACACAATATGAGTGGGGAAAAGTAACTTTTAGCGACACATTTACGTCGGTTTATAGCGATTTGGTTGTCGATAAAGCTTTAATTTTGTAGCGACAAATTGGCATTGGCAAAAAATACACTTTTAGCAATACAATATGAGTGGGCAAAAATAAACTTTTGGCTACATATTTACCAACAAGTTATTTGTCGAGAAAGCTTTACTTTTTAACAACGACAAATTTGCAGCGGCAAAAATAATTGAAACTCATTTATAATTTTTTAAAAGATTTACAGTTTTACAAGAGGCATCCCTCAGGCACTACTATAACAAACTAATAACATTGATATGAAATCACACAAAATACCCCCTCCATACCCTTCCATCCAAAACACCAGCAGTTGCCCAAACTTACACCTAATGACAACCCCCATTAATGAAAACCTGATCTATTACAGATTGGACAAAAAGTCCTACACCCTTCCAAACATCAACAACACCAGCAAACATCCAACAACACCGCAACACCTCATCGTAACAATCACCATCACAATGACATCACCACACATCTCGACAGCGGCTGACAACATCAGCTGACACTAGAAGTATAGCAGATTAGTATAACCGTCGACAAAGCCCGATTCAACACAGATCATCACCAGTTCAGAAAACCATTTCAACTCAGCAACCCAAACAAAATCATATAACCAAATCAGAATTGACGCAGCAGTTTACCTCATTTACCAGAACATTCAGAAAACAAATCAAACAAAACCAGCAACAAAACTATACAAAATGCTCAGAAATCAGTTTACCATGTTTGTCATCCATCAATTGTTCAAACAGCCCTCAAAACTATACAATTCTTAGTAACTTTTAAGCCATCAAGTTAACAGAAGTTAATTAAAAATTCAAACTAATTCACTGGCTGTCATGTTTACACTAGGAGAGTGAGTTATATAAAAACACTCAATTCAAGTACACCACATACCAGAAATCCCTTGTGCACTGGCAGCATAAGTAGGCATCATTTTCCCATTTGCATCACCAATACAATACATTGATCTGCAGAAAAACCAATACAACACTTGAAATACATCTTAACAAGATTCTATTGCACCACAAAACACTTAAAAACTACATTATGGGTTTAAATTACAGTCTTCCCTTGTTTTAGACTAGCGTATGCCCGTGCCTGAAGGCACGGTGTAAATAATATTAGGATTATAATATAATTGTAATGCAACACTATTTAAATTTAAGATTAAAATGCAATTATAAAAATCTATTTAATAGACTACACTCTACAATTCCAAACAAATCAAATATAAAAAAATGCGATTCACCATGCCTTCAAAGGGATTAGGAATACGCTCCTATTACAGTTAGTGAAGTTACGCATCCCTCTTCATTTGTCTTTGGATGGGAACACACATTATTGAGTAGAAGAACCCAATGCCTTCAAGTTTCTTGGAGAATAAGTTATTAATTTCTTCACATAAGAAATGGTGCGAGTCCAAAAATGATCCACCTTCCCCATTCCTTTTTCTATGCAAGAAAAGAAGAATGTGGGACAATGGATAAGTTAAGTCTTGGTTTATATTTGGCAAAGGAAATCTTTGGTTTACAATTGAAAAGTAAATTGATTGTTTTCTCCTGACTAAAAATGCAATAAAATTTGTGCGTAGAGAAAAAAATTGTGCTGATTTTGAGATAACGAAATTGATTGGAGTTTATCCATGGTTTCTCAATTCATGCTCTGTGATTTTTCACGAAAACTTTGTTTGCTTTATTTCAGCCCTCTTTGATTGATTCCCTTTAGGCTAGATTTGTCTTGTTATCACCCTTCTCTCTCCACTTGGCTAAGAAAAGAGGAATTCTTCTGACTTGCACAATTTCTTTGGAAACTATATAACGTTCTGCAACTTAAGTTCATAAAAATTGGCCCATGAATTGGATCACTTAAAGTTTTACTACATAGGCCACATTTGGTTTGCTCTAATTTAACTCTGAGGTACTTAATAAACCCATATTCCAAGGGCTAGTATATGTAACTAATTACAAATTATTTAATTTAGCCGGTTCTTACAGGTTGACATTCTAGTAGCTTCATTATCAAATATTTCAAACAAAAATAAATCATAAGTTAGATCATCTCCAAACCTTTAATCAAACCTATATCAGCTTCATTATCAAATATTTCAAACAAAAATAAATCATAAGTTAGATCATCTCCAAACCTTTAATCAAACCTATATCAATTTCAAATTTCAAATTTTCATAAAAATCACTCAAAACACCCTCCAATCCTTGACCCAAACTTATACCAAATTGAGTGAGAAGAACAGTTGTGATAGAGATTACCATACCAATTTGAGTATTGCTGCTACCGCTATTAAAGGTGGGTACCTTGAAGGAATCACCTTGTGAAATTGCTTGTTTCCAAAACCAGGCACATATAGACCGATCAACCCGATGTCGAGTGAGCTGTTTCTCAAGCATTACCTCCCTGCACAATACCCAAATCACCAAAAAATTGCCCTTCTTATATTCTTTCAACTCAAAACCCATTAATAATCAAGAACAAAAGAGAATTCAACAGTAACCCCAACAGTAACTGTTCTGTCTAATGCAATGAATCAATGCTTGCATTGAAAGGTACAGACACTTGGTAACTTCATTGTTAAGCATTCAAATATGATTCCCACAACACATTCTTCTTCCTTCTTTTGAAAGGTAAATGATTGCCAGGGAAACTTCTCATTAAGATTCCCACACTACAAACACGCTTTTAATGTAAAGGCATCTTTTGATTTCTAATCGGTGAATTGCAAGAACAAAAACTAAAAGAAATCAAATGGACAAAAGACACACACCATCTTATAGTTATATTTTGCCATGGTCTAGTATAAATTGATTGAGTAGATCAAATTGTTATCAAAATAAGCATAAAGGGTAAATCACACTCTCACCATGACTTTAAGCCTGCAAAATGGATCACACCATCATAGAAAACATACCAACAAAGTTCACACAAAATACTATGGCCTTCATCTTACAAAATATGGAGCCATCAAGGTTGAAGTCGTACACTATAAAAGAGCTCGAAGCATCAATTCACAATTGATGATTAAGATGGGCACAACTCTCAATCTATGATTCGATAAGACAAAAACTTCACATAATTTATCAGTGGCCTTTTACACATGATTGATGAAAAAGACCATCAAGGAATATTTTGGTTCTACCATCATTCATTAATTAAAACCAGTTGAAAACATCATAGAGAAAAACACAGGTAAGAAAACCATTTCCCCAGCAACACAAACCCAATCAAAACAGCAGAGGAATATTTTGGTTCTACCATCATTCATTAATTACAGCCAGTTGAAAACATCATAGAGAAAAACACGGGTAAGAAAACCATTTCCCCAGCAACACAAACCCAATCAAAACAGCAAAGAATAGTTTGTACACAACTTGTGTGTGTCCACTATATACATGACAATACAACAGCAAGAATCCATTATATAAACCCCTGTATTGACCTGCCTTCTATTAATTCATTTTTCAGATGTTTATAAGTAAATAAAAGCAAACAATCCAAGAACAAAAGTAAAGCTTAGATAATCAAAACATCGGGGCATTGTGCACATCTACACTAAAACATGAAAAAATCAGACCACTGAACCCGGAATCTAGAAGTTGGGATTAATCTTACATTTTGGGGTTTGAGCAGACGACCACAAAGAACATCAATTTAAACCATAGAGACAAAATAAAAATAGAAGCGAGGTTGTTTGAAGGCCAAATATGGATTTCTTAATCAATTTTTTTCACATGGATAAAATTAGTAAAAAATAATTGAAAGAGATAAAGACAAATGGATCAAAGCTCCAAAAAATGTAATTAATTAATCAAATTTAAAGAAACAACTCATTCAACAAATGTGACTTATCTTTGAATTTCATTAAATTGAAACCTCCATTACAGATATGACATAAAACCCAATAACCCAAAACAGGAAATCAAAACAAAGATAAATACATATATAAATGTATATACTTAACCAAGTACATAAAAATGTATATACTCACCACAAATTTAACAGCAAGATGAAGAACTTCACTATTAAAAACAAAACAGAGCATCTGAGCAGTGACAAAAACACACAAGCATACATATACTGATATACATAAAAGAAACCTCAAGAGTAAATGTTATATAAACAAAAAAATAAAAATTATACAAAAAAAAATTCTATAGAATGATGTGAGTGAATTTTAACCTTTTAAAACCCTTCAAGATGGGGTCTCATTGCATCATTCTAAAGAGGCATTTTGTATAAATAAACATTGTAATTTTGCATTATTCTGATAATTGAGTCTCAATTACCCATTAGAAAAAAAGCCTAAAACTTTGGAAGAGAGATGAAAGAACATTTAATCGATTAGGTTTACAATTGAAAGCAATTGAAATCGAGAAAATCAAAATTGGAATTGAAAATCTGTTTTAGAAATTGGAATTGAAATCGAAAATCGAAAATGATACCACCCATAATGATGAGAATTCAAACAATTTAACAAAGGTACTGCCGTGAAGTCCACTTGAAATGTGCGATTCAAAGCGGCTTTGAATGTAAGAATGACTAACCTTTCCCTTCTCCAATCACAACCAGAATCGAATTTGCCCAATAACACTTCTCCCTTGAATCAAACTTACACCAAATTGAGCAAGGTGCGGAGATTAGATTACCTAAGTGATAATTATCAACATGGGTTTATCAAATCTAGAATATATTTTCGACTAGGCGACACTCATCCAACTTCAATGGATCTTCAACAGTTGTTGAAGAGCTTTTGGAACCAAAGAGAGTAAAGAAAACAATTAGCCAAGAAAGATGTGCAATAGCGCAATCTAAGTGAATAATGCAATAACATTGCTCTACCTATAAGGGAGAGACATTCCAATTGCCTCAATAGCGAAGCCATGGTATTCGCCGTACATCCCACCACAAGCCCTGCTCCAGGGCATGAATTCTGAACTACATTCTTCATCTGTTCATCATTCTGAACCACTCACATATTCCCCATAAACCTACAAAAATCATCAAAAGAGATAAATAAATAAGTTCTACAGGTAGCATCTGGGAAATCAGTGAATCTGCCATAGTGAAACACGTGTTTTTAGCAAAAATAAGTCTAAAATGATACCATGTTTTAAGCTAAAGAGAGATTTTCAAATGAATCATATATTTCCAAATGCACATTTCACTTGATATAAGTAGGCCTTTGGTAGCTCATGGCTATCTCTTGGTCAAATCCCTTATCCAGATGATTATAGGATACCATCAACTTTATTCTTGCTTCACAAATGAGTACTCACAAGCGTAATGATTAAAAAGACCCATCATTAATTCCATATTGTTTGGAAACTTCCCAGGCATACTCGTAGCAACTAGTAGCCATGTCCACTGCCGACATAAAACAATTATTGAGCTATGTAAATCTATTGATATAAAAATTTAAAAAAAAAAAAAACAGATATATATTCACGTATGTACGCACACTAAGCAATACTTATCTTGACAATGATCAAGTCATTGGAATACAATCACAACGTCTTTGAGAGTGAGATCATCAATTAAGATAGTCATTGGTATGCAATAGGTCTTTGGCATTTAAGCAAGCAGAGTGCTTCGTCAGTTACCCATCCTTTCCAAAATAAGAGCCTTAAGTGCACGCATGATAGTTAAAAGCGTAAAAATAAGAACCCTTACACCACGTATGATCTTTTTTATACATTAATGTGCTGAACATCGATCAATTCTATTAATGATCAAACAGCTCTCATGATATTTCCATTCAAACCTAAAAAATTATCCAAATGAAACATACATACGCTATATGTGCATGTCGAAGCTCTAGCCAAATGGGATCATGATCCTCCAAAAGAACTTCTTTTTCTCGGGGCACTACTGCTTTGCACGGGACCTAAGAAGTATACTTGCTGGTTATGATATCACGATGACAAAGGACACTAAACATCAATTTCACACAGAGAATAAAATTTGGCAGGACTTACCTCATGCACATATTTATTTCCTCCATATTTAATAAATCATGGCAAATGGCATCATATGTCCATTCATGTATCACAGAGCAATCTAGGAATGCAAAATAAGCATATTTAGTATAAATTATAATCTAAGTAGACAAGGCGAAGCACCACTTAAGCGAGACATGCATCCAAGAACACGGTCTATAGATCTATCCAAGATAAGCGGCTCACATGTTTACATGCAGGGAAAGTTAGGGAGGTTAGCTTTATATTTCATAAGATGATTCCAAACACCGGCTGACTAGCTTTGTGGGAATTAGATCACGAAATGTTGTCATTGTGGTTGGATCAAGGATTTGGTACTTGCGATAAGCGTACTAAAGGAAACTCTGAAAAACACAAGATCATGCATGTTTAAGAATTGTTTAATACAAAGCATTAATAATTAAGAGTCATAAATTACATACTCGTAATGAAGCAAAAAGCTGAGTAACTCGAGTAGCCATCACACTCAAACACGCATCACCTTTGCGAGTACTCTGCTCATCCCCAAAAAGTTCTTCTAAAGCCCTCTCATTATCAGTGACAAAACCCTGTATTGTTAAAACAACAGTTGAGAAGAAGCATAATATACAATAATATTTTTTTGATCATATTATGATACTAATTGCCTTTTTGGGCAGTAGGTGGGCTTATTTGAGGAGGTTGGGGGAGGAATGCATGGATTAAATTGCTGAATATTAAGAATAACTTTGACATAAAATTGTTCAAAAATCTTGAGTTTCATAAGTTCTTGGTTTTTCTTGAGAGAAATCACTGAAGAAGCAAACAATTTAGAACAACGAGCGAGAGATGAATGGCAAAAATATACTAAAAATTTAGAACCTTGATGGCCAAAGATTAGGAGTTCTAGCTAAAATGAAATCGGTATCAGAATTTACACAAATTTGATGCATCAGCATAATGTTCCTGATTATCGATGGCTAAGTACTCCAAGTTCATCTGCATATTTCCCACGAAAATGAGAAGAATGGCAAAAATATACTAAAAAACAGTTGACAAATGCAAATTGATTCACTAAAATCACAGAATCAAGAACAATCTTGAAGAAAACAAATAAATTATAACCTCTCTCAAGGCACCTATGCGAGCTAGCACAGCTCCATCTCTCTTGATCTAATTAACCAATTCTCGTGGAACAGATGAACTGAAAAAAACAAAAGCCCTAGAAACAGAACAGCAAAAAGGGAAGGGGGGGAGTGAATAAAAAACATCAAGAAAATTACAATATCAAATTTTAAAAAAAAATTTGCTGAATATACTTTTTATATAGAGGTGCTCTTCGAAATGTCAAATGAAACATAATAACCGCATGTCAATAAAAAAGCATGAGAGAGATGGTGGGCGGGTGTTACCATCCAAAAACCATGATAAAAACAAAGGAGAATAAATTTACAAAAATGTCACTAACATACGAATATTTGACTAATAAAAAATACTAATAATAATAAATCTAAAATAGCTACAAAAATGTAGTAAAAAAACCAAATTGGGAGATCAAAATACCAAAAAGCTGCGATTTGCCAAAATCACAGGAGAACACAACATAATCGATTCATATCCATAAATGAATTAGGTTTTAAAAAATCTATATAAGTCAAAGTAACGATTTAGTTGAAAGATGAATTTATACACAACTATCAAAAGCAGAGCATTTCTTTCTCGAACCAATATAGCGGTGAATGTTTAAATCCTTTGAAACTATTGTTTACCAACTAAATCCAATAGACTGAATGAAATTAAGTACAAAATCAATACCATATGCAGTGAAAATAAAAGCAGAAACTATTTACTTTTCTTTGGTTGGTGGATGTAGTATATGGCATCCATGGTGGGCAATGGGCGCCTTTCTGTATATATCTTCTACCACTGCAAAAAAAATAGAAATGACAACTACTCAAAACAATACCAACATTCCAATAACAAGAGGAGGAAAATATGTCAGTGTAGCTAGTTTTTCACATCCCACAAGCCATTGTCTATTATTCAAAACTTGTCAACTTTGCACGTCTAACTACGCATCAAGCCATCATAAAGGAGAAAGCAGAAGGAATTTTACCAAAAGCTAAATTAATTTCCCAAATTCGGATGTGAGATCAAATTGTCGAAACTAGGCGTTTTTGTTGTTTGTATTATTAAAAGCAGAATGATTTTAATAAATAATAATGGTGATTAACATGTCATTTGCATACACATACTCTCTTTCTACTTTTTATTTACGCATTTTTAAACTATTTTTATTGTTTCACATACACATTCTCTCTTTAGTCTTACAAAGTGGTTGTTTATTATTTATTTATTTTCTTCTTCTTACGGGTTCTTTGTAGATATTATGGTTTATTTTTTTGTAAATGTTAATATAAATATAATATTGCACACGCATCGGCGTGTGCACATGCCTCTAGTTCATATGAAGATAGTAATGAAGTTTTTACATCAACGAATGACATCTTAATTACATAAGACCAGCCAATTCCTCAAGACTAGAATTCAACGTCTATGTTGGTTTGTAAGATTCGGCATTAATTGCCATAATCAAGACCGACCAAATACATTGCAACGCAGATGACAAAATGTTCAACATTCAAACCATTTAGGAGCAGTACACGTAAATGACACCAGCATTTTCTCCAAATAACATCAATCACATTGCAACAAATTAGAAAAACTAGAACATATAAAAATAAATAGAAAAGTGGTCCTTTGCATGCTCTTAATATGAAGTATTTTAAAGCATTAACTCATGCAACAGCCTACATGACTATTAAAATAGACAAGAACACAACAAAAAAGGGGAAAATGTGGAACTGGCCAAGAGCATGGACATGATGAAAATATGAACTTATCAAAGCCAACAACATGCATGAATATTCACCAAAAAAAAAAAAAAAAACATGCATGAATTTGGCGAAACATCTAAGCAACTATAGAGAAGAAGGAATTCAAAATTTATCAACAACGGCCTTCTTATGTCTTATATGAAACTCCTTCCTCTGTGATATCGCCATCTTGCATGAGCAAGACATGATTTTGATGATCACTTTGTCCATGATGAGCACCTCACAGTAAAAATGTATTATAATCTTCAAGAAAATAACTCTAGACAACTTTGTTTGCTTGCTAAACAAATTCTTTCAAAACTATTAAAATATTTAACCATCAATCCTCTGCATATGGTACGCCTAGTATTTGTACCAATGCACAAATGCCACACAAAATAAATACTTAAAGCTTATACAAGTAATCAAAATCCAATACAATTTTCCTTTTTGTGCATATTTATCACGACATATTACAGCGTGAACTTAGATATCCAAAATTAAAAATAAATAAATAAATAACTTCCAAGTATATTTAATTTACAAATTACATAAATCACATAATGGTCTATTGAAACATGCTCCATTCGGTTCGAACCAAGAACATCTAAATGAAAGGAGATAACATATTAAACCCAACGAGGAAAATATTCTACCCAACATTAAACCAAATAACAAAAAGTTACTGACACAACATCAAAAGCAGATAAACCTTTGCGAGAATCCTCGCAATTTCCAAAAACTTCAACAAATTAATAAAGCAAAAACCATAACATAGAGTTAAAGGGTAGGGACCAATGGTTTTGCCACACCAAGATTCTACATTTTAAAAGGCTATATCTCTAATATTTACACATGCTACCTTGATGATCATGAATTAACTCAACACACACACATACATGTATATGATTTCATAATTGTCATAACCAAAAAGTCATAATAATGTCATATCTGGTGATTAAACGAGTAGTTTCTTCAATTTGGTGTAGCAGTTTTAATTGTAAAAGGAAAGAGTTTAGTCCTGCTCCTCCACCCAATATGATTCTGACCACATTTTTGGGTTAGCTCTTACGTCTCTCAAACCGGAATTGCATCTATGGTCTGAAATTAGATTAAAACTTAAAAATGAGATTAATATATCCAACAAACACATATCAATTGAAATTCAAATCACCAAGATTTTAATGGGTATACTAAAGAGTGAAGACATAATCAGACAACCTTCCTCTTATTTGAAATCCATATAGCAAAAACACATCAAACCCACAAGAAATTATGCTATTGTGATTACAGGGGCAGGTTTCACATTGTGCTCGAAATCTAGATCAACTTCTGATGCACTATTCTTTGGCCTTTTTCACAGCAATTCCCTTTCGTCAAATGCATAGTCTATAATTAGGAATTCACTTCACAGAAAGGTGACACACTGCTGAGATCCATATGAATGGATATTGCAAAGATTTCAAAACCGTGAAGATTATAAAAATGTCTCTATGCGCTCAAACAATGAGAAAGTCCTCCACAAGATGAATTGAACCCGTGGGGAGACAAAAGCATAGAGAGAGAGAAATAACCACACCCAAGCGAAATAACTATCAATATAAAATGAGAAATCTTCTTACCTTCATCTTGTGGCAACTTTGACTCCTTTCTACATGGGTGGCATTCCTTTGATTTTGATAGCAAAAGTTGATTCTAGTAATGTCAACAATTCCACTTATTATAACTTATTTAAAATTTGCGAATAAATTTAATGAAATTACAATCACGAGAAGCGTGCCTATGGTCGGCTCAACCTTTATTAAAATTTTAATGATTCCCATTTAATGTAAATGATTGATTTGCGATGATTGCTCTTAGGAAGCGAGTCTTTAGTTAGTTCAACCATTATTATTTTCGGTGATTCCTCCTCTATATAATATCTTTATTTACAATTCTTTGGCTTTAAGAGTTCTTTGTGATTATAAATTTTCAATGTCAAAATTTCCTTTAATTTTGAACTAGTGAGGATAATAAACTCAAGTTTCAAACTAATACCACCACTTGACCCCATGATTAACACCAACTCTAGCAGATTGTTACGTCCACGCCCATACGGTGCTGCCATCCTATATTTGTTGCCAATGATGCCTCTGCTCAAAATGGGGAATTGTCTACTATTACGTATGTAATTAATTTAAACCAGTAATTCTGTTTTAGATCACTATTTCGGGTAATATGCAAATAACATAGACTTTGATTACAATGAGACTCATCAACCATGAGTTAGTGGGTGTGGCTGGATTATTGTGAGCATTTCTATTACGAAGTGTAAATCTCTTAATTTCTATGGGGATAAATTGTATGTCAATCCATATGGCCAAATCCCCTTGTCGAATTGGCTAATTAAGTGCGATGCTTTAGACCAATTTTCAGGAAACTTTACATCGTAAAGTAGGATTATTTATACTCAATGACCATAAGTAACTCAATCCGATAATCAAAAGCATAGCAGTGTTTCTATGAAGAATAAGAAGAGAAGAGAAAAATATACCTCAGTTATCGCCACCGCTAGCCGATCGCTGCCACTGCCGCCACTAGCCAATTGCCTCCACCGTCGCCGCTCATCACTCTCCACTGGTCGAAGAAAGGAGATAGTGCTGGCTAATCCAAGAATATACAGAAGACTAGGGTTAGGGTTTGGAGAGAGCGAGAGATAGAGAAGTGAGAGATAGGTTCGGTATTCAAAAAAAAAGAGATAGTTTGGAATTCCAAAAGAAAAAAATGATTTGTTTAATGTAGAGGTGGGCAGTAATTTTTTTTTTTAGAAAAGAAGAAGTATTTTTTATCTCATTTGTTTAACAAATTAAAAAAATACATATAATCACACGTTGGTTAGAAGGTGTGATAAAAAAAAATGATATAACCACATTTAATTGAAAGGTGTGATAAAAAATAAATACTTTCACACTCAATTAAATTAAATGTGATTAAAATATCAATTTGATTTTTTAATCACACTTTTATTAAAAGTGTAATGTTTTAATTTCTTAAAATGTGATCTTTAAGCATTTTTGTAGTGGTGTCGAGCTCGATTATAAGATTCACCCAAAATGAAGATCACGCATTGAAACAAAAGATACCCAGATTGAACCCATCGCTTCACATAAATCTCTTTGAAAACACAAATGCAAATATATATCTGAGAGAAAAGAGTGTGTAAGTAAGTATGTATACTTACCTATTTAAGCATCTGAAGATCAAAAGAAGGCCATTGAAGTGAGAGGATATAGAAGGATCGGTGAAGTAAAGAGAGAATGAGGATGAATCAGAACCCTAGAATTGTGATCTTGGCGAAATTGGATAAAACTCAACTGAAATCGAGAGAAATGAGAGTATGTGCGTGTGTATTTTGAGTGTATAGGATTTGATTTTTGAAATGCAAAGGCTCTCTCTCTCTCTCTCTCTCTCTCTCTCTCTGTGTGTGTGTCTTTCAAAGGTGTCTCGTTTGGGGTGTGGTTGTGGCGTGACTTTCAAATCCATTTTCTGGTCACTCCCAGTTTAGAGAGAGAAAACACATACATTGAGAGATTGATTTGGGGAGAATTGATGAGGGAAAAAAGAGAGGAATTTTAAGAGGAGACCGCCAATGGTTAGATTACCCCAAAAAATAAATAAAATAAAATAAAATAAAGTATTCAAAATAATTTTTAGATTTGTTTTTTTTTAAAAAAATTAAAATAATCTCGAGCAATAAAAATTAAAATTATATTTTAAAATTTTAAAAAGTATTTATAACCTAAAAGATTAAAAAAATTCAAAAAAATTTAGATTTTTTTTTTTTTTGAAAAAATTAAAAATAATTTGAAAGCAATAAAAATCAAAATTATATTTTAAAAATTTTAAAAAGTATTTATGACCTAAAAGATAAAAATATACAAAAATAATAAGTTTTTTTTTCACCCAATTTTTTTTTAGTTTTTAGGAAAAAAAAATTGAAACTAGTTTAAAATAAAAACAAACATATTGAAATTGATAATCTAACCATATTCTTTGAAAAAGTTTAAATTATCTCAAATTAGTCATCTAAACTTAAGAGTGTGTTTGGGCTCAATGGGTTCATTTTGTGATCTAATTCAATGATCATTTTAATTTTACAATTCAGTAACAAAAATATTTAAAACTCTTTCAAAAATTATAATAAAAAACACAAATCACTAAATCACATCATTCTACTAGCAAAACTTTTACCGACGAATAGTTTCATTGTCGCTAAATGGTTAACTCTTTGCCCACGCCAACTTGTCGTCGCCAAAAGTAAGCACACTAATAGCAACGCTCATTGTGTTGCTAAAACATAAGCCTCGTAGGTAAAGTTATGAAATTTTGGCGCCAACCAAAAATTTGGCGCTAAAATAATTTTATGCCTTTTAGCGGCGACAACAAATTGCGTCGGTAAAGGTATACTTTACCAACGAAATTGATCCTTTGTGCCAAAAATATACTTTTGGCGATGAAAAATTAACGCGTCGTAAAAGTAGTCGCCAAAAGTGCAATTTCTTGTAGTGTCATACACTCAGTGCGTTTTGAACTGCGTGATTGGTTACTCTTACTCTTGACTTTGTTCTATACTTAATGAGTTTCGTTGAGTTACCTTCATGAGTTTTTCGATTACACTTATTGCATCTTACATAATCTTGTTTTGTGCATTGATTTTGCATTACCTTTGTTTTGTGCACCCATATAGCACTGTTTTGTGCATTCATTTTATATTACACCCTCACTCGCACTATTTTGTGCACTTTGCATCGCACTGTTTTGTGTATTTATACATTTTCAACTTGCATCGCATTGTCTTGTGCATTTGTATCGCGATTTGTGCATCTTGCATCGCATTGTCTTATGCATTTACATCGCACTATCTTGTATTGCACTATTTTGTGCACCTGCATAGCACTATTTTGTGCCCCTTGTATGGTACTACTTTGTGCACCTGCATAGCACTATTTTGTGCACCCTGTATCTATCCTATGCATTTTGTATCGCACTATCCTGTGCCACCTTGTATCGCACTATTTTGTGCACCCTGCATCGCATTGTCTTGTGCACCAGTATCGTACTGTCTTGTGCAAACTTGCATCGCACTGTTTTTTGAATTTAACCTACGTAGCACCTTCCACTGCATTGTCTTGTGCATTCACTTGCATCGCACTGTCTTGTGCACTTGTATTGCACTGTTTTGTGCATTCACCTTGTATCGCACTGTCTTGTGCACTTGTATTGCACTGTTTTGTGCATTCACCTTGTATCGCACGGTTTTGTGCATCTTGCATCACACTATTTTTGTGCCTTATACTACACTGTTTTGTGCATTCATCCTACCCTACACTGTTTTGTGCACCTTACTTGCACTGTCTTGTGCACTCACTGGGTCTAGAAGACCTTAAATCCTCTAAAGGTGCAATTCTTTTGGTGTTTGTCATGCCCGAACGACTTCAAGTAGTTTGGTATAGCCACCTGACTATATTTGTAGTGAGTTCCTAAGAAATCAACTGAGATGGTGGAAACTAGTGTTGAATGGCCAAGGCTTAGAAGCAAAGATCGGAAATTTCGAGACTAAAGTCTGGATTAAATACCCAGGGGTGTATTCTCAGCTTGAAATCTGTATGGCAGCCCCATGGGTTGAGGTAGTTTGTATGCACCTCAATTCTGGATATTGTACTAACTTAGTCTGTCACCCTGTTGGAGAATAAGGAAAGTTGCAAACATAGCCATGGAGAAAAGTAGCACCCATAGTTGGGAAGTGCAAGTTGAAAGAAGAAGTCTTGAAACAAAGAAGAAGCAGAAGATCCCCATCAGCATGAGGTGAGTCATCGCCAATTGCCGCTGCCAGGTACTTTCTAAGGCACCACTTCCTAGTTGCTACATCATATCCATTATTATCTTGTATTTCTATTACGTTGCATAGAGCAGTTATTGCATGCATTTACTGCATTATCTGTTTTATCGCCTGCATCCTTTCCATGTTAAGCTTAGTTTGGCATGTGCCTTGTCATGTATAAGTCCCCTTGCTGCGTTAAGGCCAGTATTGAGGGTGTCAACACCTTTTTTATGTTAGACGTGGTTTGTTTTGTGTCCATACCTTTTCTAGGTAACATGTGATTCGACTGTTCCCTTATCCGTTATTCACTTCATTAATTGCATCTATTGTATCGTGCTTTGTCTTGTTGCATTAGGTATTTAAGATCATTGTCTTTTTCAGCCAGATCATTCCTCATTTATATCATACCACCCAATTACTTGTACTCTTTTTGCGAAAAACATAGTTACGCATGTGCGTATCCCTTTCACGTTGAAACATGGTTCTATTATATGTAAGTATCCATGTTGCGAGGCGATATTGAGTGTAGGCACTTAGCTTATGTTAGGCGTCGTTTGGCCTTGCCTACTTCTTTTTCTATATAAGCGTGGTTTGATTTGCATCTCCATTCCTTTATGGTATTCGTGTGTTTTGCATTGCTTGTGGTTTGATGATTTTGTTACATTGTATATCATTTGCATGATTTCGTTACATTGTATATCATTTGCATGATTTCATTACAATTGTGTATTATTTGTATCCTGCCCCTGAACTATGCTGGTTTGATTCCTTGCAAAGGGATACATAGGCAACCCTCAGGGTTCAACCAATTGCATCTGCATTTTGTTTGTTTGCCCAAGTCTTACAGCCTTGTCAAAATGGGTCGTCTTCGGGCTTTAACATTCACTCACGTCATTTCATGACTCTGAGCTCTGTCAAAGAGGGACAACTATAGACACTCCATTTTTTACCGCCCTTAAAACTTAGGCGCCTCAGGTTGATCACTTGATGATGAAAGTTATGTTGTACAAACGTTCGATTTCTTCAGCAAGAAGAGCTTCTAAATCCTAACCTCACACCCTATTTTGGACCAAAACTATTTTGGACCTTAAAACCCTTTTTTTCAAAATATTTTTCCAAATGTTTCTATGATGTTCTGAGGCTTGCATTTTGTTTAAAATATTGTATCTTTCGGTAAACCGAGTAAGGACAAAATGAAAATAAATGGAAGAGATGTGAACTCTTTAAAAAAATCTTTAAAACCTCTTATTTATAGGTTTAGAGTTGAAGAAAATTGGAGGAAAGGGAAGAAAACTAGTTGGGGAAGAATTTGGGCATCAATTTGTTAGGATAGAAATGAGCATCCTTCACTAAAATAGGCATATCAATTTCCACACTTAGAATTTAGATGTGAGGCCACCAACATTGGAAAGTAGACTTCAGGGGTTTCAATTTAGACTTAAGAATGACCAGAAACTAAGTCCGGATAAAGGAGATATGCGGATTTGAAGTCGGGGCAGAGTAGATTTTTTGTGCAGCCGGCCACTAGTTGTCTGCAGCCCACATGTGTAAAAAACCATATATTTTTGCGGTGTCTCTATAGATACATGCACCACAGTGTCTTTATATGGATATTTCGAGATATCAACCTATGTTTCTATATAAAGATGACTTCCCCTCATGTTTTTGAGGTTACAAAAAAATTCAAAAAGCCCCAAAACTTGAAATTCTCTCTCTATCTCTATCTTGCAACACACACACACCTTACCCAAATACTCTCTAAACCAATATTGGAGCTCTCATTGCTGATATTATTGAGTCCAAATTTTAGCCATTGAGAGTGAGAACTTGTAGGTTTTGTTAACAAAATAGTTACCTTGCTTCAAAAGAGGTATAATTTTGGACATCTCTACACTACTTCTTTCCTATCTTTTTATTACTATTTTTGAGCTGTTTTTGCCTTTGTTTTTATGAAATTTGAAACTTGTGGTTTAAAGCTACCAAAGGAGGAGAGGTTAATCACCCTTCTTTGAGCCTTGTCTCTTGAGCTTTTGCTCTTCGTTTCCCGTCATTTCTCAACTTTTTTTGAGCTTTTTACCATTGAATCTCGAGTTTTTGAGACTAAAATCATGTTTGAAGTCTCAAAAATAGAGGGTTAGCCTCACTCCTTGTGCTTGTTTACTAGCTTAAATTCTACATTATTTTAGCTTACTCTTTTTAGTTTCTTTTACTTCAATTCAGCCTTTGTTTTAGCTTCATTTAGAATTTTGTTTTTATGTATTTGTTTCATTTATGCTTTATATTGCATGCTTGTAGGCATCGAGCGCTAACCTTATTTGAGTTGATAGCATTTATTTCAAGCTCTCCATACTTGTGATCACCTCTAAGCATCTCTACAATCTTCTTCATTTCTTGGCTTTTTCTCTTTATTTTGAGAGTTGCTTCAAAGGAGTGTTGTTTGAGCTTGAGGGTGACATTGTGCTTAATGATTTAATCTCTTTTGGGGGTTCATTACAAGCTGACATGATCTCCCTCTCATGCCTAAAACAACACTTGGTTTTGACACTTCTCTTTTTTAGTGGACTTAATGCTCATTTTGGACTAAAATAACTAATAGATAGAAAGGTAACTACAAGTGGTAATCAATGGCTTAAAAAGAGGTAACAAGATAATAACATAAATTGGTGTTCAATGGGATGTTAATTGAGCATATGGAGACTTGAGTCATTTCATACTTGTTCAAGTTTCCAAGGTCAACCACTTCCCTTGATCAAATCCATGATAGGGAGGAGGTTTGTGGGTTTTCCATTGTCATTTATTAAGCTTTTGTCCCTTGGTTCATAAGTCATCATGCAATGAATTTAAATAGATTGATGGCTTCTGAATCAAACCTACCACTTGCATTTGTTTGATGATAAGGAGGGGTAAGGTAGACAAACATCCTTTGAGGATGCTTTCTGTTTGTTTCTGTTTGTTGTCTGTTGCAACAAAGAGAAACACAACATTAGTGCCATTTTGTGACCATTATTAGTGGTGACGGCCACCACTAACTTTAAAACTTTTGCCGGCCACTTTTATCCACCGAGGAAGCGGTACCTTTTTTTTTTTAAAAAAGCGAGTTTGAGGCAATGCAGAACCTTCTTGGCGACCAAACAAAAAGCATTCTCGGGGAGAAATTCATGCGCATGCATAATCCATTCTCTTGCTCGCCGGGACCCATTAAATTTGTTTTCTAATAGTAGTATGTTGTACAACTTGTAATTAATTACGTAGTTAATTAGTTCCTTAATGTAACTAATTAGTTGGTTTAGTTGGCTAATTTCTATTATTTAGTTAAATGACTAGTTGGCGAAGATTTAATTTTGTGTTTTAATTATTTAATTAGCGAATAGTTAGTTAAAATCTGGCGTTGTAATAATTAGTTAAAGTAACCTTAAATTCATTCATTTGAATCCTCTTCTTGGCGAGAAAATATGTAATAATGTGTATATATCTTCCAACCCCGTCTTTCTCCATTTTATTTATCAAAGCTTATGATAGATAGCTTAGAACATCATGTTTATTTTAGCATATTCCATGTATAAAGCATCCGTGGTCTTGCATACGAGGTTCGCCTCATCATTCTAATCAAATATCAAATTCAAATTCTTTGTTTGGTTCGTGCTTTATCATATGCTTTGAATTGACTCACATGCCATATTAGTAGCGAGTCTATTAATTGGATCTTGCATGTGTTGCATTAGTCATATTGCATTAATTAGAGACACGCAGCATATTTTTTTAATTATTTTGCTTATTTTGGCTCATCTCGGTACTATATGAGCATTTTATTACTTTAGCATATTGCATGAGTATGATTGTTGCCATGTCATGTATGATTACCTTGAGGCTAGCTAAATGCTTAAGTGATATACTCTGTTTGAATGCTGTGAATGAAGACTAATCGCTTAAATTGGGATAATTTGAGTAATGTACATATGAGATCACTTTTCAAGTGATACATATTCAAACAATTTTCAAACAAACATGAAATGAAAGTGTTCCAATTTTACAAATTGAGTGCAGCATACTTGTGTGTGCATCACATAGTAACAATAGCCTAATAATCGACAAGAACATATAATGTAAATAAGAATCATATCATGATTAGTAGAGACCGATCTTTAATCAGTGAGTGGGAATTGGTTAATTCATGACCTTGCTCTCTCGTTACCTAAGTTCCCAAAGCAGAACACTTTGGTGATGACGGATAAGTAGCCTTTGACACGAGTTAGGTTTCCTAAATTTTTCTAAAATAAAACATTTAGGTGGCACGACTCTATAATCGACCATGCGGTCCATTTTTGACATTTTTTGATTCAAAATCAGTTTTTTCAAAAAAAAGAATTATCGGTTGGATTAATTTGTGTTTATCTATTTTACATTGCACTTGTGGAATTAGATTGAGAATCCGCAGTCCCCGAGCGTAGGGCTAGT